>SPJY01030514.1:1022228-1297966 GCA_005191435.1 Raddia distichophylla
CCCCCCCAACGCCTTTTCTCTCTGATCGGAAAATTAATTACCCCTCCGTAAAAGTTTTCAGATAAAAAGTTTGGTAATATTTAGAATTATTAAAAGCTATCATCTCACTACACTCTCCTCCCCGCCCGTTATTCGGTGATCTGTGTGGTTTCCTTTGAGATGTGCACGTCGTATTAGGTGATCGGCTTGCAATTCACACACTTCTAGCGAACACACGTGACCGAGTTCCGTGTACGAGCACGCACCTAGATCAGTCTTATCGCCAGCGAAACGAGGAGCGCGGTATGATCTTTATTGCGTTACGTACGTACCCTTTACAAGCCTAGACCCTACGAGGTTTGGGGCGGAGGGGTCGTGGGCTCGGAAACATATCGACCGGCCCTTTGACGTAATTTCTAACGGATCCCAACGGCCCAGGACTAACGGTGCAAACGGAAACAAGTTCCAGGAGCTGAGAAAGCAATTTCAAAGTTTAGGGGATTTCGTGCAACTTGTTACAAGTTCCGGGAGCTACAGTGCAATTTTCTCTAAATAGAAATAGTACAAGGTTTAAGTGGATATCTAAGGTGAAGCGATAGATGTAATTGAAATAAATAGAAATAGTACGAGGTAAGTGGATATCTAACGTGGAGCGACAGATGTAATTGAAATAAATAGAAATAGTACGGGTTTAAGTGGATATGTGAGATCATACAAATATTATCCCTACATTGCTGAGGGAAACGAGAGAGCTAATGAGAGAATGCCGGTTAGAAGAAAGGGCTTGTAATCTTTTTTAAGAATGAGGCAGAAATTTTTTCTCCGCCTGCGTCCTATTCCCTTCTCTTGCCAAATAGTCGAAGTGTTAAGAGGTAGCGGCAACCGGTTCTATGTAGAAGACAGGTCTTTACGTGTAGTCTTAGAGGATCCATAAAACTGTCACTTGCTAGTTGCTAATAAGCTATCACCTTGTCGGTTTTGAAAACTGTGAAAACTAAAACAACAACAACAAACTAGTGGAAAACAAAACAAATTTGAATTCATAAATTACAAATGGCCAGAGAGAGGGGTTGTGGTTCCTTTAAAATATAAGGGAAATATATATAAATATAAAATAAGTGAAGGAAAAAAACAATAAAAAGTAAAAATTTGTTAAAATGCAAGGGAATTTCATGACTAAATTAGAGAAGCAAGTAAAAAAACATTTTTTTTAAAAAAAAGGTTAGACTCAATGGCCCACCCATTTGGACCCATCGAGATTTTCAATAGTTGTTTTCCAATCTGTTTGAGATAAAATATTCATCAAATGATACTGAAATAAATATAAATATAAATTTCTCTTCAGCCAATATATTCTGCATGATTATACTATTCAGGGATTTTTGTGATTTTTATAATTTTAAATATCCAATTGAGTTTGAAACTTTCCTCCTCGAAAATTGGTGGACAGTGGTTTGGAGGTTTCCTACATAAAACCGACGGATGTAGGCTATTTTTCAACATTTGGATCCACCATAGATATCCTAATAAGGCAAGAATAATGCAGTGAAATGATTTCTTTAGGCCGACTAATCAATAAAAATTAAAATGGTTCAATGTCAATATATCTAATATATTGTGCATTTTTCTTATGATGCATAATTAATTTGTTTAAAGTTTATAACATATATTGGATATAATACACTATGTTTTTTCCTATGATTTATTATTACAATCTATAAGTTTTATATCATATTTTTAAAATTTTCTTTGAAATTAAATTGGAAATGCTATATTCTAGACACTCATAAACTTAAGTAGAGGTCAAGTGAAATTTCTTCACTTAGTTATTTTAATTATTCAGTTGGAGGTGAAAAACTTATGTATTTGATATAAAAAAAACTTATGCATGGCCTTTTGTTTTCATACAAATTATTCAATTACCCAAAACCTAAAAATTAAAATATTCAAATTATGTTTATAACATAAACCGATACTCACTAAACATGTAAACGTCAAAAAAGAAGCACAAAACTAAAAAATAATAAACATATACTGACAACAAACTAGCTGAAAATGATTTGTTGGAGTTCATGTTTGTTAGCATGCTATGCTACTACATTCAACCATGCTACTACCAAACAGTACATGTTGTTAGCATGCTACTACATTGAATGTAAACGTCAATTTCAGCATGCTACCACATTCAACCAAAATTCAACATGTACTACATTCAACCCAAAAAGAACAAAAACAACAGTGAGATAAAAACATGTATTACTTTCTTTTATTTGTATTTTGTATGCGAACCTTTTCTGTGGTTCTATTCTAGTTCTTTGTACATAGAAAATCTATAGGATCAAACTATAAACTAATAAATCAAGTTGCGTAAATATACCGATCATCATGCTAGTTCTATGTACAGTACCAAAACATTATCTCACTATATATACGGTGGGAGCTCAGTCATGGAGCTGCCTGGCAAAAATTCGAGAGCCGCAGATGGTATACGCCCAGTGTGCATGCCACAAGGCACCGTAGGATGTCCTGCGCTGAACGCCATGATCACTGTACGTTGGACTATGAGCAATGTGATTCATGGCGCAGCCTTGACAACTCGGCTCTCTTCAGCCGCCTTTTCCGGTACCTCCATGCGACTTGAATGCGACTCGCCGCGATGGTCCTCCAGTACGGTGATTCGTACCTGTTTTAGCATCAGTGAGCAAAGTAAGCTGGGGCCAAGGGTAAGATCACTCATCTTCAATAGTTAAATAGTTTTTCGAGTCCTCGACCACAAAACGGGATCAGGAAATAGCTATTGATATCTATGTCCAAATCCAATGACAACTGGTTGAGGCCTAGAGCCTAGAGGGAATCACTGCCGGTGGTAGTTTTTTTAAAAATAACTCTGGTGGCAACGTTTTGAATTAAGTAAAGCATTTTATATTCCATGTATGTGAACCGGATGATCAAGAGGCAATGGGTTCAGACTACACTCAATTTCCAATCAAGTAAACGGAAAAAATTACAAAATACAATGGGTAAAATTCCTTACCTAATTGCTCCTAACACATGTGGATTGCGCAAGAATCTTGAAAATTGTGCCGTCACTTCTTCCAGATCACTTGCTCGCAGTACAAAAGCTTCAACATTTGTTAAACATCTGACAGTACGTATGGAGACCAAACGCATGCCATGGAACTTCATCTTCCCACCATCTGATACAGTAGAGGTTTGCATGCTGTAATAAAGAGAGAGAGCAGAGCACGAGCAATGGATCTAAAAGAACAGGGGATACAAGAGCAATCGCGGATATATGCAGACCTCTCACTGAAGACTGCTCCAAGTACCATGTGAGGAGTTCCTCACCACAAACATCTCCTTCTTGCAATGGAGACTTACTTCCATCTGTACTAACGCTTTCCAGTTTACCCCTCACTACAAAGACCATCTTTTCAACAGGGCTACCCTCATAAAGAATATTGCTTCCACTAATATACAAGTTCTGTCTTAACTTGTCACAGATAGCATCCCATATTGTGCAATCCATCATGGTGAATAATCGGACCTATAAATAGAGACACGTCATCTTTTCTCAGAAGCAATATTATCATCAAATTTTCTTTAATTTTTTCTGAGGAAAATTCATTTAATTTATATATCTGATCTATGACATGAATGAATAAAACTGGATTTTAAGTCATACATGTGTAAAGTTGGCTTGTGGTGCATTAACAGCAATACCTTACAGATCTTATGGTGCAGGTGCAACAAGAAAATCCCTACTAAACACTATTTGAGCCTCAAGAATACACTCACTCAAAATACGCTTCGCCCTAGTAGTAAATAAATATAAATATAAATATATAATTAAAGGAAGTAACAAATTGCTAGCTCAAATTTTAATTTACAAATTTACAATTTTATGTATAAATTTTAGGGCATGCAATATCTTTTCTTAGCGAAAGAGCATATAATATCAAAATGACAAAGTAGTTGAACACGGTAAAACAATTTTTATGTAATTGAAATAGAAAGCTATGTAGCCAGTGCATTGGCATCAAGATATCGACCAATTCAGACTAGCGCAGTAACCCAAGATAGGATGGGATGGCAAAAATAATCAGAATTGGATATTAAAGAAGTGGGGAAATATTATTACAATAGCAAGGGTGCTGCCACACAATACTTTTACAGCATGAGAGAGTATAATAAACTAATGGTGACATGTCATTTTTTTCTTAAATGCCAAGAGAGGGATATGATAAGTTATCCACTCAATCTTGAGAGGGAAAACTCCTCATCTCCTTGAGTAAAGCATAATGAGAAAGGGAAACCACGGAACAGGCAAACACCACCCAACATTTAAACCTGAATGCCATCTAGATTCTAGAACCACTTGGTACACCAACAAGGCAGCAATACCATTGCCAGTAGTTAGTTTTTTTGTGCTTGGACCATTGCCAATAATTGTGCTACTTTCCTTGCATTTTTTTTCCTTATTACTGCGGATTTATATGATTGTCCCTAGTCCTGTTGTTCCTACCTACGTGAATAATTTTATGGAAGAAATGAAATGCTGAATTATTCATGGGTGTATCAATACATTTTCACCCACACGGCCATGGGAAAGAAGGCAAATGGTTGCAAAGATACTAAAATCAAACCTTATCAAGGAATCTAAAGAAATGTCGGCGTATATCCCTTTGAATATCTTCTGGTAAATTACTCAAAAGCTCTTCCTCATTGACTCCTCTAGTAGCCACCCAACTGAACCTTTCTGCATGTCTAACCCTCCTGCAGATTCATCAAGCTTTGAGCACTATCACCATCAAGCAAAGAAAGGGTTGCTGTATTATACCATTTCCAATCACATTAATGGTAAGCAGTTGGCCTAAATGTAATGGCATGTTCATGAATCATGATGCAGTGGTTTAACTACTGCTATGGCATAGGACATTTGCACTTGACAACAATAGGAAAACTGGTACACCCCCAATTCAGCAATATAAGTCATACTAGTCACCAGTCGTATACTTCATTTTTCTTTTCACGATATTATTCACTCTATGAATGTCGGGTATATCTTCACACTGTCCTAGCATTTATTTCGCTAATTCATTCCCCCTCCTCAAGATGGGAAACTGAAAGAGCTTACGGCAGTCTAGAATAATTGCGTGCATCCCTTATCTCCCATCTTTTATTTATAGACGTAACATGGCACTTACACCTGCACAATAACATATATTAGACTCTATTCAATAGACTGCACCCTATCTAATAGAGGATGATGTCAATATATCTCTAGTGGTGGATCTAAGGTGATTATATGCTAGGTTTTTTATGCTGTGCTCTAATACTACGTGCATATTCATTAGTATCACACACCCTTTATTTATAGAGGTTATGTTGCATTTAGGCCAGAATACAAAAATCATTTTCATATATATCATGCAATTATTTGTATTTCTGACCATTCATTTCTTCAAAGTTTAAGCATCAAAATTCAGTGCTGTAGGACCGTAGGATATATAACTGGTCAGCACTAAACTGTCATTCAATGGTTACTTCTCTAGTTTTCTAGCATTGCTCAAAGAAAGCACACAACACGTTGTTTTTCCCAATTATTTAATTCATAAGATAAAAACCTTCTCAAATCTTCTGGCAGTCTCCTATGGCTCATCCATCGTTCAACATCACGCCTTCTAAGTTGCATTTCTAGTCTCCTGTGAAAAAAGAAAACTGTCATAATTCTAGAATTGTTTTCACTGCCATGGGAGTGGCTGGTTAGTACAATGATGATTGCAATGTACATCTTCACTTAGTTCTAAAGTTCACCATGCATAAGAACTGATATGATGTTGCTATCATATTATGCCACACCAATGTGTCATTATGAGATTCCTGTCCAGAAGGGAAACAATCATGTTCACAGAAGCCAGCCAATAAAGATTTTAGATTTGGGAAAGTTCAACCCCATCACACTTCACAAGCCTACTTAACATTGACCCAACTCCGGCTCACTTTAACTATTTCCACTTTCCAGTAGATCCTTCAATACAAACTTACTTTAGAGTTTAGAGTGATTGCAACTTGCAAACTGATGACTCCATGTGCTTGCTTGACTGGTGACAAACTGACAAACCATCCTGATCCCTAATATAAACCCCCCCCCCCCCCCCCCCCCCCCCCCCCCCCCCCCCCCCCCCCCCCCCCCCCCCAAAACACTGTCACTTGATTAACCGCATAGACCTTGGTTCAGTTAATTAATTAGCAAACATACCACTGCTGTGTGATGAATAAATTATAGGTAAAGCTGCATACCTTTTTTCAAGAGCTTGGAGGAAGTTTTGCATGTTCCCAATTAGTAATGCAAAAAGCAGCAATCCCAGACCAACAATAGCCATAGTGAATAGAACTTCCCATACAAAATAACTTGGGATCAAGTTGCCAGCTAAAGTACTGATTTGCTGCAGTCAAATAATTGGAGATAAGCAAAAACCATATAGCGAGAGCAGTAATAGAAATTTTTAGAGTTAAAATGCTAAACACATATGAACATTAGTGCTTTGTCTAGCTAAAAGTACTGACTAAGCAGTTGGAACCTTTGCCTGATTCCCATATGCAGTAACAGTAGGAGGCAACTAATGTAATAACCATATGAATAAAGAGCAAGTTACCTGAAAACCCCAAAATAATGAATATATATAGCGTTTAACGCCAGGTTGTGCAGTTAGAAACACTGCCTTTTTATAAATTCCATAATCAAAAGAACCACTTTCAATATCGAAACATCCTGCTGAGGTTGAGCTGTTCGACCACTTCTGCCTCTTTTGTGTATCCTGCCCACCAACGCCATGTCCACAATCTATGAACTCAGCACAAGATGTTATTTTTAATGAAACACAAGCATCCTGTAGACATTGATTAACCCTCTGCAGAAATAAGTGAAAGAAACAGACTATTATTTTCCTGTAGTTGATATCTTAGGTAATATTTAATAGGATTTCTGCATTGGACAACAAATAATAAAATAGCACAAGCAAGAAAGTAAGACTGCAACTCAATTGTAAAGAAAACTGAAGAATGGAGATGTATTTTTGAGATTGTTCAATCTAATGATGAATGTTGCATACTTACATTATGTGTTCTCAAAGTAGAAATAAACACATCAAAATAAACAATCCATATATTTCTCCGCATTTATTACTCTTTTTCTTTCACATAGCAAGCATGAAATATGACTATCTGTCATATGGAATCATAACATACAAATAACAGACTAACCTGGAGACCAAAGAGGTACCAACATGAACCAACAACATGCCCAGCCAAAACAAACATTAGAAGATTAATCACAAAATTAGCCCATGCTGACTCAAAGATGAATCCGTTGGCAGATTGACCACCAAGCAACGGCACAAATCTGATTATGCGTGGAACATACTGAAGTAGAATTGTGGCACGCAACAAATTCTTTGCATAGTTTGCACTTGATAACCCCACATACCTTGGGATAACTAGCAATATCATTACCTGCGTTAAGGAGGAAAGAAATTATCAGATGTTGGCAACAAATATCCAATAAAGCTCTAAAAAATCTAACAGTCCCTTGTAAAAAAATCTATATCAGCGTGTCTATGATAGCTTGAAACTTTTCTAGCTTCAAACAAGCAAATTCCAAAAGATACACACATATATACAGTAAAAACTATGTAATATTCGGCCGCTTGGGGCTCTCTTTCTATTGCTCTTGCCCCTCCCCCTAACCCTAGCTTGCCCCCCCGGCAGCTGCGGTCTCGGCTGGTCAGCCCCGCCGCATCCGGCGGGCCTCATGGCGCTCCCCCATCGGCACCCCCTCCACCGGAGTAAAGTAGTGAGGAGGGTCCCTTCTACTTCCCTTCTTCTTGAGCGGTGGGAGGTGGTCATGGCAGTGGTGCAGCGGCGGCTTGGGCGCACCACGGCACAGGCGGTCGTGGCAGCGATGTGGGCGAGCTACTTGAATTGTCTCACGATGTGTCAGCATATGGTGTATTAGAATTAAATTTATTATACATACCAGTAACATGTCAGAATGCACCACAATCCAGTATCTAGTCCGAGTGCAATATTAGCAACATTTCAATAACTAATGTTGCCCCTTGTTCATTCTTTGTATCTTTTTTATATCAGCCATCACCACATTTGCTTCAGCATCACCACCATAGCCACGGCCTCTACCTCCTCTACTAGAACCACCTCTATAACTGCCTCTTTCGTTTCCTTGATTATGTCTACATGGAGCATGACAATCTCGACTCAAATGCCCTCTTTTTCCATAATTGAAGCACTCTCTAGTCTCCTATGATCCTGTCACCGCAAATATTGGGCGAGATGGAGGAGGTGAAATTGTAATTCTCATCATCTTTAATCACACCTCCTCTCATGTCATAGAAGCTATAGCCTCTTATAGGCTAGGGTGAGTAGGCTAATGGAAAATGGTGACGCACCTTCTCTCGAACTTTGAGTTTAAGCCTCTCAGAAATTGAATGTTTCTTCTTTCCTCTATCCATTTCTTCACCCAAGCCACACACTCAGAATGTGGTAGCTCTACAAGATCATAGTGATCAACATCAACTCATAGATGCTTTCAACTCTACAACATACTCCATCACAGATCGCTCCCCCTGCTTCACATCACTGATTCTATCCTCTGTCTCAGCAAATAACATTACACTCAACATTAGAGTACATCTTTTATTTTGTCTTCCATATCTCTGTGCACTTGCAAGAGAGTCCACAGACCCAGCTATGTTTGGAGACATGGAACTCAGCAACCACGTGACCAGTACAGAGTTTGTCACATCCCAATTCCTCCATGCAGCATCAGCCGGTTCAATTGTTTTCCCATCGACAAAGCCTTCCAAGTTTTTTTTTTACCTTCAACAACAGAAAATCAGCAATGCCCTACTTGACTAAGCCAAATAATTTGTTACACCTTCTAGGTTAACATCATTTGGCATCAATTCAATTTTTTAACGGTATCTTCATGGGTCACAATGTCCTTTCTTGAAGACGAGACCTCACTTAAACTTTGCAGCAAGTAATTCCACCAATTTTCCAAGAATCTTCTCAATTCCTTGCTTCTCTGCCATTGCTCAATGTTAGTCACTTGTACTTATTGCCCTCAAATGTTCAAGTTCCGTTCCTAGAGATCTGACCAAGCCCCCTTAAGCTACTTCTATCGAGTCCTCAACCTCCACAAGCACCAACTCTCCACAAATCCAAGCAGCGTTTTGTCATAAATCACCACAAACCTCGCTACAATAGCTCCCACCAATCAACTACAGCCGCACCTAATCTTGAGCTCACTGTGCTTGACGCTGCTGTTGCTGCTTCGCAGCACTTGCCACCAGCACCCTATCCTCCACTTTTCCTCCTCTTCCTCAGCAGGTTCGACTAGTGTTGCTTCTAGCCACTGACCTGCAGCACGACACGTCCCAAGGCCCACCAATCACCGCCACCAGCTACAGTCGTCACAAGCTAGGGTTGAGCTCCGTGTCTCCTCCACATCCAGCACGACCTTCACTGCTGCCCCGACGCCAACGCGCATATATAGACTCCCTCGCCACCACACGCGCCGCCGTCGCCCTACAGCATGAAACACCACCAACCTCTCCTGTGCTCCGATATCGTGGAGTAATGGGGAAATCTCTGGAATTCTCTATTTTCTCTCTTGCCCAACCTGTATACGTATAGGGCTTTACATAGATATGGGACGAACGGGCCACAACACACACTCATATTTGTACCAATTTTAATTTCAGAACGCTTTGAATGCTTTGCAATGTTGGAAGTACATGTGTTGCTCACGCTTTCCTGTCAGCTTAGGATTTTAGATGAACCGATCGGTACATGTAACTTAATATGGTATCAGAGCCAAAAATCTTAAGTCCAAATCTTAGTATAAATGCAATTGTCATTCGCTCCTATTTTCCACATGTTGAGATCTGAAGGCTCCACGTGAGAGGGAGTGCTGGAAGTATACCAATATTGACGCTATTGTTGTCCGCTATTATTTTCCACATGTTAAGATGTTGGAAGTATAAGTGTGTTGCCCACCCTTCTCTATCAGTTTAAACTTTTGGGTAACTGTACAGTGCATGCAACTTGATTAGCAATGCCAAAAGACAAAACACCAATCTTTACTATGATAAATCAAACCAAACACCTAGGATGTAGACATGCAGTCCACAAACAACATGCAAAAATCAAGACTGATTTTCAAGGAAATAATGCCTGTTGAGAATTTGAACAATGAAATGTTTTCATGGGAAAACATCGGATTTTTTTTTAAAAAAAAGTGGGGGCAGGAGAACTATCTGCCTATTTCATTGAAGCAGGAGAAAATAAAAGAAAAAACCAGCAAGCATGGGGTACAACCACAGCGCAACGCTACAACCCTAATCAAAACCAGGACACCATTAGCCACCGCCGGGCCAGAACACACGCCAACAAAGGAGAAAGCAACGCTGCAGCTACCACCTAGGCCAAAGACCTTACAGAAGATGAAGAGAGATACAGGGGGAGGAAGAAGAGCAGACACTAGTCACAACCGGTCACATAGAACAGCAACAAACAAACGCCTAACGGCGACAAAGAGGGGCGAGCCAGAAACCACCCACAGCGCCAGAGTGGACCACGACGCTTCCAACAAGGTAAACGACGAAGAAACCGCCGTCGTCGCTGACCGCACGGGGCTTTCGCCCAACAGGGGAGCAACACAGCGGTGCCTCTAGAAGAGAACGACACTGGAAGTGCCGCCACCACCATCCCAGCAAGTGCTGGGGTTCCCCCGAAACGCTCAACCCTAGCACCACACCGAGGGTGGTCGCAAACATGCCCGCACGAAGCACAGGCTGAGGGGCGCAAAACGCCAGAGGAAACTCGAGTCGAAGACCAATCTGTCCCCTGAAGCCAAACAAGGAAGACGCCACCACCGCCATCGTAGTCCTCATGGGAAGAGGGGAGGGTAGGATGTCGGCGAGTGGGACCTTGCCAGGCGGAGAGGACGTCGAGGCCCATGATCGAAAGAGGAAGACGCCGCCACCGCCATCGAGCACCACGAGGAGAGGAAGGGTCGCCTGAGCGGGACCTCACCCTGACAGGTCCCGGTGAAAGCGTCAAGGCTGAAGGGCAACCGAGCGCTGCACCAAGCTGAAGGTAGAGGTGTCTGTCACGCCGCAACATGCATCATTGTCCGGAGCCAGCCGGACTCCGCACTGGCGCGACAACCCGACCATCGAAGCATCGCCGAAGTAAAACACCCTCAGAACAGAAGACAAGGCATCAGAACCACGAGGCCACCGAAGGACAGCCACCAAGGCGCCGGCCAGCCACCGTTGCACTATCCAACCAAGGCAACGCTAGAACCGGCGACCGTGACGCCGAGATCGAAGGCATAAAGTCGCGGCGGCTACCAAGACGCCGGGCACGCCCTTGGAGGTCACCAACTCCGACCACTCCAGCCGACCAAGCCAGACCCAGGCCTCCTGCCGACGGACCTAGCTAGCACCACCGACGTGGACCCCCTCGAGCAGCCTATCGACAAGGAGGGCACGAGGGCAGGGTAGGAAGGGAGAGGTAGAAGAACGGGAGGGGACGATCACTACCATCGCCGGCGAAGGGGAAAGCCGGGGAGACCCTGCTACGGCCAGATCTGGGAAGGAGGTGGCCACCGAGGAAAGAGGGGAGGGCGCATCGGATCTGGGGAAGGAGGGCGCCGTTGGCGAAGTGGGAGGCTAGGGAGACCCTCCACCGGCCGGTCTAGAGAGGAGGTGACCACCGGTGCCGCCGGTCGGTCAGGCTCCGCGAATAACGCCGCCGCCAGTCTGTGGACTTGGTCAAGAAACGCCACCGTGCCGTGCACGGCCGGTTGCCACCACCATCGAGCACCGCTGGCCGCCATCGCCCGTCGCCGCTGAAGGACCCGCAGGAGCAGCGCCGCCTCGACGCCAAGAAGACTGGCGTAAGGAGTTGCCACCAACGGTGGCGGCACGGCCGGGCGCCACCGACCCAGCCCGTGCCGAGGTAGGAGTAGGAGGTGACGGGCGCCGCCGACCGCCCTTAGCCGCGTCGCCGCAGGAGGAGCTGAGGTGGGAACGCATTGCCGGCTCAGGAGGAGGCAGGCGCAGCTGAGGTAGGGAAGAGACGCCGCCGGATCTGGCGGCGGAGCACCGGGCGCCGCCAGATTTGACGGGGAAACACCGTGGGCCGCCGAGCACGCTGCTCGCCCCGACCTGAGAAGAAGGGGGGGCACGCCGCCGCGCCGGCTGGAGAGGATGGAGAGGGGGAAGAAGTAGAAGGGGGGAGGGGGACGCCGGGGCTAGGGTTTGGAAGGGAGGAGCTCCTCTCGGTGCGGTGGTTGGGGGTGAGGAGGAAGTGGAGGAGGAAGGGGGAAGGGAAAACGGAGGGAGGAGGGGTGCCGCCGCCGACGTGGGCCGACGGCGGCGTCGCTAGGGTTTGGGGGTACGGGTTGGAGAAGGGTGTGGGGTCGCCACTGTGCCGCCCCAGGAGAGCGAGGCGGAAAAAATAAACCCATCTGGTCCCATATTTCGCCAACAAAATAAACCCATCTGGTCCTATATTTCAAAAGGTGACCTATTCATTTTTCTATAGAACAAATATAGATTTAATTGAACAAAACATACAATACCTGAGGGAGTGGAAGCACAACAAATAAGTCGAATACAAAAAAACCACGTAGATAACGCATAGCAATTTTCTTAGGTTCATCAACTAAATCTCCAGCTCCCACTACTCTTGATTCTGGAGCTACATAGGCCAGCCTGAACTGTAAAATAAATTCATCTCAAGTGTAATGTTACAAAATAAAAATAAAAACTATAACATAAATATAAATTTTAACAAAACATGAGAACTCATAAGTCATTACAGACGGAAAGCAAGAATGAGCGGGATGAGTGCCTGTGCTATATATCTAATCTACTAAAAAAATCAGAAGCTAATGAAAAGAAACTAGAACTATGTAGTGTGATTGGCTGATCAGAAAAGGTTCAAACAGTAACCAAACCATTTGCTATAGGAATGTCAAGATTCTGCGTTTTCAAAATATATTTTGTACTTCCAAGTATATCGAGCTAACAGCCAACAGGGAAGGAGCTCTTTTCCTGTGGTCATGTTTCACTGATAAATTAAGGGGAGCACCACCGACGTGGACCCCCTCGAGCAGCCTACCGACAAGACGGGCACGAGGGGAGGGTAGGAAGGGAGAGGTAGAAGAACGGGAGGGGACGATCACTACCACCGCCGGTGAAGGGGAAGGCCGAGGAGACCCTCTTACGGCCAGATCTGGGAAGGAGGTGGCCACCGAGGAAATGGGGAGAGCGCATCGGATATGGGGAAGGAGGGCGCCGTTGGAGAAGTGGGAGGCCAGGGAGACCCTCCACCGGCCGGTCTGGGAAGGAGGTGACCACCGGCGTCACCGGCCGGCCAGGCTCCGCGAATAACGCCACCACCAGTCTGTGGATTTGGTCAAGAAACGCCACCGTGCCGCGCACGGCCGGTTGCCATCGCTGCAGGGCACCGCCGGCCGCCATCGCCAGTCGCCACCGAAGGACCCGCAGGAGCAGCGCCGCCTCGACACCGAGAAGACTGGCGTGAGGAGTCGCCACCAACAGTGGCGGCACGACCAGGCGCCACCGACCCAACCCGTGCCGAGGTTGGAGCAGGAGATGACGGGCGCCGCCGACCTCCCTTAGCCGCGTCGCCGCAGGAGGAGGAGAAGGCGGACGTCGCGCCGTCTCAGGAGGAGGCAGGCGCAGCCGAGGTGGGGAAGAGGCGCTGTCGGATCTAGCGGCGGAGCACCGTGCGCTGCCAGATCTGGCGGGGAACACCGTGGGCCGCCGGGCACGCTGCCCACGCCGACCGAAGAAGAAGGGGTGCACGCCGCCGCGCCGGCTGGAGAGGATGGAGAGGGGGAAGAAGTAGAAGGGGGGAGGGGGCACCGGGGCTAGGGTTTGGAAGGGAGGAGCTCCTCTCGGTGCGGTGGTTGGGGGTGAGGAGGAAGTGGAGGAGGAAGGGGGAAGGGAAAACGGAGGGAGGAGGGGTGCCGCCGCCGACGTGGGCCGACGGCGGCGTCGCTAGGGTTTGGGGGTACGGGTTGGAGAAGGGTGTGGGGTCGCCACTGTGCCGCCCCAGGAGAGCGAGGCGGAAAAAATAAACCCATCTGGTCCCATATTTCGCCAACAAAATAAACCCATCTGGTCCTATATTTCAAAAGGTGACCTATTCATTTTTCTATAGAACAAATATAGATTTAATTGAACAAAACATACAATACCTGAGGGAGTGGAAGCACAACAAATAAGTCGAATACAAAAAAACCACGAAGATAACGCGTAGCAATTTTCTTAGGTTCATCAACTAAATCTCCAGCTCCCACTACTCTTGACTCTGGAGCTACATAGGCCAGTCTGAACTGCAAAATAAATTCATCTCAAGTGTAATGTTACAAAATAAAAACTATAACATAAATATAAATTTTAACAAAACATGAGAACTCATAAGTCATTACAGACGGAAAGCAAGAATGAGTGGGATGAGTGCCTGTGCTATATATCTAATCTACTAAAAAAATCAGATGCTAATGAAAAGAAACTAGAACTATGTAGTGTGATTGGCTGATCAGAAAAGGTTCAAACAGTAACCAAACCATTTGCTATAGGAATGTCAAGATTCTGCGTTTTCAAAATATATTTTGTACTTCCAAGTATATCGAGCTAACAGCCAACAGGGAAGGAGCTCTTTTCCTGTGGTCATGTTTCACTGATAAATTAAGGGGCTGTTTGGCTATTGTCACACTCAAGTTAGCCAACATTCCTTTTAGATAAGTGTATAGCTTGCAGTAACTTTCTTTTCTCGCTGTTTATTTTTTTCTTTCAAAACACTGCGATAAGAGTACGGCAACAAACCAAACAATACTCAAATTTAGTCCATTCAGCTGTAACTTATAATCCCCAAGTTATAGGAAGCAATATTAGGTAATCATTCCATAAATATGTACACTGCCTAAAAAAGTGACGAGACCCTTATAGGAATGTTGGTCAACTATTAGAAGAAAATTGTGCTGTGTCACAAAAAAAAAGTACTTATCAAGTGCAATAAAAAAAGGATTTCCTAAGTTCTAAATATGAGAATTATTTTTTAAGGAAATGTATAAAATACAAAAAAAAAACACCTGTCATGGGTGCAACTGTGCAGGTACTGTAGCGCACATGCTCAGCCCTCCTGATAAATTAGGAAGTTAGGGGTTTTAGATCGGATTAGCTATTTGTTACAGATTGCTTAAAATTACATTCAGTTTGTTAGGGATTTGGTTGTGATTAAATTCAGTTAGGGGAAAGTCCTCTATATAAGGAGGCCTGATGTATACCTTGAAGGCAAGCAAAGAATAACAAATTAATTCCCAAATCCTAGCTCTAGTCTCTCCCTAGACCAGCTACTCTTTTTTTTTTCTTTTTTTTTTTGAGGAAAATGGACCGGCTACTCTTGATCTATTGGTCCCCCAATTGATGTCCTCCTTCACCTAGCGCTGTTCTTCTATCCCAAGTCATCATCGTATGGCCTTCTTGCAACTGTGTTTGTCCACCTCATCGTGATTTAACGTTAACGACAAACCTAGAAAATACTCGACAGACATATCAAACTTCAAGAATATGACTATTTTCATGGCCTTCGTATTTTATTAGCAAATGCATGATGTCTGTATTTCATTTTGTCAAAAAGAAACCACAAACAGATAGAACTCTGTGGCAACACAGCACCTGGAGAAGCATGTGAAGAAAGTAAATGGCATCAGTCACACTTCTCGCAACAGCTAATGTAGTCGCAAAGTTGTGGTTAAACACTATACACTTGTTGTCCTGCACAACATACAGCAAACAAAAAGTAAGCATGCCAATTATGGATAATTTATTTTTTGAGCAAAGGTGCAAGAGAGCTGTCTTGCATTAATCAAAAGGAGAAGGCACGGAGAAAGTACAGGTTGGGGGGAGAAATCAGCCCCACCCCCCTAGGGCCAACAAACAGCGGATTAGCTAATTACAAAACGCGCACCCGCGGCCGCCCAGAGGCGCAGGTCATTTAATAGGAGCTAAGGAAAGATTGATCTAGGACACTCCTCATGTCGAAAAATACAGTTGTTTCGTTCCAGCTAAAGGTGCCAGATGGTGGCGGTGAAAACGGAAAATTGGCCCTAGGGGGTTTATGCTAAAGGACGTCCTCCCTCCACCATCGTAGGAGGTTGTCATTGGCCGCCCAGGAAACAGGGTTGATAAACGGCGCGTCAAGCAGGACTACCACACGAGTCCAAACGAAAGAGCTGAAGTCGCAAAGCAGGAAGTGGTGCTTCGGGTTTCTAGATTACGCCTGCAGAGAGGGCAAAAGTAGTCATTGGAGAGCTTGCGCCGGAGCAAGGCATCAGCCGTCATAACACGTTTATGCAGAAGCAGCCAGAGGAAGAATCTGCACTTCGAAGGGGCCCAAAGTTTCTAGACTTTGTGAAAGGCCGGCACAGCAATACGGCCTTTAAACTGGAGCAGGTATGCCGATTTAACCGAGAACTGCCCTCCCGCGGCAAATCTCCAAATTAGCTGGTCCGGCTCATTAGGGGTTAAAGTGACTTGCGCAGTCCTTCTCAGGAAGTCAACGAGCTGCGGGATCATGCTAGGTGTTAGGTGTCGCCGGAGTTCCATCACCCAATTAGACCTCTTGATGGCGTCAAGCACTGTCCTGTTTCTTCCGGTTGATGCTAGAAAGAGGTCCGGCACGAGGTGCTTAGGGGTGCAACCAGCAAGCTAGTGGTCCTCCCAAAAGGAAAGTTTGGCGCCATCGCGGAGAACCGTGGCGCAGCTAGCCCGTAGCAGTGTCAGGAGCAACGAAGGGGAGATCGGCCCAAGCCGGCGTCAGAGAAGATTTCCTAAGCCATAGCCAGCGAAGCCGAAGCGCTCGGGCAAAATTGTATAGTTCAAGGACCCTAAGGCCCCCAAGTGCAGACGGGGAGCAGACCGTCTAGCGTCCGCCAGCTAACTTTTGCCCCACCAGAAAAGGAGTTGAAGCCATTCCACAGCCAGGTACGCCTGACTGAGTCGATCTTCTTAATCACGGACGAAGGCGGTGTGACAATAGAAAGGACGTAGGTTGGGAGCGCAGAGAGGACTGCCTTGAGCAAAGTAAGGCGACCCCCTTTTAACATAAGCTTCCCACGCCAACCTGCTAATCTAAAGGAAATTTTATCAATGAGGGGCTGGAAATGAACATGCCGAAGCTTCCTGGTGGAGAAAGGAATCCCAAGGTACTTGATTGGAAAGGAGGATCTCTCGGCAGGGAGGTCTAATAGGACAGAGTCGAGGTCCACCCCCTCACATCTAATTGACATGACTCGGCTTTTGGAAAAGTTTGTACGGAGGCCCAAAATAAGCCTGAATTCCTGAAGGATGGTGACTAGAGGGGACACGTCTTCCTTTGTGGGTTGATGAATATCGCGGCGTCATTAGCAAAAAGAGATATTCTGGCACCGGCGGATCCACTGATTGGTGCAAGAGCACCGGCTTCAGTTGCGCGACAAAGCAGGGCAACGAGAGGCTCGATGGCAATGTTGAAGAGCGAAGGAGAGAGGGAGTCTCCCTGCCGAAGGCCTCTAAGGTGGTAGATGGCGTCAGTGGGATGGCCATTTAGAAGAACTCTAGAAGATGACGTGGCCAGCGAGAGGGAAATTCAATCACGCCAGCGTGACCCGAACCCACGGTGCGGAGGTTATCTAGGAGGTATGACCAACACACAAAGTCAAAGGCCTGTTCCAGGTCAAGCTTAAGGAAAAGAGCCGACGATTTGGATCTGTGGAGAGATTTGGCCTTAGCTTGGATGAGTAGAAAGTTCTCCTGGATGTGGCACACTTTGGCAAGGTGAAATGAGGTTGGCCATGAACGTGGCTAAGCGGGTGGAAAGGATTTTGGTGAAAAGCTTTCCTACGCTGTGAATGAGGCTGATGGGTCTGTAGTTGGAAGCGGACAACGGGCTCTCTATTTACGACAGAATGATTAATTTAGCATTGTTGAAGGCCTCGAGCCCGGTGCCGTCCAAGTTGAAGAGGCCTTGTAGGGCTGCAAGCAGGTCCTCGGAGATGAAATCCCAGTAAGCTTTGAATAAATCCCAAGTGAAACCGTCTGGGCCCGGTGCCTTGTCATTTGGTAGGGAAAAAAACCACAACCTTTAGCTCCTCCAAAGTTAAAGGCTCTTCAAGGGATGACAGATACACGACGGGGAGTCCTTGGAAATCCCAGTTGAAAGACCTGGCAATGATTGGGTGGTTAAGCAAGGAGCCTTCGCCGATAATGGAGTCAAAATGCACGTGCAGAGCACTGGCTTTGTCTTGCAATTCTGTGTGAAGGCTGGAGGGACTTTGAATGGAGTGAATGAAATTCCTCTGGCGCCTACCATTAGCCCTCAAGTGGAAATACTATGTATTCGCGTCTCCGTGCTGCAGCCAGTTCAGGCGCGAACGTTGTCTCCACTTGATCTTATCAATTACGCTCAGCCCAAGGACTCGAGCCTTGAGGTTACATCTCAGGACAACCCCTTCGAGAGAGAGGGGGGTATGATTCCATGGCCACCTCCAAGAGTCGAATGATTTCAGAGGCCATGATGAACTGGAGCTTGATGTCCCCTACCTGAGCGGCTCCAAGCACGAAGAGCCGAGGCAATTTGGCTAAGCTTGGACTTCAGACGTAGCAGGGGATGGTTGTGCACATGCAGGTAGGTCTCACACCAAGCCTGCTTTGCCACCTCCAAAAATCCGGGGATTTTTAACCAGAAACTTTCGAAACAAAAATTCCTATGCGGGCGTGGAGGCCTCTCGGCCGTGAGTAGTAGCGGGCAGTGATCTGAGATAGAGGAAGAGAGTGGTAAGAGGGAACAAGATGTGAAGAGGCGTTCCCAATCCAAGGTGGCGAAAGCCCAGTCAAGCCGAACCAGAGTTGGGCTTGTCTGCTCGTTGCTCCAGGTGAAACGGCGACCGAATAGGTGAATCTCACGGAGGCAGCAATCATCCAGGGCTGAGTGGAAGCGAGTCATGAGTCTCCGGTTGAGGTTGAGATTATTCTTATCTGATGCCTTGTTAATGAGGTTGAAATCGCCAAGGATGAGCCACGGGCTAGAAAAGTGGGAGGCAATTCCCCGCATCTCCTGAAGGAAGAGCTCCTTCTCAGAATCAATTGTTGGCCCATAGACGTTCGAGACGATCCAAGAAGGACGACCATCAACAGTGAAAACACTGGCAGAGATGGAGTGTTGGAGGATTAACGGATCAGAAAGCTGCATGAGGGAATCGTCCCAGAAGAGGATCAAGCCACCCCTGGAGCCAGAGGCCGGAGTTGCAGGAAACTCCGCAGACGGTGATTGCACACCTCAATCAATATCTAATCAGAGGGGGCAGAGAGCTTCGACTCTTGGATTGCCAGAATTGTTGGGCTGTGGGAACAAACAAAAGAGGCGACGACGGCACGCTTAGCCACCGAGTTGAGGCCACGAACATTCCAGCCGATTATATTCATGGAGTAGACTTGGTAGACACACAGATGGTGGACCTGAAAGCCGAAGAGGACCGAAAGCCCATAAAAGCAGGTGGCAAGGATGAACGTAGCGACCTACACCCGTGCAGGGACAGGGTGGACAGGGCCCTACCGCATGGGGCGATTGGGGGGACATGAGCCGCTCGCAGGCGACAACACTAAAAGACGCATACCACGCGCAGGTGGTTCAGTTACACAAACTAGGGCCACACGCAGGTGGAGACTAGGGTACAAGCCCACACGCAGGTGAGCGAAGCCGGTAAGGCGACTAATCACGAAACGAGGAAGCACCAAAACGGGTTGCAGGGAAGGTCCTATGCCGGGGAACTCTCGACCCCAGCGGGTCCGAGCTCGGTGAGGTCCAACGCAGAACGTGAGAGGCCACAGAGGTCGGCGACGATAGAGATTGCAGGGTCGTCCAGGAGGGTGGCAGAGAAGAGCGTCTGGAGCTGAACCGCCAAGTCGTCGAGGAGGATAACCCAAGGAGTCGGGCGAGAAGTCCCTGAGCCCGGCGGATCACAAGAACAGGGAAGGCTCCTGCCGGGGCAAGAGTCGATCGCGCGGACGCGTGTCTGGAGCTACGGTGGACTGAGGTGGCCTGCTTAGGGCGAGAGCGCCTAAGCGGGGGTTAAGGGGTAGGTAAATCAGATCAAGCATACATAATTTTAGAATTAAGAAATTAACAAACTTGATAGACTATTGATATAAGGTCTTTACTCTGATCACAAATTCAATATTAGGCTGTCCAATTCAGGCGATGTAACTTTATGTAACATCATAGAATATCTTGCAGTAAATAGAACCAAGGAGGGAAAGTTGAGCGAGAAATAGAAGAAAGAAAGTAATAAAGGTCGAAGGACAAGGTTTTTCAAACATAGCATACTTTTGTATAAAAATTAGTTTTAGTTACATATATAGTGACTATTATGAATTTATGATTCTTGGTCTAGAAATAGTTCAAAGGCACAAACTGTGAAAGTGGCTTGATCATATAGGTTAGAACCATGTAGCTCAGGGATGTGTGAGTGTCACACATGAACGTGAAGAGATGGAAAATCATCTAAAGAGATAGCTATAGTCCATTATTTCGAATTAACAGTTGATGAACATGTAGTCTTACCTCATCCACTGACAATAGGAAGAAAAATAGAGGGTCGGTGAAAATGGCAAGCAAACATGATATCACAAAGAACTGATTCCAATGATGAACAGCCTTCGCATGTGGGTTCATAATTGGAATGTATGAAATGAAGCGCCCAATTTTCTTCTTCCATCCACCGCCATGGCCATAAAGAATACTGTGAAACTTCAAGTACAAAGGAAATTATATTAAAACCACATTCATCAATAGATGAAGAAACATACAGTACAAAGGACAAATTCAAGTAAAAAATAATTGCAACAGATCCATAGACCAAGATTATGTAGTAGACACTTCTTCAAAAACATTTTGTGTGCACAAAAAGATCGGTATAAGTTCAACTCCAACAATTGTGTTTAAAAAACCCTAAAGCTCACAGTAATAAAAATGATGGGAGCATATACCAAAACCCAAAAGCATCCAACAATTTCTGTCCTTTCCGTGCAAGGCATAAAATGTAAGTGGGTTATCCACACTTATCCCACCAAAACTCATTTTTTTAGCAAGAGGGAAGAAGTACTGCCATTCCATTATGCGGATTTTTTTGGGAGGAATCTGGAATTCACTTCTCTATTCACCACACTTTATCCTGGGCATGCACGCACACGCACATATATACAAGTGGGCTCGAGACCTCTTGGGCGTTCTACAAAGTTCTATACCTATCTACACAGCTCAACACTCCTCCTCAAGATGGGTGATAGATATCTATCATTCCCATCTTGCTACACGCCAAATTACATTGTTTTATTTCTAAACCCTTAGTTAAACAGTCAGCTACTTGACTTCCTGAGTTTACATGATTCAACTCTAGTGTTCCGTCATCTACTTTCTCCTTAATAAAGAAATGATCTATCTCCACATGCTTCGTTCTGTCATGTTGAACTGGATTATTAGCAATATTGATAGCTGACTTGTTGTCACACTAGACCTTTAATGGACCTTTCCTTAACACATTTTGCTCCGAGAGGAGTCCTTTTATCCATAATATGCCACTCACCACATGGGCCATAGCTCTATACACTCTGCTTCAACGGTTGATCGTGATACCACTAATTGCTTCTTGCTCCTCCATGACACTAAATTTCCTCCAACAAAAACACAGTAGCCTGAAGTTGATCTCCTATTATCAATACAACTAGCCCAATCAGCACCACAATATCCATCCACATTTAAATGGCCATGACTCCTGAAGTAAAGTCCTTTGTCAGGACTGCTCTTTAAATAGCGCATAATTCGATATACTGCATCTAAATGTCTACTCCTTGGATCATGCATAAATCTACTAACAACACTTACAACATAAGAGATATCATGCCTTGTGTGACATAGATAAATCAGTTTGCCAACCAGTCTTTGATGTCTCTCTATTGATTGGATCACCCGACTCAACACACAGTTTATGATTTGGATCGATCGTTGTTGATGCAGGTCGATAACCAAGCATACCGACCTCACTAAGTAAATCCAGAACATAATTTCTTTGTGAGAGCACGATACCATTTGGTGATCAAGCAATCTCAATGCCAAGGAAATACCTAAGTTGACCAAGATCCTTGACTTGAAATGCTTTGCTTAGACTCTCGTTTAAGCGATTGATCTCTATCTCATCATCACCAATAATGATGATATCATCCACATATATTGCCAGAATTGTGATCCGTCATCCTAATTGTCGATAAAATACAGTGTGATCGCCATTGCATTGTTATAGTCCATGCCAATTATTGCACGTTTGAGTCTATCAAACCAGGCGCGCGGAGACTGCTTGAGACCATATAAAATTTCCTTAGTCTGCATACCTTTCCAACTGTCATTTTGTTCGAAAACCCAGGTGGAATCCCCATATAAACTTCCTCTTGAAGATCACCATGTAAGAATGCATTTTTACCATCTAGTTGATGCAAGGACCAACCAAAGTTTGCTGCACAAGAAATCAAAGTCCTGATAGTGCTCATGTTTGCTACTGGGCAAAAGTCTCATCATAATCAATACCATATGTCTGGCTATATCCTCTTCCACGACTTGGATTGAGTGGCTCACGACAATCACGAATTAAGTGCTCTTTCTTGCCACAATTGAAGCAAGTTCAAGTTTCCAGAGCTTCACGAGATGGAGGTGAAATGCCACCTCTTGTCAATTTCAGTCTTCCTTCTTATTTTGTCATGGCAGCTATGGCCTCTTTAAGGCTAGGGTGAGTGGGCTGATGAAATCAAGTGGCACGTCTTCCCTCAAATTCTAGGTTTAGGCCTCTTAAGAATTTGAGAACTCTCCTTTTCTCAATATATTTGTTCACCCAAGCCACACACTCAGAATGTGAAATCTCCATAGGTTCATAGTGATCTTAATCAGCCCACAAGCGCTTCAATTCCGTTACATAGTCCATCACAGATAACTCCACTGATTGAGATCATGGATTTTATCATCTATTTCAGCAAAAAACATCATATTTCCGGTTTCAGAATACATCTTTGATAGTGTCTTTCATATCTCAACTGCACTTGCAATGGTGTCCACGGATCTAGCAATATTAAGGGCCATAGAACTTAATAGCCACACCACAACCAAATAATTTGTGGCATCCCAAGTTCTCCATGCAGCATTTGACTTGTCCTCTGGCTCAACTAATTTTCCATTGACATATCCATCAAGTTTTTTGACCTTGAGCAACAAGAGAGCTGTTGAGTGAATATTTTAAATATTGTGTGATGAAGTGATTTTCCAATGGAACTAATGATTTTTGGTGAGCTTTGGATATGTATATGATTGATTTGTAGGAAGAAGAAAGGAGAAAGGAAAAGGAAAAGAAAAGAAGAAGAAAAAAGGAAAAAGGAAAAAAGAAAAGAAAACGTGCTGTGCATGTGTGTGCATGCTGTGTGTGGCCTTGCACAGGTCGGCATGCAGGCCATGGAGGCATGCGGGGGCACAGGCGGCGTGAGCAGGCCCTGGCGCAGCGAAGGCAGCAGGCGGCCCAGCGCGGGCTGAGAGGCAGGCCGGGCAGGCCCAGGCGTGCCAGGACGAGTTGGAGTAGATTTTGAGCCCGAGATGGATTCGTGATTTTTACACTATGAAAGGAGACGAGGAGGCTCGGGATTCATGGAAGTTTTAGGGTTTCCACATGTTAATGACAGCTACGAAAATTAGAGAAATTCCAGAGATGATTAGAGAAGATTAGAGAGAGATTAAAGAAAGATTAGAAGAGATTTTTCAAAGGAAAAGAGGCAGATGAGCGAGGGGTTGTGTTAGGCTTGTAGAAGCTGTAGCAGGGCAGTAGACGTCGTGTGAGGCGTAGTCAGGAGCTGTTGCAGAGCAAGGTAACATAGACCAGAGTAGATCTGTATTTCTTTGTAAAAGGATTTGATTGGGGAGGAGCGCCCTGAATCATTGCCCCGCAGACGTAGGCAGGTGCCGAACTGCGTTACCCCCTGAATCATTGCACTGCAGACGTAGGCAGGTGCCGAACTGCGTTACCAAACGTGTGCGTCTCTGGTAATATTTTTCTAATCTTGTATGTGCTTGATCTGTATCAATCGATTGCTTCCGCTTAGTTAGAGGTATTTAGCGCCTACGATCCTACAAGAGCCCTCCTGGACCAAGCCAAGTAATTCTTGGTGTCCTCTAGCTTAATATCATTCGGCATCAATTCAATTTTCTGGACGCTATCTTCGTGAAGAAGAATCCCCTCTGCCATTTTAGGCTCTACTGAAATCCTCCCTTCTGATTTTAAGACTTGGGTGTTGTACCAACTGGTACAATCTTCCCACACGAACAAGCCAGCAACCACGCAGGACACAGTACTTCCTCTGCCTTGGCCAATTGCTACTGCACATTCCTCCTCTTAAGTCCCAATCTGGCCCGAGCCTCCTCCGGAAGTTGTTGCTGCTTCTACTACTAACCAGCACCTTGTGGTACTCTTCCTCAAGCTTCTACCGCAGGTCAGGATCCTCCTCAACAGCTGAGCCCTCGCCTTGTTGCTGCTACTGCTCCTGCTACCTCAGCTGCACAAGCTTGGTCTCCGCTGCCGCAGACTGTTTGCACGCAGCTTTGCTCTGATTTGTTGCTGCAGCAACTCGCCGCTGCGGTTCTCTGCCCCCTTGACACGCAGCTCACCTCCGGCCAACACGCAGCACACCTCCAGCCTGGTACAGCCCTGAACCAACGCCAATCTCCACACAGAAGTAGCGAATATGAACCTCTCCCTCCTGCTGCGCAACACCCACACACTTGGACGCCCCTCGCAAGAACAAGCGTGGCTGCCGGCGTCACCTCCCTACAGTACACGTCACCGCGGAGCTCACCTGAGCTCTGGTACCATGTAGATTTTTTAAAGAGGAATTTGAAATTCACTTCTCTATTCACCACACTTTATCCTTTATCCTGGAGTGTGTATATGTATATACATAGGAAAACGGAGTGGGACTCCATAAAGTCTGTGCTCCATGCCTTGATGCTATCGGATTCATTCAAAATCCGTGCACATCAAATATATGGATGCACAACAACGTTGGCATTTGCTATACAAAGGTATGAATGCAATAACTGAACATTTAATTGTTTTCAAACAAGATACGGAGCACAGGCTCTATGAAGCAACAAGTACTTTTACTCTCTTTATATATAAACACAAGTGAGCTTGAGACCTCTTGTGCCTTCTACCTATTTACACAGTCAAACACATTAAACGAGCGAGGTGGCCCGCGCGTTTACGCGGCTAGATTTGTTTTGGTATATAGTGTTTATCTCTAACTCATAATCTATCTCTAACATATCAAATCGGATTTAAAGTTTATCTCTAATATATTATATCAACTTTAGTATTTAATATGAATTTCTAATATTTTCTTTTAATCTAAGCCGCATAGATCTTTTATTTTTTTCTTTGATTAATCTATCTATTATAATTTGGTCCCACAGTTGATTTAACGGATAAAATGACCATATTATATCATCTTTAGTATTTAATCCGAATTTCTAATATCCGTCTTTTAATCTAAGCCGTTATAATCCGGCCCCACAAAATCAACGACATAGATCTTTTATTTTTTTCTTGATTTATGTGAGAATTTCTTTGATTGATCTTGGACATTATAATTTGGTCCCACCGGTCGAACGGCTGAAATAATTTAGATGATGTGGACAAATGTGGTGGCTTCTTTTTCTCCTCCTTTGTATAGATAATAGATATAGAAGAACTATATAATAATTACAAAGGAGCCAAGGCCCTTTTGCGCCTCCTGCAAGTTTTTTCTTTTGCGCAAACACCTTTAAATTTTTAACACATGGGGCACCAATAAATGTGAAATAAAGACATTTCCTCAACATAAGCACAGAACTGACAAAGCTTCCATCAGTTCGGCTATTAACACTCAGATGTTAGCTATTGCGATTAATTTTGCCAACCTCTCATAGAAATCCAAGCCAAGATAGCACACAAATAATTATGCTCAAGCTTTGAGAAACAGAATTTGAAAGGTAATGGCAGTGTTCAGGATTTAGAATATCACCTTACTATCGAAAGGAGTTGAACTTCTCTGGAAATGCCTTTTGTTTTTAAAAGCAGGAGGGCAATCAACACAATCAGGATTGTCACATTGTCCCAGAGGTCCAGACATCATCAGGTGTTCGTTCTTTGGAGCATGTGTACCATAGGACCAGTCACGTCTTCCAATTTCTTCTCGAGTGGCAGCATTTAGCTTGCTCCCTTCCTTTCCATGAGAAGAACAATGTGGTTTGTCCAACACATCTCTGCTTTCCGATGGAATGCCTATGGATGCAAACTGAGTTGGCCTTTGAATAGACAGAGGACCAGTATGGGATATGAACATGTTTTGATATGTATCATCCCTGATTGGTATACACATTGATGCGCTTCTAATAGGGAATCTCTGTAACTCCAAATTTCTTTGGAGCATAGGAACGTCATCTTTCTCCTGATCAGCCATTTTTTAATGCTAGTAGCTACAGACAACATCTGCTGTATTAGGAGACATCAAATGGAATGCTGAAGTAGACAAGTAAAATATGATCTGGGACAATGTGTATTATACTAATCTGCACAAGACGCACTCTTTGATTTTTAAAAATTACTCCAGTTATCATCCTAAATAGCAAATATTGCTTTATTTCAGTGAGAATCAACAACAGCATGTAGGATTTTTAAACGCTTTTCAACAAGAAGTGCTAAATGCAAATGTGATACTCTAGAATTCTAGGCGAAGAATATATAACAGGTACAGTGGGGCATTCAATTTGCTCGGATTCTTCAGTGGGGTTAATTTGTTTTTTCTTCCTTTCAGTGAACTTCATTTTTTAATATAAATTGAAGGAAATAAATACAGTTGAAAA
Organism: Raddia distichophylla; assembly: GCA_005191435.1. Classification (NCBI taxonomy): domain Eukaryota; kingdom Viridiplantae; phylum Streptophyta; class Magnoliopsida; order Poales; family Poaceae; genus Raddia; species Raddia distichophylla. The sequence continues at coordinate 1,049,301 of SPJY01030514.1, forward strand.
ACTTAGACAAATAGATAGAAGAAAGGCTTGGTCCTTTCCTTTATTCAATTCTCAGGAAGAAAAAATTGAATGTTAACATGCAAGAAATATTCAGGTACCAAATATTTAATGTTACATGTAAAACTTGCTGTAGGCTTTGAAGATGCAGATTTAGAGACATTACGACATTACGTTACTCATACTAAGGATTTATCATTGTATTTATTATATAAAAAATTATATGCACAATAATCACGACAAAAAAATCACATTTAATTCCATTTTAGTTCAGTTTGTTGGGAGCAAAATCTGCATCAGGCAATTCATTCCAAACAGTTATAGTTGATGTCAACGTCAGTGAATAACTGCCTATGAGCCTATCCTAACAAGTAACGACATGAAGCTAAAAGCGCAAGTTTGCTAACTCGTGAATCGTGATGCATGCAAACAATTTCGATCAAACATTCAAGCCTGACACCAGATCCTGCATACAAGCGAAAGGGGACACGAATACCTACCAGGATATGCAAGAACTGCAGCTACCAATCCAGAACGAAGTCTCCTCGAGCAAGCCCTCTGCTCATAGAACTAATCCAGAATCACAAGGGGGACTGCAATGGAAACCGGATCAGTAAAGATGAAAAAGATATTTATCAAGAGGTGCATCACCCCGTAGGCTTGACCAATCCCGCCAGGAACAACCGCGAGGCAATTCAATGGCACGTACAACGAAGCTGCGCAGGGCTCACTTGGTAGTCAAATGCTGCGAAAAGTAGCAGGTGGAAACTGAGAAAAATCAAAGCGCTAGAATGCCAAGCGAGTCGCTCTTGTTCTTGACTACACATTGGAGTTGAAACTGAAATTGAAAGCTTCAGTGGAAATTCTTAAGAAAAACTTGAATGGAAATATCCCTCGAAAAAAAAAACTTGAATGGAAATGGATAGAAACCAGTAGCGCTATAAATTTGCCTTCTGAACAAAATTGAAAACATTACAGCAAGTAATATACCAAAATTCATCCAGAGACTAGCAACCACCCGGAATCGGGATGAACTTTTCGAGTCTAGAAGAGAAAAGTTCGTAAGATTCGACCGAAAATCCGAACCCCTGAGAAATCAACTCGCGTGAGCGCTCGAGCCTTCCATCGAGTCCAGACTCCGGAGTCCGGAGGCATCAACTCGTGCAGCGGCGCGCGGAGGCGAAGTGGTGGAAGATAAAAAGGAAGAACACCGCGACGCGGAGGGACGCATCACCTGCTGGAAGGCTAGCACTTGCAGCGAGCTCCGCCGGTTCCCCGCCGCTGGTGCGGCCGGAGTTCGCGGCCGCGGTTGCGGTTCGCTCTCCGCCTCGCGCCGTGGACTGGAAGGGAGGAGTCAAGTCTCTCTTTTTTTATGTCCATCCGTGACTGTTACCTTCCGGGCTTCCGGCTTCCTTCCGGCGCGGAGATTCAAATTGAGGCTGAGGACTGTCTGACTGTCTGTAGTGAGGAGTGAGGACTGAGGACTGCTGGGAATCCGCCGCGGTCACCACTCACCAGGCAGCCGCCGGTTCGTCTCTGGCCAGACACGTGCACGTACACCGTTTGGTGTGAGGTCCACCCAATTTGTGGGTCAAGCAGAATTCTAACATACACTATGGCCTTGTTCTTTTCAGCGTATCGTATCGTTGGCGTATTACTGTAGCAAATTTGAGAGCCCTCGAAAAGAGGTCTAAAGGTTATTAAAAAATAATTAAAAAATAGTTTTAGGATCTTTGGAAGGACTACTAATAGTCACGAAAAAATCGTTACGAATTATCACAACATATAGGCTATATAAAAATAACAAAATTTGCTACAGTAATACGCAACGGTACGATACGCTGAAAAGAACAGGGCCTATATGGAAGTATGGCCCTGTGATTTTCATTGATACGTATCGTTGCGTATTACTTTAGTAAACTTTATTATTTTTATATAGTATATAACTATATATGATGTGATAATTTGTAACGATTTTTTCGTACCTTTTAGTAGTCCTCCAAAGATCCTAAAACTATTTTTAATTATTTTTTTATGATTTTTAGACCTCTTTTTGAGGTCTCTAAAATTTGTTACAATAATACACCAACGCAACTATACGCTAAAAAGAACAAGTGGTTTAAATTTCGATCTATGTACATGCAATTAAAAAGAAACAATAAAGATTTTTTCCCTCCACATATCTTTGTTATTGTGTTTCTTCTACTTATGCATGATCAACGTCGTCGACTACACCTAGTAGTAAGATTACATAATATGTCATCATCACGATGCTCTTGAAGACCGGACATGCACAATGTACGGGGATTGAACGACTACTACATGCGATTGATCGCCGACGAACCTACTACATCAACGCGCCAGTTTAAACAGGACATGTCCATCTGCCCTACGCGACAGTCATCGCATCCCTATTTTGTTTATGCAAGATCAAAGGTATTGAATTGCATCGAATTCGTGAATTCATCATTAGCAATTTTAGATTGAATCTGCAAAAAAAAAAAATTTGATGACATCCAGTATATTGAATCTTGCATCTACGGAATTTGGGGAGGATCATCCGGTTGGCCGATTAGCTCGGCCGGACCGAACCGGGCTATCCGATGCCTTGTCGCCATCGCACCGCAGGCTGCCATGGCCTTGCTGCTACCACAACATCGGCGCCTTGCGCCACGAACCCCGCCGCGCCATAGGCAGCTGCGCGCCCCACCGCATCAGCTTTGTCGCCGCAAACCGGCGCGTGTCGCCAACGCTCCGTCGAGCGCCCTGCCATGACCTCTCCCGTAGGTGCCGCGCCACCGCTCCGCATCGACCTCTTCGCCGTAGCCGCCGTAGACCGTCGTGCGTCGCCTCCGCGTCACGCCGCCGCACCAGCACCGTGCCACCACGCCGAGAACCCGCCGTCGCGCCCTGGCCACTTGCCCCGCTCGCACCTGACTCGGTGTTGGCTAAGGGGAAACTCCAGCCCCATCTTGGGGAAAGAGAAATTGGGCCGATGCTTAGCAGGGTAGGGTGGTGGGCCGGTAAAAGAGGTGCTTGGGTAAGCAGGAGGCCACTTCGGGCCGAGGCCGAGCAGCATCGTACTAGGCCTCTAAGAAGGCCCACCATATTGTAGGACGGGCCGATCGGGAAAAGAAAAGAAAGAAGAATATGGAGCACATAAATTTGCATTATGCACCCTGATTTTTTTTTGGATTACTGGAGCATTTTCAGAATAACGAATTTTATGCATAGGCCCCTAAAAAATGCAGAAATTATGAAATTACATATTCTAGCTTAAAAATGCTTGGGATTTATTATTTTATTCTTGTTTTTGCAATAGGTTTATTTATTTATTTATTATTGTTAATAGCTTATATGATTAATTTAGCATTAATACATTGAAAAATACCATAATTCATGAATGACCCATGTTATGCACTATTGTTCGGATTACGTGCAAGTAATCTTACGCAAAGCATGTATATCATGCAGATGGTAGGCATTGTTAGCGATCAGTTTAAAGCACTGGCCCGTATGGCTAGACTATCTCACATGGAAATCAAACGTGACAATTATGCTCGGTGGGAAGGGTCTAGGGCCAGCCATTAGTGTTTCAACAGTACCTTTCAAACCCCCCAAACAAAACAATAAAGCACTGCACTTCATCATACACCAGCTATTCCCTACTTCAAAAAAATGAATACATGGCATAATAAAGTGTTGTTTGAGCTTTGCACTGCACTCCAGGAGCGGTTGCAAAGCTCAAGTACACTATACTGCCATAAGCACAGCAAGATTGGTCGTGGTTGAGTTTTGTAGACTATAAAACGGTGGCTGAGTATAACTCAGCATTACATTCTATTGTCACACACCTTACACCCTGTGATAAAAAGGTCCCGGTTGAAGAAAAGATTGAGAAGACAATATCTACCCTTCACCCTAGTGTAGTCCAGAGAGCCCGAAACTATTGTTAAGGGAATTATAAAACCTACGGTGACCTTATTCGCATGATACAAGTTGAGGAATTTCAAGACAAGATGAACTATGCTTGTCAGCCATCTCGTAAAGCCATTGAAGTTAATGCATGCAAATATTAGGCTGAGAAACCTAATCGCAAGAGAAAGAAGGGCGACAAAAATGAGGGTGATAAGAAGGTCCAGAAAAACAAAAAGTTTGATGCACCAAATAAGTACAAATCCACATGTGTGCCAAATAGAAAGTAGGTCAAACGTGCTTTATGTGTGGTGAATAGGGGTACTGGTCTATGGTTTGCTAAGCATCTAAAAAGGAGGCGATCGCAGATTATTAAGAAAACACGAAAAAAAGCAAAGTACGAGACTCATCTTGTCATCTTGAACAAAGTAAACCGTGAGGACGACATTGATCTCCATGAAGGGAATATGCAGACGATAAAAATCAATGAGCAGCTCCTCATGTGCTTTTAATTCTCGTGATCTTTTATGCGCTTTATTTTCTAGTATATTTAAGCATATTTGAGGCGAATACCAGAGTACTACTGCATTCTATATATTGTAGCACCCATATTATGGAGGAAATAAGCATTGTTGGTAGTGGTACAACTAATAGCATCTTAAAATAGACTAAGTATTTCCAGTCGATTGTAAAGAATACAGGTAGCACTACCATTATTGTAGGCAATGATTCGTGTGTACTAGACACTGGCCAAGCCATCATTATTTTGCCAAATAGCACTACACTGGCAATTGCAGTTGTGTTGTATCCCAAATTTACCATATCTCTTTTAAGTTTTAAAGATATTCGTTCAAATGATTTTCATAGCGAAACCAATGAAGCAAATGGCAAAAAATATTTAGGTATTGTGCTGCATGACGAACATGAGAAATGAATTCTAGAAAATTTTCCTTCATATTTATCTAGGCTATACCACACAAGTAAAGCACCAGACAATTTTGCTGCCCTAAAGACCACCTTTAGGAATGCTGAACTCTTCTCTTTATAGCGTAACAGACTAGGTTATCCTGGCCTAAGAAAAATAAGAGATATAATTAACAACTATCAGAGTCATAACATTAGTGTTAAAAAATTTCCTTATCAACAAGACTTTGCATGTCAAGCATGTGCAACTGGGAAATTAATCACTAAACCATCGACCACGAAGGTGAATGATGAAGTCCCCGTATTCCTTGAATGCATTTAAGGGGACATTTGTGGTCCTATACATCCTTTTAACTTGTCCATTCAGTACTTTATAGTGCTCATTAGCATGTCATCCAAGTGGTCTATCATGAGCTTGCTCTCAACAAGAAACCACACATTTACAAAATGGATCTCACAAATCATAAGAATTAAGTACATTCACTAACCATCAAGTGAAGTCCATTCGTATAGACAACGCCAAAGAATTTACTTTAAAAATGTTTGATGATTATTACACACTAATAGGAATTCAAGTTGAGCACTCTGTACCTCATGTCCATACGCAAAACAAGGTAGCAGAAGCATTGATCAAACACATTAAGTATATTGCACGACCACTCAGGGTTGTAATTTATAAAACACTTGTTAGAGACACAATGTCCTTCATGCAGCCGCATTAATTAATTTAAGATAGGTAGCAAACAACCTCCATTCCCCAGTGCAACTAGTGCAAGTCATACCGCCTAAAAATTTTCATTTAACAAAATTTAGATGCATGCATGGTGTATGTATCAATTCCACTACCATAGCGCACTTTGATGGGGCCACTATGTAAGTCTGGAATATATGTTGGTTACGAGACATTTAGAACCTATAACAGGCAATTTGTATACTAAACACGGTTCGCTAATTTTGACTCGCGTGCTACACCCATTATTTCTTGGCGTACCACTACTCAGGCCCATGTCGACTCACGTGCTACGCCCATAGAATAGTTAGTTAGGATATCGAGGTGTCGGTGACAATATAGGTATCAAGTACTCATGGCATACTCTAATTGATGCTAATTCATATGTTGGATAAAAAATATTGAATACATGTCGATTTGTATATTAAGAAAACGAAGAAGTGATCAAAATTCTTGCATATTGTTCACACATTTAGAACTTGGGATTCTCGGATCTTGAAAGTACCAAACTAGGGTTTGTGCCATCTAATTTGACCTTCAACCATTCAACAAGATATACTCAATAATCAACATCAACTATATTAAGAAGATTAGATACGAAGTAAAATTATATGTCAATTATTCAATTAACAAATCAAAGGGCAAACAAACTATTGGTCAATAGTAAACTATTTGGACAATGGAACGAATGATAAACATGCTACCAAATAGGCAATAGAATCGTTTTGTTAGTAGAACGAAGGATAAACAAACTACAACAAATTAGCAAGATAACAAATCATAGAACGAATGTTAAATAGAACATAAAGTTTGCATGGAATGGTATTACACATCAATATTAATAAAGATATAAACCGATACAAGTAGAGAAAACTAAATGGAGACAACACTTACTTGCTTCAGCCTGGTGTATCTTGTAATCCATCGAAAGATGATGTCTAACAAGTCAATTAAGAGCAAAATATAACAAAAACGAAATTACAATGAAAACTAACGGCCGAAATAAAAGTGTATTGACTTGTGTCATGATTCATGTTTTCAGCGCGGTACGGAGCGAGCCTACCTAGAGTCGGACTCAGAAATCTAATTCGCTATATTTGCATATATTAGGGATTTTATCATCCTTGAAGAGGTACCATTAGGTATCAGGTACCATGAGACACTACTTTAGATCTAACCGTTCATTCGTCAAGAATAGGGCTAGAACAAAATTAATTCGCATCCTTCACTCCCATCTCGTTCTTCACTCCCATCTCTCGTTGAACACTAAGTGGTGGCGCCAGGAAGACCGATGATGCGTGAGCAAGTTTTCTCCGAGGAACATGTTGCCTATCACTTGCACGAAACAAAACAGGTAGTTTTGTGAACAAAGTGTAGGGGCGGAGCTGAAACAGGGCACGGAGACAGCTTGCGAATGGGATGCGAAACAATGTAGTGGCGGCGCCTGGCAGACGAGACACACGTAGGCAAATAGGGTGGCAGCAGTGGCTCGCGGCTGTCTTCTCCATGGCAAGCCATGGTGACTCATGGACATGCGAGCTGATTGGTTGGAGGTGCGCAAAATTATGTATTTACTGTTTATAAATGGGGCACCAATAAATAGAAGGGATGCACTAAGAGGTACCATCTTTTTACAACCCTTGTATATAGTTTGATGGACCTCTGCAATTGAAGGTACCATATAAGGCACTAAGTGGTGTGAAGGATGGTAAAATTACTCTTGCAAGAATACACTTCTCGTAGTCAACTAGACTCTACTTGAAATTCTTCTAGAACCCTCTCATTGGGTTGGCTTTGCACTAGAGTTCGAATACCTGCTAAATAATTGTTTGACCGAATAAAATTGGTTTGCGCAAAGTGTTAGGCTGCATTGTTTATGAAAATGTTTTGAAAAATCAAACTAAATGGAATATTTAAGTTATAGTTATAACGTGACTCACGCTATGACATATATATAACCGAAGCACATGAAAAAAAAAAGGGGGCAAAGGCTGTCTTAATTAAATTCCCTCACGAAGAAAAGCAAGCTTGCACACAAATGAGCCGTCAATAAACTGCCGATTCTCGGGAAGAATACGTGTCTCAATGAAGCAGGGTTGCTGGAACCCGTCAGTCCGTCACTCCGTCAGTGCATACATTGAGCTAATTAGCTCAGCTCAACCGGCACAAAATCTTCATTCCTCTCAGGCTTTCCCTCACTACCTTTGGACTCACACAAAGCGTCTTCCTGATTTGCGACCGCGACTCGGTAGGTGTCTTCAATTCCTCGGTCGACGTTGGTTAATAATCGCTAGAAATCGCTACCTAGACGGTCAGGGTCAAGCATGGGTCTTCCTGATGCTTTTCACAAATCACAGTACAAAAGCGTTCTTCCGATCCTTTGACCCAAGCACTGTTAAGTATGATCGGTGGCAAATAGGACCGGCATTCAAAGTCGAAAGGAACATTGGAAAGTGATCCTTTCGACCAAGCATTGTTATGCTCACACTTTGTTTGTGTTTTATCAGGTATATCCGCGAGAGGTTATTAAATTTTAAACAAGAAAGATGCTACCGCAAGTTATCATTAAAAATTTAAAAACTAGGCCAGAACCTCAAACGCTGTCAATGCCTCTTCTCTTGCCACCTAAAACATTATTTGCTCCCATCCACCGTACCTTCACAGTGTCTCATCTTACAACCCTATATGGTGGCACTCTACCGTCTGTCGCTCCCCTTGGACATATCTAGCGACTTGGCCCCTTTCGCCTCTTCATTTTTGTTCGCCGACGCAAGATACCCCGAGATGGGTTGCCCTACTAATTTGTGTTGTGGACGTCAATCTCCCAACTCACACCACCAATGTTGTCCTCCCGCTTTCGATCCAACTCTACCAAGTTTCCAGCGACTGTCTACTCTTCGCAACTACCATTGCTCTTGGGCACCGTATCCTTCTTGCATCGTCCTCCCAAACTCCTAACAAGGAGGAAGGACAAGCTATCCTCGTCCGGGGTGGCACAATTAGAGCTCAAGCAAGGCCCAATTATACTGGCGGCAGCAGTGGTCTCTAGTGGAGCTAGCCCATAGAAGAAAAGATGATGCTAGAGGAAAAAGGACATGTTGGCTTTCTTTTGTTTTTAATGACATGGTATCTAATTTTACAAATTTGCAATAACACCAATCAGATTTCACCCATCGCATTTATCAAAAGTGATTATTCTACTTTACAAATATAATTAATGTATACTATCTCTTATGGTCAGTTACTGAAAACATGATGTTTTATACTAGTCCTAAGTCAAAGTTTTAAAACTTTATCTATAAAAATATTTTACGCTATTTAAATTGGGCACATAAAAAATCATACATTTAGATCCATATTGAAAAACGCTTCTATAGTATAATAATTTTTTATGAATTTTATAAATAAACTGTAATGATAGTTAGTAGTTAAAAGTGTTTCAAAAACCACGTCAATATCCAAAACGTCAAATATTTTGGAACCAGAGGGAGTAATACACTTCAGATGAAACTACTGAAAAACAAGGTATCGAGGCTGCGTTCACAGCTTTAAAAACATCGAATTGAACATGGATGGAGAGGCTAGCCTAGTAAATACAGATTCGCCAAGCATCTGCATCAGCTACTCTATCCCCACACTCTATTTCACTGTTAGCTATTCACTCTATCATTACCTTTGAATTTCCTTCATATTTTACACTACACTTTAAAAGTTTCCTTTTCTCCATCAGCCACTCTATCTAAAGGTACAATATTTTAAAGTGCCTGCTATGGATGCTTAATAAATCATTTTTTTTTAGTAAAGGGCAGGAGAACTGCCGTCTATTCAATGAAAAAGAAGAGTTGATTACAGAGGTTCAAAGACTCTAGGAAGTAAGGTACTATATTACAAGTTTGGCACCGCCGCTACCCAGAATAAATCATTGTTGCAGCGGTACATATATATATGGATACACACGTACTCTTTCTTGTGAGTGGCCTATGTCAGTGACGATTATTCACGAAAGGTTGTCGTAGATTATAAGCTGGCCGGCCGTTAACATGTTGATGTTCTTTTTTGGATACCGCAAACATAATTAGAACCGTCAAGGGAACTTTCACTGATACAGCAACTAAAGCGGAGATTAGATGCTACCATCGTCTTCCAAAAAGATGTATATATACCGATCCAAAACATGAATAAACCACTAAATCCTTTCGATATAGTGCACAGTGTACCATATAGGCTCTGTGGATGAACGGTTAAGATGCAAAAAATACTCCAATATATTCTGGATTCATTAGGCATCCCTCGATGATACGCACATAATTAACTAGCTAATCAACTGAAATCGTTATCTGCCTGGAGCTCTGATACTGCCGAAAGAGCTAGCATTCCCTTTTTATGTTCACATTCCATGATCACTCTCAGTCATACACTGAGCCCCCTATATAAGCACTGAAGCCACTCTCGGAGCAGGTGACTAAGCACACACTACAGAATACAGAGTACAGAGTACAAAGTAGAGCTACTTTGCAGTACATATTCTCTATATGCTAGCTAGCTAGACACAACAACTCGTAACGCAACCCTACTTCTCCATGGAGGCGCCGCACTTCGCCAACGGCAACAACGACGGCGGCGGCGAGAGGAGGAAGCGGTGCCGCCACCGCCACCACCGCCGCGGCGAGTCCCGGAATCACATCCTGTGGCGTATCTTGTGCGCCCTCTGCTGCTGCAGCTGCCCAGAGAGCTAGCGAGCCGATAGAGCGTTGAGCAGCCCTAGCTGCATCAACAAAATGGTGTAAGAGCTTTACTATAATCTATAATCTAATGTATGCGCGCTACTTTACTATTTGTACTGGTCATCTAAAACTAATACGTCGTCTAAATATATATAGGTTCTTATTTGTCCGGCGAGATAAATAATAGAGCTCGTGTCTTTATTTCTGCTCATATATAGAATGAAATTGAACCATGTGTATAGTTTTCATGTGTGTGTGCTGGGAGATCGAAAGTATTGATGCTCAATGTGTGGCCTTACGACGTACTCCCTCCGTTCTAAATTATAGTTCACTGTTGACTTTTGGATATTCCATTTGACCATTTGTCTTATTCAAAAAACATATGCAAATATTATTTATTTTGTTGTCATTTGTTTTATCATTAAACATACTTTAATCATGACTTATATTTTTGCCTGTTTGCATTAATTTTTTGAATAAGACGAATGGTCAAAATGCGCGTTCAAAAGTCAACAGTAAACTATATGGGCCGGCTTGACATGACATCTAATAGAAAATCATACTACCTCCGGCCACAAAAAGAAGTCGCCGTTGACCTTTGAACACGCCTTTAACCATTTGTCTTATTCAAAAATTTAGTTCAAATATGTAAAAATATAAGTTAAACTTAAAATACGTTTAATAATAAACCAAATCATAACAAAATAAATAATATTTATATAACTTTTTTGAATAAGACGAGTAGTCAAAGACGTGTTCAAATGTCAACGGTGACTTCTTTTTATGACCGGAGGAAGTAATTCTTTTGTTGCTTTAATGTTGCTTGACGTGGCATCTTTTTGTTGCTCAATCCGGAGCATTAGGTTTGTGCTCCTATCTTTCTTTGTGTTGCTTTAATGTGAATATGTGTAGTGTCAAACTGATTCTTTCGCCTAACTAGCTAGCTAGCTAGGAACCGCGCAACGGTGTACTTTTGTTTAGATGCGCCATTTTTTTAAGGGTTTATTCTGATCTAAAGCGTTAATTATGCACTTTCGCCTTTCGGTATCCATCGTATGAGAACGATGGTCATTTTCTAATCGAGAGATTCTCTGCGAGAAGGATGTGAGAGTCAATTGGTCCTGGAGGTCGAAGGTATACATAAGTACGGTTTTGTATATTGTACCAGGAATTTTGCTATTCTTGATACCTTGAGGAGTTGAGGTACCACAAATCATAGCACTTGAAATTATATCCAGTGGCGAACACAGAACCAAATTCGAGGGGGGCTTGGCTTTAACATTATACAACCACCGAAAATAAGGCAAAATAATATTAAATATAGGTTTTAGTTACTACTACAATCTAAATTCATGTATAAATAAGCAAGTAAAATGAACTACAAGTTTGCAACATACTAGCAAGTAAATTATACTACAAGTTTGAAGTTTGTGACATACTCACATATAGCAAATCTTCTAGGTACGAGCAGAATTTGGAGGCAAGTCCATTCTTCGAGTCTAATGTCTACACACCAATTGGGCATATTTACTAATTACTCATTTTCTAATCCTATAAATTAAACAAGCAGTAAACTAGTCAATCATCACTACATCACTTGCAAGCAATTAATTAATTAAGCAAAAGCATTAAGCCATTAATTAACTAGTATTATAAGACGTGTCACGTGTGGCCATTGAGTCAGGCAGTCAGCGACCATACCGTGCGCGGTGCGCCTGAAAGCCTCGGCCTGACGGCCTTGCCTTGCCGGCTCGGCTTGGGCCCTTGGCGGCTTGCCGCCGGACGCTGGCCGTCCACGACCGACTGCGGGCGGGCGGGCGAGCGGTGGCGACGCAGCGCTTCAGCCTTCAGGCCTTCACGACCAGACTGCCGAGCATACTACAAGTTTGAAGTTTGTGACATACTCACATATAGCAAATCTTCTAGGTACGAGTAGAATTTGGAGGCAAGTCCATTCTCCGAGTCTAATGTCTACACACCAATTGGGCATATTTACTAATTACTCATTTTCTAGTCCTATAAATTAAACAAGCAGTCAACTAGTCAAGCATCACTACATCACTTGCAAGCAATTAACTAATTAAGCTAAAGCATTAAGCCATTAACTAGTATTACAAGGCGTGTCACGTGTGGCCATTGAGTAAGGCAGTCAGCGACCATACCGTGCGCGGTGCGCCTGAAAGCCTCGGCCTGACGGCCTTGCCTTGCTGGTTCGGCTAGGGCGCTTGGCGGCTTGCCGCCGGATGCTGGCCATCCACGACCGACTGCGGGCGGGAGGGCGAGCGGCGGCGACGCAGCGCTTCAGCCTTCAGGCCTTCACGACCGACTGCCGAGCGCGGCCCGTCATGGCGTCACCTGCAGCAGCCAAAAGGGCGAAGGCAGTAGCCTCGCCGCCGACCACGCCGGATGCCGGGACGCGGGACGCCGCCTGCTGCTAGGATTGTGCTCAGCTCGGGGAAATCCGGGAATGGGGAATTTTGGATTTGGGGAGGGATGTTGGTATTGGCACGTGGACCATCAGCCGTGGTGTGGTGGGCTTTTAGTTGCGCAGTTGGTCCTTTACTTCTCCAGTTCTCTGGTCTCTCCGTTGAAACACTCAAAACACTGAAACACAGCTGCACGGCGATGGCGGCACTCATGGCTAGCACGACGGGCGACCGCCGATGGGGGGCTAAGAGGGATTCGACGCCGGAGACGGAGGGGTAGGGGGGTTCGTGGCAGAACGGAGTTGGGGCACACGCGCCAACAGTCCGTTTGCCACTGGTTATATCGATCAGTTAGGTTTTACGTCGAATATGTGTACAAATAGGTTACACGCACTCTGTATTGTAATAGGAAGGGTTGACTTAGAGTTGAAGTTGAACTCTTGACAGGTGTAACCAAGATAACGATTTTACAATAATAGCATAGGCAAGAGGAGGTCAGCGGCCGGCATGTGGCCATGACCTGGGCAGCTGATATGTTGCGGTATTATGGTTTGGGGAGGAGCACCTATAATCAAAACTCCGCAGATGTAGACGAAAATTAAACTGCGTTACCAAACATCGTGTCTCCTGACGTTGTTCGTGATCTTGCATTGGCGTAAATCCTAACAATATCAAACACCTGTCATCGCGAATTAGAAATAGTTATTTTAAAGGACCCACAACTAAAGGTGGCTTCCTCCCTAGTTTTGGGCATGAAAGGTATGAAATTGACAGCGGGAGAAACACACAGTATGTTAATTTGAGAGGTTACATCTGTATATATAGGTGGAAACCTTCATTGTCTCCAAACCCGATTTACAGAAATAGAGAAACCACGGAAGAGCACCATCCTTGGAGTAGCTCACAAGATAGGGAGCATGCAGCTCAGCATATACGTGCACTACACATGTGTATGTCTAACTCCACTCTACAACCCAAACGATTAAAGAGTGAACGTTCAGATTGCAACAAAACTCGTGGAAGACCGAAGACGACATCCCTTTGGTGAATATATCAAGGAACTGCGACAATGTCAGAACATAGAAAACACACTCTTGGTCAGGAGCAACACGCTCACAAACCAATTGCAAATCGATCTCAACATGTTTGGTGCTTTGGTGTTAAACCATGTTAATGGAGAGGTAGGCGGCCCTGATGTTTCCATAGTAGACAATGGTGGCTCATCAAAGGGGACTGCAAAGCTCTTGAAGAAGCTGGTAGAGCCAACAAGCCTCACCAAGACAGCAATGCCACTGGCCATGGCACTATACTCAACCAAGAAATCATGTGTTGTCGCTTGGAGGGCCACTAAACTAGGTTGTCACCAAGACAAGCACCATAGCCGGAAGTGGACTTGCGGGTATCAAAGCACCCGACCTAGTTGACATCGGAGTAGATTGTCAACTCGGTAGAAGTGGACCAATGCAGAAAGAGACCATGGGAAATAGTTCCCTGAAGATACCATAAAATACGCTTCATAGTAGTGAGGTGTGGCTTCCGGGTATCGTACATGAAGAAACGAACTTGTTGGATAACATAAGCAATATGGGGCCACATAAAAGCCAGATACCATAAGGCAATAGGGTGCCATTGCCAGAAAATCTAGAATGAGTATCTATGGGAGTAATCCATGGCTCGCAGTCTAGCATATTGGCGCGGTTAGGAATGTGAAAGACATATTAATTGATGCTGAGAGAGGAACATCCACCGTCTTGTCTAGTGATAGAGACACCCAGAAAGAAATGGAGAGGGCCGAGATCTTTGAATGAGAACTCATGTTAAAGTGTCATATCAATTGCTAGTGTTTGACTTAGCCTCAACAAACCCGAATGAAAGTTAATGAGAAGCTAGGTGACTAGGCCAAGCACGGAAGCCTGCAAGGCATTTGTCAAGCCTGCAAATGTGGTCCGCGCAAGCGGGATCAACAAAACTAGACGACTAAACATAGAAGACACTCTAATCGGTGTGCCATGAAGGAAGGCATTCTTGATGTCCAACTGACGAATCAGCCAGTCTCGGGTAAGAGCAAGAGTGAAAAATTGTACTTATGGTGGATGGCTTGAAAACAAAACTGAAAGTCTCACCAAAATCAATGCCTAGTCATTGTGTAAAACCTCAAAGAGCCCAACGAGCCTTGTACCGATTAAGAGTGCCATTCAAGAGGAGCTTGTGTTTGAATGCCCATTTGCCAATGACAACGTTAGCTCTGGGAGGTCGGGGAACAAGATTTTAGGTGTGATTGGCCTAGAGGTAGGGGTGAAAATGGTACGGATATTATCTGACCGACCGACCGAATTCATCGAATAATGATTTGGATACTTTTATAGATATTCGACTATTTTTATGGATAAAGATATGAATATGAATAATTTGACGTGGATATGGATATGAGTACGGAGCACTAATTATTCGGTGGATAAGGAATATTCAAGTTTTTTGTTCGGATAATATCCTAATATAAAATATGGATATCATCCGAATGTATTTCTGAAATTTTTTAATGTATTTCTGGAATATGTAATTCATAGTTTCCCAATTTTAAAGTTATTTTTAAAATTTTTAAATCTAGACTAATTTAATAATATTCCTGTACATACCTTCTAATGTTACAAATTTCCACTTTTAAATTTAAATTTTGACATTTTTGTTAAAATTTGGAAAAGATTTTTGAAATTGAATTTTAACTATTCGACTAAAAACATCTGTATCCTTGTCTAAATCGATCTGTATTCGCTCCGTATTCACAACTGATGTTATCCAGTATTATTTGAATTTGTATTTATATTGGACACATTCGTATTCGAATCTGTATCCGATAAAAAATACGGATACGGATATGGATAGAACGATATCCGAGCTTGTCCGATCTGATCACATCCGAATCTGGAGGGCCCCAAACTATTTAGCCATAGTTGCATGCTAATGGGGATCGCACGAAGTACTAGTGTGATATATATGTCTTGTGCAGTGGGAAAACAATGGAGATCTAAAGATGAAGGTAGTCAAGAGGTCTGATGGAGAGGCTAGCCTCCAATCGGGTGACCATGAGGCAGTCAGTGGACAATCAACTGGGTGACAAACGTGGGCGACATGGAGAATCGATGCCAATCTAGCCAACATGGCACACGACACAAATGAGGCTGGTAGAGACATCAGGGCAGACAAGTCCGATGAAACCGTCATGGCGGGTGGAGACGAACACGAGAGGTTGGTAGGGCCAGACGGAAGGGTGGGCACAGACACCAACACTCCCGGCACAGTCGAAGTGTTGGCTGCCGGCACAGAGGAGACGATGAGACGACTAAGGACGCCGGTACCTACAACCACAGAAGAGGTAGGAACAAGTGTTGGCGGCCAGCATAGAGCAGCCGGTGAGACGACTGAGGACGCTGGTAACTTTGACTACAGAGAGTTATGACAATAGGTGAACCAGGGATCAAATATGTTGGTGACCATGCTCCAAAGAGAGTAGAGGCCATGTGTATTAGGGTTAGGGGTGCAAAAGAGAAAGGAGGACTTGTCAAAGTGGACATGGCGAGAGATAAAAACCCTATTGGAGGAGAGATCGAGGCACATATACCCTTTGTGTTCGGAGGGGTATCCTAAGAAAACAACAGAGTGGATCGAGGGAGAATGCTTGTGTTGAGCGGTGGAGGAAAGGTTAGGGTAAAAAGCAGAACTAAATACATGAAGGTGGGACCTGGAGGGATTAGAACCATAGCGGACAAAAAAGGATGTGTGAAGGCCGAGAGCCTTCGAGGGACGACAATTAAGAAGCTAGGAATCTGTATGAAGGACTTCAACCTAGTAGGAAGGGGATGCAATCATAAAACAAGACAAGGCATAGCATCATTAATGGTGCAGTGCGATCTTTTGATCTTGTCATTATTTATTGAGAGCTATGTGGACACGACATGCGAAGAGCAGGGATTGCAAAATCGCGCCATGCCACCGAGCCGTGTGCTGCGCGGAGGCGGTTAATCACGGTTAACCATGGTTAGCCGTGGTTTTAAGCTGGTTTTAGCCATAAATTCAAAACTACGTCTTGTCGGTTTTGTTCGCGGTTAACCAAGGTTTTTGACGGTTAACCGGCATTTTTTGCGGTTAGCAGCGGTTTCAAAAAGGTTAGCCACGGTTTTCGATAGTTTTGTATTTTTTAACACAAAAACACATGAAATGATGATAAAAATTTGAATTATTGAATTATGTTTAAGCCAAAGTGCTTAGAATAAATAATAATATTTTTACAAGTTTTCATTTCAAATTTTATTTGTATAAATTTTAAACGGTTAGTCTCCGCGGTTTTGTTAACCGTCCACCCGCGGAGCGCGGTTAACCACCAGTTTTGTAAACCCTTACGAAGAGCAATAACATATGAGAGAAAGAAAGTGTGAGCATTAGAGTTATCAAATTCGCGACCATTGTCACACTGAATGTCCTTAATGGTGGTGTCGAACTTGGTGTGAATAAAGGCAAAGAAAGAAGAAATTGCAAAAAAGGTGTTGGATTTAGGACAAAGAGGAAATATCCAAAGAAAGTGGGAGCAGTCGTTGAGAATAATGAAATAGTACTTGTAATCGGAGACACTAACAATAGGAGAGATCCAAAGACCACAATGTATTATAAATCAACGTTCTGGCAAGCATGCGACATAGAGGGAGCAAATAGGAAGTGGACATGTCTGGCAAGTTGACATGCATGACGCCGAAAGTGTATAGCAGTACTTTTATTACATGAAATATCAAATAAAGAATCTAATTTAGAGAGGGCTGCAGGGTTGAGATTGCGAGGCGATGATGCCAAAGAGAGACGGAAGAGGCAATGACAACAAAAGTTTTGTTGAGACAATGTGGATGAAGGCCGTGGATGGAAGGAGTAGGGATCTCCAAAGTTATTGCACCCAACAAATATGTTCCTGGTTCAAAAATCCTTCACAAAGAGGCCAAAAGGGTTAAACTCAATAAAATAGTTAATGTTAATAATAAAGTGACATAGAAAAAAAAGATTTTTGATAATACAAGGGGTGACAACTGACAAGAGTGTTCTGCAGGTTAAAGGAGCCTTTAGGGGAAGGAAAGGAGGTGGAACTAGCGTCTGTAAGGGGTAAATGAGACTTGCTGCTAACAACGACTATAGTGGGGCAAGGAGATGAGGGCGAAAGCCCATGTAATGGTTATAGAGGTGGCCAAATGGGCCGGGCCGGCCGAACCGAACCGGGCCGGCCCGCACTGTTCACCGAACCGGTTCGGTCCGGTTCGGTTCGCTACTGTAGCATATCAATTTAATTCAATATATGTTTAGTTTATAGTGTAAATTTGTGAAATATAATGGTTTTTCTTAATTTATATATATATTTAAATAAAATAAACCTGCTAATAAAAAAGGGCCGGTCTGGTTCGGTTCACTGTGCAAACCAAATCTGGGCCAAGACCGTAGCTAGTTAGCACGATTGGCCCGGTCCACGTAGTAATCGAACCAACCGGGCCTAAGACCTAGCCAGTTAGCATGGTTACCAACGCTAGTGGTCATGTGGAAAGTAGCACCTGAGTCCATGTACCAATCAGTGGTTGTAGGAGGCTGAGTGAGCATCGTAATGTTCAAGGTATGGCAAGAGATTGCTGATCCCATGCGGCGTTGAAGAACGGGTGGGATCCATCCTCTTGCTATGACTGCTAAGGTGGGCCGACATGGGTGGTGGATGCTTGGAAGCCATCGGGTCTACCTCGGCCACGCCAACTGCACCAAGGCTGTCGGTCGGGCCGTCCATGGCCTGGCCGTGGACCGTGGCGTCAACGGGGATTCCAACATTTAATTAAGCACTTTCGGTCAATCATTTGTGTTGGTGATGGAGGCTTATAGGGATGAAAACGGGTTGGATACTACCCGGTGGGTACTCGACCCTGTTCATGGCAGTAAGTAAACGGATAGAAAATTTTGTTAACCGTCGGGTTTTGGGTCAGGTTTGGATAGTACCTGATTTTTTTCAGACGGGGTCGGGTCGGATATATCATGCGAGCTACCTGATGGAGTCGGTACGGATTTGGCTATCCAGTAGTTTTTAAAAATCGGGTACCCGACAGCCCATTAAAAAGTCTCGTCGCCTTCGTTCCCCGCCCCGCCGCCTCCCCTCTGTTCCTCACCCCGCCTCGCTGCCTCTGAGGCTGGCCCCGCTATTGAGGCCAGCCCCGCGTGGCCGCGCCTCCATGCGCCGCCCTGCCACCTCGCTGCTCCTCTTCGCTTCCTCGATCCCCTTCTCGCTTCACTCGCTTTTGCCCTACTTCGATCGTGTTGTCGTCATCGTCGAGAGTGCAGCGCTTGCGCGATGCCGTTGGCGGAGGCGGCGTAAGTTGTGGGTTTCATCGATGCCGACGAGCTGGCCGTCTTCCTCATTGCCTCCTTCCTCTGCTCCGTGCCCTCGTCAGCCCTGAGGTTAGCCTCAGACTGCCCTTTCCTCTTTGTTTCGTGTTCGGAGGCTAGGCGTGCCGACTCGTGTCCGTGCAGGGGAATGGATCAGCGACAGCGCTCGCAAAGCTGGATGGCGGCCTTTGGTGTGCAAGTAGGCCTGTTCATGGGTAGCCCGGCTCAGCGAGCCCGGCCCGGCCATACCGGTGCACCGAAACGGCCTCGGGACTGGGGAAATGCCCATCTAGCCGTGGCTGGGCCAGGCTTTCAGGTTCAGGCTAGGACGGGCTTTTGGGTTTGGGCTTGGCCGGGCTCGGGCTTAGTCCTATGGGACCGGGCTTTTCTAAGCCCAGCCCGAAACCCGACCCGGCTCGGCCAATGACCAGGTCTAATATGCGTGCAACGCTTATCTAATTGACTGATCGAGAATCTTCGGCGCCATTCAACGGAAGGGTGATTTAATTACACCATCTATAATATTTTAAGTTTTTTAAAAGGAGGGAAATCATTGTAATTTAAAGCAACAGGTGTTGTTATAGAGGCGGAACCAAGAAAACAAGTCGTCGGGCTTATTTTAACATTAAATCACTATGTTTAATCTTCAGATTATAGGTTTACATGTATATATACTAAATAGGATAGTAATAAACAAGAAGGGTTTGTTCGATAGGCACCGGGGTCGCTTGACCTCGGTGCTAACACTGTAGATCCACCCTTGTGCTGCTATACTGGTTCAATCAACTTCCCTTCCTAGCCATCTTGAGAAGTTGGAACAGAAGCATGCAGGCATAATACTTTATGTCGACGACTGATCTAATCGCGCCTCCAAGCACAATAGGTGCCGTGCTAGGAATTTTTGGTTCACTTCTAGCATTGTAAAGCTGTATATTTAAGCAAAAAGAATCTGTTTAATTTTTTTAAGTTGTGATTTTATTTAATTTTTTCGCGAGACTATATTTGGTTAATACAAAAATAATTGTACATTTGCTTAAAGCTCAAAATTGAAGGATGTAACTTGAATTGATCACTGAACATGATATTAAAAAGGGTATTTATTTCATGGGTTGCGACGAATCGATTTCTAAGCATCACGGCAAGTTTCGCTCTTGGTTACGGATGCCATGTTGACTTACAAATAAAAGAAAAAGAGGTGACCTGACGATACCCGTTTTCTACCCGATCGTAAATACTTGTAATAGTAATCGTATCCGATCCGATATTGAGCTATCCGTACCCTATCCTATATTAAAAAAATAAACTAGGGTAAAATACGATATGACCTGCTATCTGACCGTACCCGACACCATGCTTATTTTCTAATTAAGAGATTATACAAACTCAATGTGAGAGTCAGTTGGGCTGGGCCGCCTCGAGGCCACAGAGATTACAAGTCTGCAGCCTAGTGGGGGTAAATCTCTGGCCCTAGTCAGCTATCAGCAAGGCATGACTTGCCAAGCCCATGCTACTGGTCCCCAAAATACTGAAATAGGTCAACAATAGTGCAGAAATGTGCGTTGTAATTTTCAGGTATGTAGCGAAGAATTCAGAAGCATTAACTTCTTTTCATATATACAGTAAGGCTTATGCTTCGTAGAGGAATTCGAATGTCCTGAAGGATGACCTATTTGTTGGTTATGTTTCTGTGTGCCGACTCAAAAATGACCTTATTTCAATGGTCCGAAGCATAACACGACACGAGATAAAAGAAAATGAGCAACGCTGGTATGGCTTGAATGGTGTGCTAGGCCAGGTTTAAGAATAGGCATGATGGGCTGCCTGTACCAGAAAGGGCCTGGAGGCTCCTATTATCCATACAACGCACTATGACAATTGAGAAACGATCAGACGAGGTTTAAGAGTTTGTTGCCTCTAACTTATCTTATTTGAATTATTTACTTATTTGACTTATCTTCTAACCTCAAAATCTTTCGAGGTGGATTCGAGAGCCAGGTCCCGATTGTTTGACTTGTTTTAGAGAGTTTTTAGGCACACTTCAAAATAGAAAAAAGATGAATTGAAAAAGTAAATTATTTACTTTAATCAAAGATAATGAAAAAATAAGTCGAATAAGCTATGGAGAACTACGCCAAAATCTTTTATACATACTCAGGAGACTCCTAGGGGTCAGGTTCCAACTCCAAAGATCATGCTCCGATACTCACAAATTCATATGCATGTCAGGTCTATGCCAGCCCGACTCAAAGCAGGCGATATGTCATGCTTTCGGGTCATGCCAGGCCTCATCGAAGGCTAGTCGTGTCTAGCCTAGCCTGAGGAGATCATTGTGTCTAGCCCGACCGGATGATCTTGCCGTGTTGTGCTATCCTGTTTCACAGTAGCTTGAGACACCAATCCGTGCCACGCCTGTCCTGCACGACCCGATTTTCAACATTAGTTTTGCATATCAAAAGTACAAATCAAGAGAACTCGCATGGTAGGTGCGTAGAAACAATTACTCTCACTCTCACTGTACTTAGGCCACAGATACATGCAATTTACTCTACTTACAATTGGTGAGTTTAAAAAATGCCTAGTTTGTTAGTTTGTTTTTGTTCAGATTTTCTTAACTCTGTTGCCATATTTTTTAAAAAAATTATATAATGAAAAAACTTACCACATCAACTAAGGATGGATACGACCATATTCTATTAACTGACAGTGCAAGGCATCACGATGGGTCTGCATGGGTCATGCATGACGTCGATGGAGCTTGTCGATTAGCAGTGGCTTAGAAATAATTAGCCGGAAACAACAAGGTTTTCTTAAGTAAAACAAGGTTTGATAGAGGCAAGCTTGGCCGAAATCGCGTCGAGGCTCTGTGAAGCCTGAGGAGAGGGAGGAGAGACATATCACATCAACGAGGGAGGGGGGCCGCCGCCGGCGGGAGCTCCGACGAAGGGGCTAGGCGAGGGGAAGCGGGGCGCCGCCCGAGTTGCCCGAGCCGGACGACGCGGGGGCTGGGGTTCCTTTTCTGTGTCTGCTTCAAAGATCTCTCACTCTCATTGTTAGGCCACGGACACATGCAATTTACTGTACTTACAGTTGGTGAGTTAAAAAATGCCTAGTTTGTTAGTTTGTTTTTGTTCAGATTTTCTTAACTCTATTGCCATATTTTTTAAAAAATTTATTATAATGAAAAAACTTACTACATCAACTAAGGATGGATACGACCATATTCTATTAACTGACAGGGCAAGGCATCACGATGGGTCTGCATGGGTCATGCATGACGTCGTCGATTGAGCTTGTCGATTAGCAGTGGCTTAGAAATAATTAGCCGGAAACAAGAAGGTTTTCTTAAGTAAAAAAACTAGGTTTGATAGAGGCAAGCTTAGGCCGAAATCGCGTCGAGACTCTGCGAAGCCTGAGGAGAGGGAGGCAGACATATCACATCAACGATGCCGGGAGGAATTTACAGAGGTGTTTCCCTGCTCAATATGCGCACGTTCACTGTGCCCATCGAGCACTTGGAAGATGCATGGCAGCGCACTTACTGTGTCATACTCATATCCTGAGGCTTGAGCACGTTAATTAACTAGCTGTTAATTAAAAAAATAGATGCCTTCAAAACTACTACCAGCGTTGAAAATCTGATGAAATTTGCACAACAATTTTGTCGGCCTCAAAAATCTGATGAAATTTGCACAACAATTTTGTCCGTTTAGAGAAACCGATGAAAACATAACAACAATTTCGTGGGCCCAGAAGAGAAGAGATGAAATTAAACCCACCACCCCCACCACATCATTTTAGAAAAAGCTTTCGACCTCTGCACCAATTATGGATGCATAGGGTCATTACAAACGCTTATTAGAAAGGTTAAACCACAACGAAATGACAAACAACTGCCATACTAAGTCAAGCGGCAAGAAGCCAAAAAACAAACTTTTGCCTAATAAAAACGAGATGACCCAAACATCTTGCTGGTTATAATTCTATTTTAATCCTCACATAGAAGATGTTTATCAACCTTCATGAGATTCTTCTACAATTTTACAAGAGTAAAAAAAAAATTAAAATCTTCTCACATCATCCAAAATACGATTTAGTGAGAGAGAGCAATAGTCGAAATAATTAGTCTTCGGTAGCAGTGTGGACTAGTTGAAACCAAATGCAATAACTCAAACTTCACCATAGAGCCACCCATTAAATCAAATCAAGATGTAATCCAATAGGAAGACCCATGCCCCCTCAATGACACCTGTAGCCAGGTAACATATTGGATGGAGAAGAATGGGTGGTTCACATTGATTTTATTATAGCATAAAAAAGTCCTTTAAAAATATAATACCTTATAGCATAAATTCTACCTATTATAAAAGAAACAAAATCGGTCTTGACGTTAGATCAAGATATATGGATGGCTATCCGTCATTTTCGTGCACCGTAAAATTTCTCCGTTTGAGCGCCTTTTATTTATTTCACATTTTTTTTCCTTCGACGATTTTAGTGATTCAAGTTCGTCTCAAAGTTGTGTGGTACAGCAAATCTCCGGCGTCCAGGAAATCGAACATTCCAAGAACCTGCCAAATCGTACTGAATCCAGTGGAATTTAAATCCTTAAGATAATTATCTTCGCACCATGTAAATTTCTGCGAATTAGGCTGGGACGAGTCACTAAATTCTGACCCGCAGCAAGTAAGAAAACCCCATGGACGACAGGACGGACGGACCTAGACCTTCCTTTCTTAGGAAATGGTATATCAGATGATATGGTTGGTTCGTTGGTCCGGTCCGCCTATGATATCCATCTTCTTGCGAAACCATGGGCGGGCGCATCTTCGATCGGATCTTCCCTTGTTTTAGAATTTTCACCGGTCTTGCTTATCGCCCCTGACTAATTAAAGGGACGAGTCAAGTCGCTGAGACAAATTAAAGCAGCGAGTGATCTTAATCCTCGGCTAGCCAAACTTTAAAAAACCCTGAATACATCAGTGATTTTTTTGTCTAAATATGCCGTGCATATATACACAGTTACACACACACGTGTCGAGCAATGACATGGCGATGGCGTCCAAAGAGGATCAGGATTAGGAGTAGCTAGCCGGGATCCACAAAGGAACCAGAACCAAAGTGCTGACGAAGACGGCGATGGATGTTGTTTTGGCTGCAAGAATTATTGGCTCGTTGGTGGCAGGGCAGCCAATCGTCCAGTCTTACCATGCGCGTCGATCGCCAGATAGCTAGCACTGTTCACTTCTGCAGCTTCTCTTCAGCTTTAGAGCATGTACAATAGCTGTGGCATCAATTATTTCTAACCACTGTCGTGTCACCTAGAGACAATATCATGGATGGCATATATAATGGTAGAGATGGTGTCACGTTTTCATAGGTAATTTGATCACACACAAAGTTTCATAATTCTCATGCAGGGTCAACTCTTACTCAAAAGACGGCTCAAATATTTATATACACTATCTCTTCTATACGCTATAAATTAGCTAGCATGTCACTGTTTAGAGATGTTTTGCTGAGGTGTACTGTTGGACATGCTTAATCGTTAACCAGGTTCTACCCATGTTTAAACGATGAATTAACCAATAACTTATCTCAGTCCTCAGATCAGACAACCCTAGTGAATTAACCAAGCAGTACATTGTTGGGTAGCATCCCGGCTCTCATCTCGTACGGTCATACCCATGCGTAACATCACGATGGTCGATCGGGTTGGTCTGATCCTACTATATTCTACATCCAAAACTAGTTAATTTGCCATTCAGTTACAAGTCTTTTACCCTTGATTATCTCCTCGCGCGCCTCGTGGATGACAGTTACGGCCATGAACTGCCTCCGACCGTTATCTAACTGGAGTTAACCTATCGGCATGTCCGTATCAGAGATATGTACACCGCGTACCATGTAAAGCAAAAGGTTAAAAAAATTGTGACGTGTGGGGCCACTCGTCGTCCCTATGCCTCGACGGGGTGATACGCGCTATGCTGAAGACTATAGATGGCCAAATGGGCCAGGCTAAATGCGCCGGCACGAGGCGCGGCATTTTGGCTCGGCCCGAAGCACGGCACGATCGGCCGAGCCGTGCTTGGGCCGAAGGCTAGGCCCGTGGGCCGGCACGGGCACGGCACGATTAGTTTTTGTTTTATTTTTATTTAATATTATGTATATTATAGCAAACTATAATGG
Source organism: Raddia distichophylla (assembly GCA_005191435.1). NCBI lineage: Eukaryota > Viridiplantae > Streptophyta > Magnoliopsida > Poales > Poaceae > Raddia > Raddia distichophylla. The sequence continues at coordinate 1,074,599 of SPJY01030514.1, forward strand.
AATATACATAAACGAACAAGGGTCCTACTGGTTATCAGAGGTGGAAACAAGCCCTAGATCTCAGGTTCAAAGCCTAGTGGCCTCATTTTTACCTATTTTTAGGATATTTTCTTAGCCATTTGTTAAATGGGCCATGTCGGCCCATCTAGCCCATCGTTCCTCGGCCCGGCCCGGCACGGTTTTGCAGCCCATCGTGCCGTGCCTGGGCCTTGGCCTCCGCCCATGGGCCGGCACGGCACGGCCCGTTTATCAGCCGTGCCTAAACGGGTCGTGCCTAAACGGGCCCGTGCCTAGTCGGGCTCGGGCCGGGGCGTCGAATGCATGGGAATATATATGCAACTGGGCACTTGCATGTCATCTTTGTTTTTCTACACGAGTAGAGTTAATTTGATTATAGTATATCAAATTTTGCTAGACGTTGTCCGAAAAAAATTTAATCATCAATTGATTTTGACTCACTTAACATCTTCTTTCTCTCCCTCAAAAAAACATCTTCTTTCTCCTCTTCACCAGTGTTGTCCCCTTCTTCCTCTGCTCCGGGGGCCCCACCATTGGGTTAGGGTTAGGATTCGGATTGGTGGTGGGGTTTCTGGTGTCCCCGGGCTTAGAGGTAGGTCGAGGGGACGACAACATGACGGTGGGGTGGGGATCATGTTGAGCGATGAGGCGTCGACAACTACAGCAGAGCCATGAGCTCGGGCGAAGACGACCAGCTGAAGGAGGAGGGCAAATCGACGCCGACCATTCGAGTTAGGTTGGGGGAGGTAGCATCAGCGGTAGGGGAGGGGCGGAGTGGCGAGGCGCTGCGGCGGTGGCGCCGACGGATAAGGAGGAGGCGATGTGAAAAAAAAAAGACTGGGGAGGCAAGGGAGAGTGAGAGGGGGTAAAAGAGAGGAGGGAGAGGATTGGCTAGTTAGATTGAGATCTGACAGCTCTAAATATTGACTGAGTTAAATATCTCTAGGTTGATTGTCAGCTATCCGATCCTGTAGTATATATGCACGTAATTAAAACTAGAAGAAAAGAGCGTGATGACGGGTCTTGTTCTTTTGAGGTGATCTGAACAACTGAACGGCTGAAATGACTAAACTTCGAGAGCTTTTTGAGGTAGTCTCGAGATTCGGATCCATTTCGTTTGGCTTGCTTTTTAAAGCATTAGGACCTATTTTTAAAACAACGAAAAAACGGACCAAAAAACTCAAACCATATGTACTTTCAAAACGTAGATAAGTTTTTAAGCTGAAAAAAGAACTGGGTCAGAATATTATAGTAGTGTATGCGCATTGTCCACGTACGTATTGTGTGTATTACCGCGTTTCCGCGGGAACGAGGCGAAGGAAAAGGCCTGGAAGTTGGCGCGAGACGGGGGAAAACCAACCGAACGCGCTTCCGGTCCTGGATGAAACAAAAGTTGAACCACCTTTGGCCCAGCTTCGGTGATATTCGCCTTGGCATGGCATCTAATAGTTGGATTCGCTAGGTTTGTAATATGGCAGAAAACATCTCGCAGCCAATTAGGGCATGTTTTTTGCCTTGTTCTTTTCAGCGTATCGTTGCGTTGGCGTAATACTGTAGCAAATTTGAGAGCCCTCGAAAAGAGGTCTAAATATTATAACAAAATAAGAAAAAAATAGTTTTAGAATCTTTGGAAGGAGTAATAAAAGTCACGAAAAAATCGTTACGAATTATCACAACATATAGGTTATATAAAAATAACAAAATTTGCTACAGTAATACGCAACGATACGATACGCTGTAAAGAACAAGGCCTTTATCTGGGCTGAAACTTTCTCAGGTTTCGATATCTCTGTAAAGCCAGAATAGTTGGCTCAATTGAAAAAAAAAAGAGAGAGCATCGAGAGAGATATAGTAAATAAAAGTACTAGGTGCTCTATGGAACCTGTGCTCCATACCTCGTTTGGAAACAATTAATTGTGCAGTTATTGCATTCACACCTTTAAATGGTAAATGACGATGTTGTTGTGCATATATTTATTCTGTGTGCACGAATCTTGAATGAATCTAACGGCATCGAAGCATAGAGCACTGACTCCATAGAGTCCCATTCCTTTTTCCTACACACGCACACATATATAACTAATAAGGTCTAAATTGATAAACCAACTATTTCTATAAGCATGGTCTATTCGACTATTCCTACCAGCATGGTTCCGATACGTACATATGTACCACTCACCCAATTGGAGTTAAGGCTATCTTAGCCTAACATAGAACGTCCTACCACTATTCACATATTCTTTTCATTATTTATTTATATTTTTCTTTCTATAAATTTTACTCATTAAAATGATCGAGCACACAAGTCCATATGCAAACCTATGGACTATTAGAGCATCCCCTAATAACTTTTCATGTCATTTTGTAAAACACTATTCATTTATGGAGACATAAATAGTACTCCCCTTTTTTTTTGTTTGACGCCTTTGACTTTTTGGCACGTATTTGACCATTCGTCTTATTCAAAAATTTAGTGCAAGATGTAAAAAAATAAGACATATTTAAAATACCTCTATTGATAAAACAAGTCACATCGAAATAAATGATATTTACAAAAATAATTTGAATAAGACGAATTTTAAAGACGTGTCGAAAAGACAAAGACGTCAAACAAAAAAACAGAGGTACTCCCTCCGTATCAAAATATTTGTCACTTTTGACTTTTGGACAAACGTTTGACCATTCGTCTTATTCAAAAAATTAGCACAAATATGTAAAAAAAATAAGTCATACTTAAAATATATTTAGTGATAAAACAAGTCACAATAAAATAAATGATATTTACATAATTTTTTTGAATAAGACGAATGGTCAAACGTTTATTTAAAAGTCAAAAGTGATAAATATTTTGATACGGAGGGAGTAGTATTTTGGAGGGGTACAAAGAGGTGCTAATTTGGGATGCTCTTACATGCCGGGCGGGTATGCATGCCGTACACCGGTGCTACCGTGCTAGTATATATATGTGCTCGTGGCACAGCAATTGTCCCCTTCCTTCCTCTCCACTCTTAGCTTCCTGAACCGCCGCCGTGTTAGGTTTCCATCGATCGCCGGCATCGTAGCCTCGCTGCTCGCCGTCCGCCATGGCGCCGCCGCCGCCCCGGGCCGCGCCGCGGTACGTGCCGAGGAGAGGTCAGGTCCTCAGGAGGGTGCTCGGGAGCCTCATCTCGTGGCTACCCCGCCGCCGCCTGTGGCCGCTCCGCCGCCGCGGCGGGCGGCGCGCCCGCCGCCGACTCGCCCCCGCCGCCGCTGGCGGCGGCGGCGGCGCGCACTGAACTGTACATGTCTGGCTCACGCACTCGAACACGCATGTACGTATACTACTCGCTGCAACCTACTAATGCTGTGCATGTGTGTGTACTTGTTGGCTGAGATCGATGATATCGTCAAAGTTTTCCAGGTCCATTTCGAGCTTCGGACTCCTTGAATCTTGAAACGTCACTTACTACGAACCCTTCCCCTTGCTGGATGCTGATTATTTACACGGGTGATGGAGATGGTCATCGACGAGTCAACTCAACTAATTAATTAATTATACGTGCAAAGGTGCATCCGTGGGGTGGTGCAAACCGATGCCTCCGACCTCCATGCGACCTCGTGGTCAACTTAATTTATTTCTTTCATTGGTTATTGTTTTATTGTTTTCTTCTTAATTTATTTGTTGTATCGTGTCCCGTAAGTTAACTGATGATGGAAGTTAATATCCTTGCTTATTTTAGATGATAGAAGTTGAACTGCTAGCTTGCTTGTGTACCAATCAATCAAGAAAGTATACGGCCATGTAAATTTGCAGTGTTAGAGCATCCTCAACAACTCCTCTATACATTTCTGTAAAACACAATTCACAGAAGGAGGTATGGAGGGGCAATTGAGATGCTCTTGTTGTGTTGAATAAAGATGTCACTTGTTATATCAATGTTGAGGTCTGTTGCATGTGCATGAATCTGGTACCTACATGCTATATATGAACTGCCCACTTCTTCCTTCTTTTGCTCTCTGACCTCAAGTGTCAATAAACACTTTGATTTAGCACAAAGCGAGTAGTAGTCATGATCATAGTCATAGAGCAATCCTACTAGGCGGCTGCTGCTACTACTTACATGAGAACCTATGCGTTTCCTCGTGGAAAGGGAGGCTCCCTAGCAACATATGCATGTATTCAATTCCCACCGATAGGACGGTCTACGCGAGCGCAGGTGTGATTGGGGTGTTGGGCCAAAGGAAATAAATAAGAGAGCCTTGCTGCATTAACCGGCCCAGACTGAACCTGATGGCCGAACCCATCCCATGTTAGGCTGAATGCGGGCCCATAGGTACTTTAACATAGGCCAGCTTGTTATGACGGACTTACTTTTTTTTGCAAAGGTGTCGCGAGGCCCAAATCCCACGTCTCTACCGCACGGCGCACGGCGCACTGCCATGCCATGCCACAGACTTCAGCCGAGTACAGCACGACCTCGCGAGAGCATCCAGCTACTCTAAAATAGGAGTATTGGATCTTTACGTATACGTAGAGTAATTGACAAAGAGAAATAAACTTTTAGAATGTAATGTAATGTAAAGTATGAAAAAAAGATAAAATGATATGAGGAGTAGATAATAGTGAAATGGAGTGCAGGGTACAGTGTTATATTTTGATGCGCAACCGGAATCTCGACGACCAAAACTAGACTCGAGGTTGACAGCGGAGCGCGGATAAGTCCGACCAAGCTGGACGCTTGATCAAGTCAAGTTACATACGGTGGACGGTTTCTCTAAAAGTAACACTCATGCTAGAGTGATGTTAGATGGACATGGTTAGCCGAGTGCATGAAAGCACCATGCATGTGATACGTCGGAACAGGGGTGGATCTAACACCGGATCAGGGGTCTCTTGCTCCACTTACGCTGTCTATGATAGTGGAGCCTCACCTTAAACACATTTATAATTTTTAGTGTAAAATAGAAAGAAAGGAGAGGCTAAACTTCGGACTTGGGTCTTTAGCTAAAATTCAGTCCCTCCTATTATTTTTGGCCGCATCCGCCCTGCGTCGGAATAAAAATTTATTTTTCCTCTCTCCTTCCAACTAAAATGGCCTATTACTCTTTGCGAGATACTCTTGCTGTGCTTTGTAGCCTGGAAACCACTTCTTACATTAACCAATAAAAACGGCGAACCCATATGGCACTCGGGGTGGCCTAACAAATCCTTCTTGCTTTAGATGAGTATTTCTTGCAAACTGTTGATTGTTGAATGAAAAAATGAATTTGAGTCTGCGCTAATATAAATTTAGTTGTATGAAATAATACTACTGTTCTAAATAAAACTAATGTAAAAAAAGAGAAAAATTGTAGCATATTGGGTACGCCCAGACGAGGCCCAAGTTTCCCAGTATTTGGGCCCCATGACTTTTTCTGCCGTTCAGCGCTTGACTTGCCCCAAAAAAATGAACCCAAGGCCTGCTGGCTAATTTGACCAGTTTCTGATTGACGCAAGAAGATGATATACAGGTTACTTACGCGCAGTGTATTACTCCTATCAAACATAATATGATTACTTCTGTGCATAGATAATTGCATACATGCTCGAAAATTACGATAAGCATAACCGTTAATAGACCGGAAACTAGCCTGATCATTCCACTGTGTCCTGGTCACTGGTCAGAGTATATAAACTACAGTACACAGAATTGCAGATAGCCAAGTGTAGATTTGCAATAACTGATCAGTCACTACCCACAGGTTTCAGCTTTTAATACATGCTGCCACTAAACCAAGGTTGATCATCACCTTGGAATGTGAGATAGACTTGTAGACATCAGAGGATAACTAATTACTCCAAGTAAAATCACATTATGGCATAAAAGACGAGGCCAATTGTCAATTTTGCCATAAATATGGCGCCTTTAAAGGTGCATCTAGTTCATTAATGTTGAGCTATGTGCTTAAGAGCTACTATAGGTCATTGTCATTGGAGTTGGTCACTAGTCCAGTTCTTGATCATCATCACCCAACTGGGTCTCAAGACAACAAGAAGAAATCAATGAAGTGCTTGTCACGGCAGGACATCTGAAACGTTGCAGCAGCAGCAAACATGGAGTACTACTACTCATCGACAATTACAAATATACACGCTACTATTGGATATCACATGAACAATAAAAACTAGATGTGTTTGTTGTATTAATTGGTGAAAGGGGATACTACTATCATTGTAAACAATTATTAGATCCTTAAAAACCTTTCAATTCCAGTGGAGGGCATGCATAGAACAGATTTATGCACAGGTTTCTTTCCCCTTTATTGGGCTTGATTGACTTGATTTCCTCATGCTCTACGGCATGTCTGCATTAGTGAGAGAAGGCTGGCTGCCTGGCTAGCCTCCCGTACTGACTACAATGCTGCATGGTAGTAGTAGCTAGCGTCCGGTCCAGTGGCCATATAATGCAGAGTCATCTAGGGATTACCTCACTGATTTGCACAAACACGTATGGCCGTACATGCAGGCTATCTAGCTGAATTGGAAATTTTATGGGTGCGAATTCAAATGTTGCTCGAACTTTATATCCCACTCGCATTGGCTCCACAATGATTTGTAAAGGCCGTGCATTTAACACTTAAAGCCATGCAAGAAGAGCAAGAAAGGTTTGCGCTTGCCTTGCTCCCCCCGGTCTCTTCTCTCTTCTTTCATTTCGTCGCTGAAACCTGCAGGGAATCTGGTGGATGGCTTAAATTAACAACATTGAAGCGGCATAAATGCAGTCCATTTACTAGGATCAAATGCACATTTATTTTGCGAGAAGAGTTATTTCTAGCTCATCATCGTGCAACAACCTACTGGGAGGAGCTCCAATATGGAGAGAGAGAGAGAGCTGCATCAGCATCAGATGCAGCAGCAGCGACTGCAGGTGGACTCCATGAATGCCAGCATTCAACGCGACAACCAACTCTCTCGTCAGAGGCACTAGTTGCTGCTAGCTCGGGTGGATGGAGCAGTTGATGGAGGCATTGGTCTTCCGGCTTCAGCACGGCGGCGGCTGGCTCGGCGTTGAGCTCCGACGACGTACGGCAGGCTGCTGATGAGGGATCCAAAAGGCAACGGCGCCGACGGAGCCCACGTACAGGTGGCGGTGCCGGCCGAGGATCCTGGGCTCGCGGCCGACGGCAGCGGCGGAATGCTCGACGGTGGCCGCCGGCGACGACACCACCGGCGACCCCGACGAGTCCTTGCGGCTCTCCTGCAGGGTCGGCATGCTATTCTGGCTCGCATTTCAGTCCCTGCAATCGCAACACACCATCAAACACGCCACCAAGAACCAGCAACGCAATGCATTAACATCGAGGATCTTTATGAGCAGCGATTAATTACCTTCGGCAATGAGATGCAGTTCCCGGGATTCGAGCCGTTGGGGATGCGCGACACCTCTGGACCTTTGTATTACCGCGCGTCCCCTTTTTTTCGTCGAAATCTTTCGATCGAGCAAGCTAATGGAAGTTCAAAATTCCAATGTTGATGTTCAAATTCAAACAGAAACCTCAAAGCTAAGAACTGAAATCAAAATTCAGTTAGGAGGGAATCCGTAAGGTCAAAACCAAAAATCAAATTTGATGAAGAAATCTAAGTTCAATTAAAAATCAATGCTACCAATGGTATTGATCAAGCCCATGCTTTTCTTCCCCTTCTTTCCCACCTTGGCTAGAAGAGGAGGTAACCCTAAGGGCATTCCCAATGCAACCTTCATATATCCCCTATCTCATCACTATTCATCTACTTTTCTATTATTAATTTATCTTTCCCTATATTTTTCTCTCTCTTATATTTTATTCCCTACCTATCGCTACAGTAATGTGTTAGGGGCAGTATACGCGTAGCGTTGGGAATGCCCTTACCACCTATCCCTGTTGGGCTTAATCCTCCCACATGGTCACATGGAGGTGAATGTGCACCCAAGAAACCCAAGAAATTATATCCATTAATTGATGCTTATGAAAATGGATGGACGAGATACCTCTTTAGAGAGGAGAGAAGACAAAAACCTAGCCAAGACAGAGCACCACATCCACCAAAAGAGAGAAGATAAGGAAGCAGAAGAATTTGTGAAGATCGAGTTGCTCCCGTGCGATCTTTATCAAGCTGGTGATTAAAGAGGCAAATGTGGATGAATTGTCACCAAACTCGGTCAATATGTTCCTCATTTGTTCTTAGATTTGTACAGTTTGATGATTGAATTAGTGGGCAACCAAATTTGATAATGGTTTAGTCAGTTTAGAATTCAGCAAAGTCCGATTCCCCTTGAGCATGACTTCCACTCTAGGGCATGTTCCCTCCGCTCCCTGAGCAGGCTCCAAGCACGTTCTTCACTTGGAGCACTTTTCTTCTCCTCGAGCAATCTTTACGCTCAGGGACTGGTCCACTTTGCCATGCTCCTTTCCCCTTGAGCGAGTTTCACAGTTGGGGACTGGTTTGGTCCCCCTTGAGCATGATCTTTACTCGGAGGCATGTTTCCTTTCTTCGGATGGCTTTGTGCTCGAGGGCTAGTACCATTCTTCTTTCTTAAATGTCCCCAAGCACCTGATCTGTGCCCACAAGCAGTTGCATGAGTCCGCTCATGATCTGCCAGCTCCATAGGCATCTGATCCATGACAAGATGTGGTGGTGTGAGTTTGTGTTACCTGCCAGTTCCCTAGACATCTGATCCATTCCCAGGATGTGGCAACTTGAGTAAGCTCATGGCCTATCAATTCCCTAAGAATCTAATCCACGCCCGGGATACAGAGGCATGAGCCCATGTCACCTGTCAGTTCCCTGAGCATATGATCCATGCCCGGGATGTGACAGCATGAGCCCGTCTCACCTACCAGTTCATTGAGCATCTGATCCATCCCCGAGATGCAGCAACATGTGTCCGCCTCAATTGCCAATTTCCTTTCCTAGGGCATATGATCCATGCCCGGATGCGGTGGTATGTTCTTTGTTGCCGAGAATTCAATCCCTCCTTGTTTTTTTAGTCTTAAGCAGATGATCTATTTCACTTAATTATCAAGGACTAGCTATTAGGGTTGGATTACACCCTGTTGATGTCATCCATCCCCATAGGTGTGAGCTGCAGTGCTTACCCTAGGCGCCGAACCTAGGAGGAACCTGTGTTGCCTGACTTGTGGGTAACCAAGCTATGGTTTTCTGGTCTGAGCTATCCAAAGCTATCCCTATCAGAAGCTATCCTTAGCCCGGGTGGTGGCCTTGTTTAGAGCTTCGACTCTTCAAGAGCCTAGATTGTGGTTATGTCATCGGATGGTTCCACAATGAAATGTTATTTGGGAAACCTTTAGTCTCCATATAGAGTACGACTTTAGTTGTAGGAATAGCATGGCACCGAAGGTAGGAGCATTTGGACATGGAAGGTTCTGATACGCCTTGGAGTTGAGGACGGAGACATGCTCGGCAAAGACTTTGCTACATAACTGAGTTAGCTATAGTTATCCTACCATGTTAGACCTTACAAATACCCCCTGTATCAAACCTTGAGGGGGACTATTGACGGCAAATTTCGACAGCTTTTCGTACACTTCCGACCATCAACAAAGCTCCCAAATGAAGGAACATGGACTAAAAATGTGTAAATTAACAAAGTTCCACAAGTTTTGGTAAGTTTATGTCTTCAGGGACCTACTGAGCAGAAATGGACGCAAACCGGGGAAAACACCCGGTCGGCCGACCTAGACTTTTTCCCAACCGGCTCCGTTTTCTCCTAGGTGGTCAAGAAGCACAAAATGAAGAGATCTACGCCATCCACTCAAGTCAGTTTAATCCAAGGGAAACACTTCCTTCACAATTGGTTGGCTTGGCTCTTAAGGAACCCCATTGTACCGGCCTTAACTGCCAAAACTGACGCAAGGGGAAGATCTACACCGCACAAGAAGCATCCCAGGCGAAGGGGACAGCCGGGATCAACCGAAGTCCGGCCGGCTTGGATGCCCCCTCGGGTACTCCTTCGGCTGGGGAGAAGAGGACATGTGTCCCAACATGTGGCACACACTCACTCGCTGTGGTTAGCTATAAAAGGAGCCCCTCTCCTCATTTGCAAGGCACGGAGAAGTGCGGGAAGAACACAAAGCAGCGTTATGCTACCCATTTATCAAATAGAGTAGGTGACAGAGGAGAGTCAGTGCTGAGGAAAAGCCCGTGTGTCGGCATCCCTCCACTAGAGATCCGGAGCTGAACTCGGGTGTGGATTCTTGTGAAGAAGGGGTTTGAAAGGTCCCTTAACTTTTATCTTTTTTGTATCTTTTTTGGTGAGGAATCAGATTTCCATGCATCAACAGATATGATTTAGTGCAAATTGATAAACATTTCTTGCTTGAATGCTGAACAAAGGAATTTCTATTGCACAGAGTATTGCTTGGAGATTGGTTCTTTCTACATGTTAGTCCGTGTTGTAAAGGAGGCAAGTGCACGATGTACGACTTGTTTAAATTGGCTATCCACTATTAACTTTTCTTACTCTATGGATTGAAAATGATTAGTCATAATAGTAAAAAGTATATATGTGTATCCAACTTGAATTGATGTCATGAAAGGCCTACTAAGGTAGCATCTCCAATGGGATGAAGGCAAAATTTTGTCAACTTGGTTCAACTGCCTAGAAAGCACTCCCTAGATTTGTACCATAGTGCACAAATTTACATAGTCGATCCACATACATGGAGGATACATAATTGCCTTACAACTCTAAAAATAGCCTGCATAACCATTTAAGTCTTAAAAATTGGTCGATGATGCCAAATAGATATATCACCGAAAGGGATCCGCAGAATTTGGAACACTAATAGTAGAAGAAGAATCAAAGAGTGGATTATGTTGGCTATATATCATCATGCAAATGAGTTTACTCATGCATAAACCCAAACTTGTCATCCTGCTAAACATATTCTCCATAGCATTCGTAGGGTCTTCAGCTCCATCTTCTGAATTTATGTTACAACTTACAACACACTCTACTATCAAGGCCTGCGTATAGGTAGATCCCTAAAATTTAATGTTGAAGTCATTTGGATTTTTAAATGAAATATCATAAGTAAAATATATATTAAAACTAGGACCCATAGCCTTCATAAAAAGTGAGTACAACTAATCAGCAGGTTTCCATATGCAGAGCTAATAACTATCATGCATGGTTTACCTTAGTGGAAAGTAATATTTAAATATATAATAATGCAACATTATATATTTGCTTATAAATCTTATCACTTAATGCTTTAAACAATTATATAAAATATATTTTTAAATCCATTTTTAAATTGAACATTTACTTTCATATCTTTTTCCAAAATCACCATTTTACCAATACTAGCATCAAGAAATATTTTTAAAAATAAAATAACATCATGGGTCAGTGTCGTAATTGAACAAGAATCACCCATGGACATTGTTTTTTCAATTAAACTTTTTGAATATGTCTAGTTTATCCATATAATATCACAAGAAGGTAAGTACTAGAATAACATGAGTAATATTAACATTTACTAGATATGTTTAATAAAGAAATGTATGGCTTACTGTTATCATCTAGAACATGTTGAACTTAGTTTGGTCAAGGTAACGCTTTCACTCGATATGTCATATCAAAGAATGTAGGATAGCTTATGTAGTCAATGACACCCATTGCAAAAACATAAAAAAATACTAAAATTATTCAACTACATTTTTATGGTTCCATGTTTAAGCAGTTATGCCATTTCTTTTTGGCAAGACTCGGATTTTGAATTATAGAAACCATTCTCTAAATTTATCCTTTCCACAATACTCCATTTTATTTCATATATCACTCCACATCAAACCATTCATAGATGGTTCTATTACCATTTGTATTTTACCAAAACATTGGTTAATATATCTTATTTAAGTATATTAAATGATTATGGTTTATCCTATGTCCATGGAAATGACTTAACTATACATAATATGTATGCAATGATGAATGAGATATTCAAGTATTTGCCCTTAAAAATAATTAAAAACCTACCTAATCTGACAAACATAGGGCAATCAAACTCTAGTCCTACATTAATTTGTCCTGAATTATTTACTTCAGTTACATGTTTTTTTTTCTCAATTTCATGATTACCACTTCTAATATTTGAATAAATAAAAAATCAAATAAAAACTATATAAACATTTTGTACAAATAAACATTAAACAAAGAAAAGAAGAAAAAGAGGGAAAAATGTTCTCGAGTCATGAGTAAAATCATGTTGTCAACTATATTTTGGTATTTTGAACAATTTTGTCAGATCAAAATCGAAATAGGCCATATATGGTTCGAAATCCATCAAATTTCCAATATAAAATAAAGTTTTCATTGGTTTGTAACGGAAAAGAGCTTTGGTGATTTTTTTAAGGAATACCAGAGAATTAAGTATGATTTTGAAGATATAGTTAGTTGTGTGAACCAATGGGAAGTAGGTGAACATGTTGTGATCTTTCAATATATTTGCTTGTACTCGTCTACTCATTTGCTACCTTCAGCTTCAATATTTTTGTTTATTCTTGTTTGTATTGAACATACACCACAAATCTCTAAAAAACAAGCAAAACAAAGTGTGTTTAATTCTTCAATCCGCTTTGAAAAGCTCTCGAATTTCAACCTATCAGCAAATCAGATAAGTCAAGAGAACAACACCAACATGCAGTTTAATGTCGGAGGTTAACAAGAGTAGAGCCACAAGGGGTGTTGGGGCTATGACAATGGTGGGTGTTGGGGCTATGGCAATGGTTTTTTTGGACATGGTGAAGCTTTTGATGATCGGCAATTGCTTGCTGAAGTAACTTGACGTGTTGTGAAGGAAAAAATGGAGCTAGTTTAGGGTACAACAAAATTGATAAGCATGGTAGCTTTTCTAGGGAACGAGAATGTTATTGATGTGGTTTCGGCAGGTCGTGGTTTAGCCTAGTATTGTAGGGGCTGCTGCTTCTTCTTCTATAGTCATGGTAAGAGTGCTGTGGTATATAAGTAGGAGAGCTAAAGTATTGTGGGAATTGTAGTCTTGGTTAGAGCTATGCGATGTGTCGATGCGAATAATTGGGCCTCTTGTCAAACTCATTTGGTTGATTACGAATAACCGAACCCTTCTTCATAGGGAATGTGTTCGGGATGGCAATTGAGCAAAACGAAAAGGAGATATATTTTTTACCCTGGTTCAGACCCCTCGTGGAGGAGGTGATAGCTAACATTCAACCTTCTTGGCTACGTTGATGACAAACTGCAAGAAAGATAACGATCTAAGATCTAATCGAGGCGTTGAGATCAATGACGAACTCCGAGATCAAGCTATAAAGCTAACCTAGATAAGATGATGATCTCGCTGGGTGTCTAGATGTGTGTATGAGATATGAGATATCAAGTGTTATGATTTGAGGTGATGAATAGGATCAGATTTGTTGGAATCGTGTTACAAGGAACAATACAAGGGGATAATTATAGTGTCTAGCACGATGGCTATCTATGGCTAAGTCAGTTACATGGCGAAGTCCTTATTGAATACGCCTTCGGCTTGTACTCAAAGACGAACTCAATCCTTTCATATCCTAACGTTGTTGTCTTGGGTACCAACCTAGGTCTTCAGATGAACTCATGCCTTGCATGGAAATTCATGTATTATACGGATTAGAAAACATCACACAACCGGTGGATAATGTTACCATATCTAAACCCATAGGATCTAGACAGGCTAGATCTTACGAAGGGTAGCACGTCAAGCGAGGGAGATGGGGCCTAGACAGCTGTGAGCCGGGCGACCTAGTGCATTCAAGCGAGGGAGATGGAGCCCAGACACCTGTGAGCCGGGCGACCTAGTGCATTCCTTTGCCCGAAGCCTAGGACAACGTATTCAGGTCCATGGATTGAGGTCGGATGATGCTAGTAAAGCGTAATCCAATCACCGACATGGCGTACAAGATAAATTTGTAGTGATAGTATTACTTTGGTGAGGGATCGTGTGGCTAGGATTTTAAAAAATGGCGTCGGGATAAAACAAGGTGGCATATGAGGTTCTGGCATGGAAGTCGTTGCGTTGTATTTGGTGTCCATGCTATCTAGTACTGGATGGCCATGACGGTGTTGTTTCCTGGTGGACGGCGACGGAAACAGCGGTGGTTGAGGCGTCATGCATCTTCGTATGGTGGAAGAAGATAACAGGTGGATCGTTGGACTAGAGATCTACGGTCGTGGGATCACAGGTGGTGCACGCAATCCGATCAACGTAATCAAATGTTTTGCCGTTGGATCTCCGGGCTAGGGTGAGTGGTGGGCTCAAGAAGCAATGCATCCAGGTCAGCGGGAGAATGTGCTGGCCTAGGAATGCATACTTCTAACGAGATTTCAAAATAAGGAAGGTTTTATGTATTAAAAAGGAAAAATGGCTTTCCGATAGGAGAATAGATAGGGGAAAATCCTAGAAAGTTCTAGACATTCATAGGAATTAGAAGAATATCAGGAAAATACCCCCCAAATTAGAAAATTTATTATCAAAATTAACTTTTTAATATATTAACTCTTGGGTTAAATTTCTGTTTGATTAGGTATTCTAGATGTTAAATAAATTACATATATTTTTATAAATGGTTTCAATTTAGGAAGATGGGATACTATTTATATAAATTTGCAATTTTGATTTCGAACGATAAAATTTAAGGGAACATTGATTTCGAACGATAAAACTCGTTTTGTTTTTATCTACTGAAGCATATCCGTAGCAACAAAAGAACACGCTGTTACTCTTTTTACCACCGAAGCATATCGATATAGTTAATAGAAATGAAAGAACACACATTACTCTTTTACCCCTCCGTCTACGGCATGTCAATAGGGTCGTCAAAGCATTCTGCTTCGCTCAATCCCTTTTGTTCATCCTCAATTCCAAGTGATTTGCATCTGAGAAACCCTAGCTTGTGCCCTTTGTCGTCGGTGAAGTTGCTCCCCACTAGCCATGGTTGCGAGGTCAGTGGCATCCATCTATGTTGGCAACTGCGACTTCCTCCCTCTTTTGTTCTATCCAAGATGTCTTATGAAGGTGGTAGGGGCAGTATGTGGCAACAAAAGGAAATATGAATAGTGTACTACAAATGTCCGGACTTTGATGGGCACGATTAAAATCCGAGTTGTTTTGTGCAATTATGGAAAAATAGGTCTCGTTTTCGGCCACCGCTTTCCTTTTTTTAGGCATGAATTTTGTGATTGCTATAGGTGAAAGTTGTGTGCTGTATATTGAGAGACATTGTGGGAGGGTGAGTGGTTATATATATGAAGGTCATGTACCTCGGGTGTTGTGATGAATATTTGCCTAAGGATTTATTCTTAGAGATGAGGTTTTGATGTGTGTGTTGTTGGGTTTTAAAGGGCTTGTGTGCGCGTTTCTAGAGTCCATCGGGCTTGGTCGATGGAGCATTCGTTTCGGGTGCGCGACGTGTATGTACCCATATCTAGTGGCGTTGAACTGTGTCTGGCGCCCTACCGGACCATGACTAGTGTCCCCGAACCCAGGGTCCGGTGGTGGAATTCATTGTGCCAGTTTTCCGGTGCCACTGGACAAACGTTGGGTGGCACAAGACACAGTTCGATGAGATTGTTTGTCTTAGGATTAAGTGTTTTTTTCATGGTTTTTGGTGTGAACTTTTGAGGATTCGTGCATGATTAACGATGGATTAACATGCAAGATCAAGGTAGGTGTTGAGTTTTGAATGAACTAATCTTTATGGTATAGGTCTAGATAGATCGCAATTGGTGATGTGTCAGGACACAACCTGAAGGATCAGGTGTCCAGAATGGCAAAAAAGTCACGTGAGACAGTCGAACTCGGACTTGGGGACAACAAAAATGATTTGGATGGTGAAATTCAACCGGCATGAAGATCCAAGGATCAGTAGGTGGCCGAGGGCGTTCGTAACTTAGCGGTTTAAGTCAAAACCGTCTGTGTCCGATGTGGGACCAGGTAGCGAAAAAGTTCCTCGGTAATTAGTAGTTTTATTAAAAAAAACCCTCAAATCTAACCATCACATAATGGTCCTACAGAGCAAATAATCAAGACACAATAACTTTGTGCAAATAATCAAAGATCACAAAACTTCATAGCAATCGTCAATTTACTCCGTGATTGCTTTCAGCCTTGTAACTGGAGTGGACGTTGATCCAGCAGGTGCGACTGCCCTTTATCTTCTTTCTACAAGTAAAACCATTTGACTTTCTTAGAATATTAATTAGTTGAATTCAATGGCAGCAATTGAAGCAAACCACTTTGGCCTTCTTCATCGGCTCCAATCCTTGCAATTCGGCATCCTTTCTAATGTGTCCAAACTAAAAACATTTCTTTGCACGAATACAGACCCCTCTTGTCTAGCTCACCATTATTCTGTTATTCTTTTCTATCTTAGCCTGCCAGCAGAGACGTACCTCACCAATTTTGGGCAATGCATCTCGAGCTCTAGATTATATATGACCATGCTACGGCCTAGCCAGCATGCCGGCCCCTGCGCTTGGCGTCACGCCCTCGCAGCGTGGAAATGGCGGGGCAAGGGCTCAACGAGCATGGTTAATTCAGGTGGGGTTGTGTCGCTGTGTGGTGGTGTCAGCCTGTCAGGACATGGGGATGCATGGCTGGGCTGGGACGATGTTACTCCGTATGTGCCATGGTTAGGGGCAGGAAGAGGGTCAGTCAGGGTGTTCGTCCGTTGGCCAGAATTGTGCATGTACGGTGGCACTCTAGCGAGAACGTGATGATGAAGGGGAAGGGAGGAAGGGTCAGCAAGACTGCAAGATTTGAGGAGGGGATTCTACCGAGTAGTAGTTGCCTAGCAATCGTGGCTTATCATCGATGAAACAAAGCAAAATAGATACATGTACACGTGGAACTTCTCTCGATAAAGGAACGACTCGCTGGCCTCCCTTCTTGTGGCCTTGCTTTTTTCGGCGTTACGTACCGTTTCGTATTGCTGTAGCAAAATTTGTTATTTTTATATAGTTTATATGTTGTGATAATTTATAACGATTTTCTGTATCTTTTAGTAGTCCATCCAAAGATCCTAAAACTATTTTTAATTATGTTTTTATAATCTTTAGACTTTTTTTAGGGCTCTTAAAATCAAATTTGCTACATTAATACGTTAACGCAACGATACAATAAAAAAACAAGGCTATGGAAGCTGAGTTAAAATATTTTGATGAGATGCTTTATTTTGTACGTAACCTGCTCATTGAATTGGTAAGTAATTAGCTAGTAGAAGGGGTCCAAGGCTTGCTTCTTTCGCTTAGGCTTTGGCAGATGCTAATTGGGAATTGGAAGAGTCATCGGAGAAAATAGTTGATTCACAAGCAAAACTAGCACGAACACGAGAGGTACGCTACAAAAGAAAAGTTATCTTTCAAAGTTAAACAGATAATCCACCCGATAGTACATTATTTTCTCATATATATATAAGGATAGTCGTGTTGATGACGGGAAAGGGGGCTGGGAAGGTAAGCAAGAGGAATTTGAGGAGGGGATTAAAGGGATTTTTTTTCGCAAAAAGGTATTCATGGATATGGTAACATGGATCTCCATACATAATCAATTATATGTATAATCCAAGTCGATAATTATAGAAGAAAAAAGTCCACCTTTGGTCCTAAACTTTAGCCTTCGCCCTTGTTAAGGTCCCAAAAAATTAAAACTTTGTGTGACCGATCAAAAGGCTTATTTATTTCTAGTTTTATGAATTAAGAAATTGAGTTGATCCAATTTCGATTTTCACAGAGTAAAACATGGTAAAGTCTAGAGTTCGAGAACCAAAAGCGAGTTTTCATGCTCCACTCCACAATAATTTACTATGGAAAACGAGATCAGACTCATTGTCAGGAATCTTAGGCAAACGAGCTAACGACATAAGTTTGACTAATGTCCATGGCTAGAATATAGAACAGTCCGCACTATCGTATCCAGACCCCCTGTGACGATTGGAGCGCGTGGCGCGGCCAACATTTCAAATTTCAAAGGGAACAAAAGGATATGTGTTGTGGCCAAACCAAAATCACCGAGACAAATCCACTCTCTCCCGGCCAGATAACAATCCAAACAAAAGCACCTAGCTGAGCACCCACATGGCAGTGGACGCTTCGCTTTGTGCCGTCGACCTTACAAAATGCCACCGACAAAGGCCTGCAGCCTGGGATGCATTTTTGTCCATGGCCCACATGTCGTGTGGACGACAGTATTCGCTTTTGTCGTCGAACCTATGTCGGAATCCATGTCTAACTAGATTGAGACAAATCTACTCATGTAAACATACGGAATACCTGCTCGTTCTCTTGATTTTATAATTTTTTAAATTCACATGCCATTTTAGAATACGGTATGCATGTTTCTCTTGCTCCGTCTCATGGCGAGTCGACGACTGTGTCCTTGTGGGCCTGTCCGTTTTCAACTTGCAACGCTTTATATGCGTCTCCGGTCCTCGTGTTGTCTTTTCAGCGACAAAGAATTTTGGCTTATACTCCCTCCATCCAAAATATAAGACATATAAGTTTTTGGCACGGTCTCTAACGTAGTACTTTAACCATTAATTTTTTTCTTTAAAATATGTCATCAACAACTACACAATTTATATTATATAAAGTACTTTCAAATACAAATCCGACTATGTCATATGCATAACACTAAACATATATGTTTTTAGCTTATTTAGGGCCTCTTTGATACCTTGTTCTAGTTTAGTTTTTGTTGAGATTGCAACTTTTGTTATTTTTATATACACCATTCACTTTATTTTTTGAAAATAATTTTTTTATAACTTTGTAGGGTTTTTCTCAAAGATCTCAAAAATATTTTATTCATAATTTATTTAGCCTTTTTAAACCACTTTCAAAGGTGGTCAAATTTTCCCAACAAAAACTAAACTAAAACTAAACAAACTATCAAAGAGGGCCTTATTGATCAAAAGTTTCAAACATTGATTTTCTAAATACATGCATGCCTTATATTTTGAAATGAAGGGAGTACTATTTTTCTTTATTTTTACTTCCAACTTTGATAGCATTGATTTTTCAATGTGTTACAACGGATTGCGCATCAACGATCCTACGAGTGCGGCAATTCCAGCGGTTTATGTGCAGTTGACTGTGTAACAGTAATTCTAGCGGTTAGAGCATCATAGATACGGTGCAAATGAATCGGGTATACAGACTATATTGTCCGTTCCATATTCTAACCGTATTTTTTTCGAATATGAATCCGAATAATTTAGGATACAAATACAGTACTAACACGGATTGGGTTTGAATAAACAATCAAACATTTCATATACATAAAAAATAGCACAAGATATAAATATTTATTAATTTTGATAGCAGTACCGAATAAGCTTTCATGTTTACTAAAAAGAAGATAGCGATCTTGTCGACGGTTGAGATATCAATCTCAAGTCAACTAAGGTTCTTGAGAAGGGAAGATATGAGACACGCCGAATAACACGAACAGCAATCAGCGACGAGCAGGGAGACAAGGGTTTTTATCCTGGTTCAGGCCTCTCAGGAGAGATAACAGCCCTACATCTAGCCTTTCTTTATATCAAAGAATATTACAAGGTGGATTCCGACGGGACGAACCAGTCTCGGCGAGAATATGGGTGTGCAGGAAGTAATATGCAAGGACCTCGTGCCCTCTACACGCCGTAGGGGCTCAGTTTATATAGTGTTAAAGAACCGACCTACCAAGGGATAATCGGGGCGGGCTAACTACGAAATCGTAACGAACTCATATACATGCCAAATACATCTTGAGATAGATAAGGTATACTCCAATTCTTGGGGATCACGACTTCTGCTCCAATCCGAAAAACCATGTCCGGGTCTTCACGTAGCCGTGCAGAACTCTTGTTCGAGTCGGACTCGAACACTAAGTCTTAGGCCGTTACGCACCGTGCCAGCCAGGAAGCTGTTCGGCAGGATGCATATGGCCTGATAGAGCCCTCTATGGAACCAGGCCCTAGGAGGCTGTTCGAATAAGCCGTCAGGGAGTGGGCCATGGCAATGGGCCGTGATTTTATCGCTGACAGCTAGTCCCCGAGACTCAAGTGGAAGGACTCACTAGAATGGGATCTTCCTCTTGAGACTCAAAGTCACAAAGAGGGTAATTTTCCTGCTACAAAGACGTGCAACAGACGACTGAACAGGTTATGGCTCAGCCAAACAAATCTTGTTCAGAACCAAACAAACCCGCCTATTGCCGAGCAACTCTGTTGCGTCGAACAGGGAAACACATCTGTCCGAGCAGAGCACTCGAGCCTTAAGTGAGATGAATCATCTCCTTGAGGCTGAATGTCATCAAGGAGGGATTGGATTCTTGGTAGTGAAGAGCGTACCACCGCATCCGGTAAGATCAGATCTTCCGGGAGAATGAACATAGCAAGTCATGAGACAGACTCGTGTTGCTGCATCCAGGTATGAAGATACCTAAAAAAGCATGAACGGAAATAGGGAAGCCACCTCTCGGGCTAGAGCTTGCCCGAGGAAATAGAGAACGCGTTCTCGAGCAAATATCGTGCTCAGAAGCGAAGGTGATGTGCCCTCAGACGTAGATCGTGTGCTAGGAGCAGACAATGCATATGAGGGGAAGGTGACCCAGTCCTCGAGCGCAGAGCTCGTCAAAGGAACCAGGTAAAGAGATCCATTCCCCGAGCACAGAGCTCGTTAAAGGGACCAGAAAGTGCGACCAGGTGAAGACGTACCCGGTAGAAGACCATCCGGTCCCCGAGCACGAAGCTCGTCGCGGTAACCAGATGCGCACTCTGGGCGAAGAGCTGCCCGGTGCGAGGTGATGCCAGCCCCCGAGCACGGAGCTCGTCGCGGGGACCAGACGCGCGCTCCGGGCGAAGAGCTGCCCGGTGTGAGATGAATCACAACCCGATGCGGTCAGAGCCACAAGAGAACGTGTGAAATCAAAACTTTTCCCATGACGTATTCCTTGCGACAGTGTAAGCGTTGTCTTGGCAAGTGCAGAACCGACGCTTGGAGTGCCCGTTGCGATGAGAATCGGCTTACGATGGGCATGCCCGTTGCGATGAGAATCGGTTTACGATGGGCAGGACTCCGTTGGTGGCGCACCCGCCAGAACTGGTGCATTAGAATTGTTACAATATAATATTGTATCAAAAAGCACTTTGAAATATGAACAATTTGGTACAACTTTGGTATACTAACGATGCATATTATTTGATTTATTTATGGTTAAAATTTACTAAGTTTGACTTTCCTTCAGTCAAAATGCGCCTTATATTTTGGAACGGAGGGAGTATATCATACAAAATATTTTATGCTTATCAAATATGTCATTGAATATCTATTTGCTAATTTACACTGAAATCTTTCGGGTATCTCGCATATGCGGATGTGAATGAAATACGGATCGGACAATGCTATTTTATTTGATCGGACATTGCTATTTCCATATTATAACCCACATATTGTCTGGATAGGTGGGTTCGAATCCACGTATAACCAAATATCATTTTTTTTATTTGAATCTGGTTTTAAACGAATCCGATCTCATATTGAGCGGAAATTTCTCGTCTCATTTGCACCACTAATGGCTTCTGTTCTAAAATTCCAGGAAGGGGGCATACAAAAGAGTGTGTGTGTATAAGAGTGTTACATATATGCATGTATCTCGATGCACAACTAATGACAAAGATAAGCCTAAAATTTACTTGTAGAAGCGCACACGTTCTACTCTAATCTTGGATTGATTTGGTCTATCTTTTCCAACTTTCATCTGTTGGGGAAAGCGCGTGTTATTGCCAAGATGCTGTGCTTGATGGTGGTTGGGTGCCATTGTTGGCACAGCAAGGCATGTCTTCGCAATGACAGTGACACGGCCAGCTCTGGTTTGAAGCTGATAAAAGTGGTAGTAGTACCTCTCTATCGCTGCCTTTGTGGCTTTGCACACACTGTTTGGGGTTCTTTTGGTTGAAGGATGCTACATTATGGTGGTTCAGCTGATCAGCGGCAGATGTCTACCAAAGAGAAACCCCAATAGACCAACCAGAGGAGGATCTATCCATATATATGCTGTTAGTGGAAAAGGCTGCATGCATGCATGCATGCAGGGACCATATGGTATATCTACACCACATTCCATCTCCCAGTTCAGAAACTTGTCTAGTAAGAGGACTGCGTTGACCAGAAATAGGAACAAGATGGGTACAAGAACTTCACCTGACTAACCTAAGACTGTCTACAAGGAATCAAAAGACTCACAAGAACAGCCTTTTTTTCCAAAGGAAGCGTACACAACGATGAGATATGCGTTCCTAAAACTCATTTGAGATTTTATGGGAGTAGTCTCAAGAAGCAAATTGATTGCGATGTGACTAGCTAATTTTTGTTGCAATTAGTCCAAAAAGGTTCTCATGATCAGAGCTCCTGTCTTCAACTTTCTAACTCATCATGGCTCCTGTCTTCAACTTTCTAAATACAATAAAATCATAAATAACCTGACTAATTACTAAGACACAAAGCTGCATTTGGTTCGGGTTAGATTAAATGGATTGGCTAACTTTACCTGGATCAGCTGAATTAGTTTAATCTAACTTAATGAAGTTTTTGTGTTTGGAAATTTATTTCATTAATTTGCATTGTTCAGCTGGGACTGGTAGAAAAGTATTAGGCCAATTATCTCACTGATTAGCTAATCCTAGGTAAACGATGTTAAATAGTGCTGATCGGATTAACTTGATTTTTTTCCAGCCAAGTATGTTTGACAGGTTAAATCCTTACAATCCACTCCTTAACCTCAAACCAAATGCCAGCTCAGGAGCGGATGAGGCTTTGGTCTAGTGGTAGATACTGCAATGGCAGCCTACGCACTAGAGTTTAAACCCCAGATTTGGCTCTATATGTCGCATTTTCTAAGATTTTTCTAGAGTCGTAGTGGTGCGCACATGAGTGTCGGCGCGTGACTTGATGCCTAATTCCTGTCCTTCAAAACCGTCGCTATTTCTAGCATGTGTTAAGACGTACCCGTGTATATATATGTATCCGTTAGTCTTGGGGTTACGAGCCCGATAGTGAGTGTCTTCTTTCGTACCCTCTAAAAAAAAGGCAGCTCTCAGGAGAGAGTCGCCAGCGGGTCAAAGTGCTGTCAAGCAGCCACAAGATCGGCGCGAAAACAGGCCGACACCTGGCGCGATGCGATTCGCGTAGGCCAGGCGAAGATCGTTGGCCCCTGGCCTGCATGCGCAGATTGAGCTGGGGTGAGTTAAGGGCGTGCCACCGGATCACCAGCTCGCCCGTTCCCCAGCAATATTGTTCATCGCCGGCCGGCCGCCCGGGACCATGTCCATGTCCATGTACATGTGTGTGTATACATGCATATCTAGCGCGCGCGTGTGTGTGTGCATGCACACACCCATCCTCCATCTCCATCCACCCATCCATCCGTCTCCAACGAGGCAACGACTATCATTAGTCCAAGATTGGATGGGTCCAAGCTAGCTGGTAGCCGGCGTTAGGAGCCACCTTTACTGTTTAATATGCCATTCCACTGCATGCATTAGATGTCTCGAGCCCTTAGAGGGTGAACTCTTTAATAATTCTCCTCCTCCTCCTAGTCTCCTCCTACTGCTTTGGAGCCCTGCATCTATATCACGCATGTGACAATGCCACTGCATATATGTATATTATCCTGTGCATAATCTAGGATACACGTACGCTCACCGTGTCAGTGTTTTTCACTTGCCGGTTAATTCAAAGATGTTCGGTTGTACTCCCTCCATTCCAGATTATAGTTCACCGTTGACTTTTGTAGACGCCTTTTGACCATTCGTCTTATTCAAAAAAAATAGTGCAAACATGCAAAAATATAAGTCATGCTTAAAATATGTAGAATGATAAAACAAATCAAAACAAAAAAATTTACATATATTTTTTAAATAAGACGAATGGTCAAATAGAATATCCAAAAGTCAACAATGAACTACAATTTGGAACGGAGAGAGGAACAGAGGCAGATCACCAGAAAATAACATATATATGCATGGTTGGGGTACGTCGACGCTGGGCCATTTTGCATTTATGCACTTGTAGCACTAGTTTTAGATTGTATTGAGGGATTATATGATTATGTACTAAGAGAGCGAGTCTGAGAGATTCAGTGTGTTGGTACGAAAAGCATTGGTATCTTGCATGAACTCTACGTACGTAGACCCGCCCATGGGTCAACAACAACGAACATCCCAGGTAACGCTACGTACGTATGGAAACCGTGAGGAAATGTTTTTCCCTCTTTTGACTTGGTAGTTAGTATATATGAGTAAGTCGCTAACCTAAACAGAATCCGGCCTATTTTTTTCTGCCAAAAACCAACAAAATTAGCTCAAGAGTACTAACAAAAATAACTATTGTTTTTTTCGCGTTGGTTTCCTATAATGAACACAGTATCAGAGGATCTGCGTTGTACTTTTGTCCATCAATTGATTCAAAATCTTCCATTTGTAAAAAAACGCTGGCAAATGATGCCCCGGAGAAAAACTAGCAGTAATTGATTTCTTTTCTAATTTCTCCCCCTCCCCACCAGCTCCTTGTGAGGGCATAACCAATGTTCTGTCACTATTTATTTACTTATTAATCATTATCTTACTTCTTCTCTTTTACTATATTTTAATTTCTATGGTAATAGCGCTATTACGTCGGGCATATATCAAATAGGAAACAAGCGAGGGCTCCATTGGTTATGTTCTAAATGACCGATTACCATATATCCATATGTGATTTAGCATTGTCCATTTTTCAGAGTAATGCACGCGCGATGACGCAGACGTACTTTCTAACACGACAACGCAAGATCCATGAAGAAGTGGATCCTCCACGTACGTACGAAGGGTGGTAAAATAGAATTAAAACCGAAAACATTTCTGACCCGGAGGCTTTCACCTTGTATCGGCCTGAGCCGGCTAGGTGTTAAGGCCAAGTAGGTACGTTCCTTTCATGCATGTAATCAAGTACATGCATGCCACAAGCCAGCTGTGTGTGCTGCCATGGAAGGCAGGGGGAGAAGGGGAGGGTCCTCGGCACCGAAATTAAAACCGTTCTCGATCTCGTTTCGGTCTCGTACGGCCGATTTTTTTTTGCAACGTCGTCTGAGTCACTGACATATGGGTTCCGTGACATGTCTTTTAGCCATCTCGCGGAAACCAACCCGTCCGTACGTGCTGCATCTCCGTGTTGCGCTGTGGTGGCGCATTTATGCTAAGGTTTTCGTCGACACCCATATATGTTGGTGAACAGTGTTCTAGTTGGAGCTTCGTATGACGCCTGGCAGCCGCCATTAAGCTCTACCCCCCACTCGACGCGAAACGCGATTTGAGCCAGCAAATCTCCTTCTTATCATGAGCTAATTAAGCCGTCGCTCCAAGGACTCGGGACGGGTATGAAACAAGAAGAGCTGCAAATTGATGGGAGTCTACCACACACACACACACACTGCACATCTATCGATCTTCCTTTCCTTTTCGTGGCGTTAGCAGCAGCATGCATGCATGTAAATTAAAGCATGTGTGAGCTAAGTTCGGCGCACACAAACACACACACACACATGCGATATATATATATCCAATGCAAAAATAGCAAATGCGAGAGAAAATGAAATTGCCAGTTCTATGTAGCTTGTAGTGCGATTCCGGGGAGGGGGTGCATTGAAGTCCACGGACAAAAAATTGGGCCAGAAAGCACTGAAAAGATGGGCAGGGATAATGACAACTACGAGCTCTACGCTGCCGCAACAGTATGGCAAATTTAAGGCCTCATTCAATACTGTCGTACGCATATTCTCCAGCAAAAAACCCAAAGTCCCCCAAGAACTACGCCCCCGATCGAGAACGCCCGCCAAAGATCACGTCCAGGAGCCGCCGCAGATTGAGCACCAATATTCCCGCGCGAGGCAGCCGCTAGCTGCTACGTGTAGCCTTACCCCATGCAGCCATGCTCCACGTTTGGAACGGGTTTTCAGCGTGTTTGGAACGGTTTGCAGCATGTTTAAAGTGGATTATGTTCATTTAACTTAAAAATAAATTTAATTTTTAGTCTTTTTTTTATTATTATTGTGAAGTCACCTCTTAAAGCATTTAGCCTAGACATGAGGGGTTTCTTGATAATAGATATTATCCTGCATCTATAGCTTTCTTAAGAAGCCCCGATCCGCAGTAGTGCACCTCTAAAGGCATTTAGCCCAGACATGAGGGGTTTCTTGATAATAGATATTATCCTGCATCTACACCTTTTGATGTATACGTAGAACATTCAACAATGAACTTCTCCCTTCTAAAGAAGATATCGATATTACATTAAAAAAGTTGAGATGAAGCAATTCTATTATTGAATCTTCACATATAATTGTTAAAGAAAGACACGGCAACCATCTCTAATAATCGGCAAGCTTTAAATATATCTTCTCGCTCATCCTCCTCATGCAGCAGTGCCATATTAACGAAGCAGCTCCCCTGAAGATATATAAGAAAGAAATGTTTTTTTGGCATTTGTAAAAAAAAAACATTTTGACAAATCCATCACTACAGAAATCGATCGGATTTTTTACGGCCAGATATAAGCAGTCGACAAAGGCTCCCTAATCTCAACGGCCAGATGCATATAGACCATAACAATGTTGCGGTACTAATCAAAATATTTTTCTTTTGTCTTATCACTATCATCCTAAGCCAACCCCCAAGTATATAAGGACAACTCTCGGGAGCCTTAAGACCCAGAACAATATGAACTAGCCTCCAAAATGTTCTAGATAGCGGATAATCAAAGACATTACAGGGTGTGTTGAAATATATATCAGTTTTGAACTTTTAAATGAATTGATTGATGCATATAATTTACTAGAGATGTTAGGCTTCAAGTATTTGTTTGAAGCAGCTTTGAGAGCGTCGATACATTCAGTTATATTGGGTCTTGAGAGCTATAATAAGAAGAAATATCTAGGGGAGAAACGACAAAAAAAACACGAAAACCATAGGCCGAACTAAAACATATATGGTTGACCTGGTCTTGTGAGTTAGTGACTGAAGTAGCTGCATTCTTGTGTGATTGATGGGCGTAGTTTAGGGGGAGAGAGAATAGGCGAGTGCGTGTGGTCGTGAGAGGGAGCATAGGCGAGTGCGCGCGGTCCCACTTTGTTTTTTTTAGTTTTAGTATTTTTATTATTTTTTATACAGACCATTCATTATAATTTTTGAATAACTTTTTAAGTAATTTGTAGTGTTTTTCTCAAACATCTCAAAAATATATTTTAATACTTTATTTAGCCTTTTTATACTATTTTAAAAGGTGGTCAATTTTTTCAACTAAAACTAAAACTTTTAGCAAGATCAAAGATCAAGTAGCCACATTGGTATTTAGTTAAGCCGCAATCTACAGTACACCGGTGTCAAAAACTCTTATATATACCAGTTTTTATGCACCTGTTTATCATGGATGAACCAATAATACAAATGGCATATTTATACCGATTTGTAAAGGACGGGACATACAAACACATCGACGCTGGTTCTAACCAAGAACCGACACAAATGAGTATTTGTGTTGGTTCGCTATTAACCGGCGCAGATACATCTGTGCTAGAAGTATGTGTTGGTTCTTGGCTAGAATTGGCATAGATGTATCTCTGTCTGTTCTAGCCACGAACCGCAAGCCACATATGTGTAATTTCAAAAATTCTAGATATTTAGAATTTTAAAACTTTTTTAAATGAGTTCGGATGAAAACAAACTTTATAACGAGGAAGGCTAGTGTACTCTCGAGAGTACGGATCCCTTCGTACTTAAAGTTTTTGCAATCCGAGATTATTATCGACCGATTTGAATAGTTGATCCTGTTCGTCTCGTTTAAATGTTTCCTATTTTTCTTTTTTTTAATATTTATTTCATATTTTTTAAAAAATACGAAACTTGATCGGGAGTTACATTTCAACAAGACAAAAGAGGATCAACGGTTCAGATCGGTTGATAATAATCTCATATTGAAAAAACTCGTAGGGAGTATGGAGGGATCCATACTCTCGAGAGTACGCTAGCCTTCCTCTATATATATCTACACACACAGATATGCCTAAATAACCATTACAATGGTAGTTTATTTTAAATTATTCAAATGAAGTTGGATTAAAAAAATAAAAAAAAATTAAAATTGCAGGCTTTGATGAAATATACAATTTTGCAGTCGAAAATTTTCTATTGTCATTTGCATGCATAAAATTTGTTTAGAGATTTGAAAAATATGGATCAAAAGGTAAACAAATATTATTATAATCAAAACATGACATGGGTGGAATGGTTAGAAGAGTGGGGAGGTCTTTGAGTTTGATTCTAAGCAATGCCAATATTTCAATTTCAATTGATTTTCAAGTGAAATATTGTGCTAAATATACATAGGTGGTTGGTGTGTGTCAGGGATGTAATTACTAAGCTTTTTTTAAAAATATTTTTTGTCAATTTTTTCACTAATTATTTTTCCCCAAAACAGACACAAATAACATTTTTGTGTCGGTTTAAAAACCAGCACAGGATACCTCCTATCATTGGTGTTTCTTTATTTGTGCGACTTCAAAAATAGCACAGATGAAAAGATTTGAATTGACACAAATATGTCTTTTTGGTGCAGTGTTAGGTCGGGACTTATGTGGTACCGGATTGCGGAGCTCAAACCTTGTGCGCAATCAAGGCCTTGTTTGTTTCAGATTAAATTAAATTAAATTAAATGAAAATTTGTTATTTTTGTATAAGCCAAATGATGTAATGTTTTGTAGCCATTCTTGTGGGGTTTTAAATAGTACTTCTTAAAGTTTGTAAAATATTTTTTCATAATTTTTTGAACTCGTTAAAACGTATTTTTAGGGGGGTCATAAATTTGCTACAGTAAAACGCAACGCTACATTAATCTGAAACAAACAAGGCCAAAGTGCGCTCGAAGGAAACATTTCGGCAGCAACGCAACTGTCGTGCATCAATGGCACAATAAAGCGGGGTGGGGGCGCCGAGCACGAGCAAGGGAGATTCAACGGCCCACGCGCTTCAAACTTGTTGTCAATCCTCGCCACTGCGTCCATCCTCGTTCCCCTCACCTCGTGCGGCCACGAGTTGACTAGTTTGTTCACTAATTTTTATGCCCCAAAACCGACACAATTAGCCTTTTTGTGTCAGTTCAAAAACCGACATAGATGACATGTCATATGTGCCTCTTTTTTTGTATGGATTTAAAAACTGGCACAGATCCCCAAGTTTTAACCGGCACAAATATGTCTTTTTAGTATAGTGGTAGGCCGGGACTTATTTGGTACCAAATCACGGAACTACACCTGGTGTGCCATGAAGCGCACTCGCGGGAAAAGATGACCGGGTTTTAACCGACACAAATATGTCTTTTTAGTGTAGTGGTAGGTCGGGACTTATTTGGCACTAGATCGCGGAACTCAACCTGAAGTGCCATCAAGCGCGTTCGCGGGAAACATTTCGGCAGCAGTGCAGCTATCGTGTATCAATGGCACAACGAAGCGGGGCGGGCGGCGCCGAGCATGAACAAGGGAGATTCACCTGCCTACGCGCTTCAAACTTGTCGTCCATCCTCGCCATTGCCTCCCTCCTTCCCCGGTTCCCCCTCACCCCGGATCGGCTCCGACGAACGGCGATATACATGATCAGGAGGCGGTGGAATTTCGTGAATCACACCACCGTCTGATCAGAAATCGACGCCTTGGATCATCCCCGGCAATTTTTTGGTCTCTCAGTGATGTTAGATCTAGACCGTTGGTCCCTCGATCGGACGATGGAAACCGTGTGCGGCCGGGGGCCACCCGGGACCCCCTGCCCCCTCTGTAGCCTTGCTTGAGCCATGGGGCTGCCGGCCGAGCCAACAACCGTATTAAAGCGGCCGTCACAGGGGAGGAGGGAGGCGCGCACGGCGGTGATGTGCGCCTCCCACTTACAATTGCTCGCACTTGAATCGCACGGCGCCCGAATCTGTTGCATGCCATGACGCTGAAAACACGCTGCTACCTAGCGCGTCGCCGTCGCCGCCGCCGCCGCCTCCATCGCCGCCGTCGCCGTGCCCATCATAGGCTAGTCTCTCTTGACAGGAGGAGGAAGAAGAAGAGTCTTTGTGGCAACGACGACGAGCTGACAGTGATAAAGACGCAGAGGCAAGCAGTAATAACGGTGGCCCGGGAAGGGGAAGCCGGGCATGAACAACGCATCATCATCATCATCATCCAGCTTTACCAGCTCTTCGTTCTTTCCATTTAAAATCGAAATGAATGTTCATTGAAGGCTTTACATTAATGGACAGAAGTCAATACCCGAACCATTCATCCCCTGCTGCGACACCTAGACGGCGGCGGCGGCGACGGCGGCGGAGATGGAGAGATGATCGATGGAAATGGAAACAATGGAGGAGGGAGGTATGTGGGGTTGGGGGGCTGGTGGTGTTTGCAGCGAGAGGAAAGGAACAAGCATGGTGCGTTCTTGACTCCCCTCGGTCTCAAAGCCTTGCTGATTCCGACACACGATTGCCAAAAGCGAACCCGAATGATCCTGTAAATTTGGAAGAGAAAGAAAGGGGAAACAAAAGACTCCGAAATCTAAGAGGTGTTACGATGTTGGGATCGATGCATGCATGCATGGATGGATGGGTTGATGGGTGCTTGATGAATGGAGAGAGTGAGAGAGGGGGTGCATGAGCTTCAGATGCAGCAGGTGCTGCTGAAGCTGCAGGTGGAGTGCATGAATGCGAGCATTGAACGCGCCAACCAACTCTCTCGTCAGTGGGGGGCGCAGTTGAGGGCGGCCTTGATCTGCTGCACGGTGGTGCTGATCAGGCCATTGACGGTGGCGACGGACTCGGCGTTGAGCTTGGAGGAGGGCAGGCTGCTGACGAGGATCTGGAAGGCGACGGTGACGACGGAGCCGGCCGGCCCGGCGACGGCGCTGGTGGAGGCGCCGGCGGGCCGGCCGTCGGGGACGATGGTGAAGCCCGACGGCAGCAGCGGGATGCTGGAGGGGTCCTCGCCGCTCATCACCACGTTCGCCGCCGGGATGTCGATCGGCGAGTACACCACCAGCGACCCCGACGCGTCCGTGCAGCTCTCCTGCAGGATCAGCATGCTGTTCTGGCTCGCGTTCAGCCCCTGCCATCAGCAAGCATCATCGTCGATCGCCAAGGATTAACCGGCATTAAACGTCGAGGATCTTTATGATGAGCGATCGGCCGATCAATTAATCAATTAATTAATTACCCTGAGCAACGAGATGCAGTTCCCGGGATTCGAGCCGTTGGGGATGCGCGACACCTCCTGGACCTGATTGCCGTGCGACAGGACGTCCCACTGCAGCGGCAGCAATGGCATTGATCAGCAAGGCGTCAGTGAGATCGACGAGGAAGACGAAGCAGCGCAGCGCCATGGCCATGCAACGGCGGCGGAGTGGTGACCGACCTGGGAGCGGGCGTTCTCGTCGCGGACGAAGGCGAAGACGTGGTCGCAGGGGACGGGGAGCCAGATGGTGGTGGCGGCGCTGAGCACGACGCCGTTGGGCTGGCCGGGGTCGGTGCTGCGGTGCATGGACACGCGCACGCTCACCTCGTCCGACCCCGACAGCGTCGTCCACCGGTGCAGGTGCGACGCGCTCAGGCTCCCGCAGAAGCTGCTCACCATCCGCTGCGACAGCCTCATCATGCTCCTCTTCCCTTCCGCCGTCACTGCCCATGCATCATCACAAGTTCACAGCAGCGAGCAACATGTCAAAACGCGATCTTTCATGCCAAATTAAACACGATCTTGTCGTCGTCGCTAACCTCCGGCCATGTCGTTGAGGGGCACGCCGAGCGTCATCAGCGAGGCGTAGCGCTCGCACGCGCGCTGCAGCGCGCCGAGCCACCGGTGCGCGCCGAAGGCGGCGCCGCTGAGCACGAGGTCGCGGTAGAGGATGTTGATGGGTACCTTCTCGTGCATCTCCATGTGCTCCACCCAAGTCACCTGCGCGAGCACGCCGCCGGCGTCAGATCGAGCGCCGCCGCGCCGCCGCGCCGCCATTACTGCCCGCTTGCACGCAGCAGCTACTACGTACGTACCTTGGAGTAGCCGTTGGCCATGTCGGCGATAAGGCAGCCGGAGGGGAGGCGGCGGGAGCGCGACGGCGCGCCGAAGTGCGCGTCGCGCTGCAGGTCGACCGAGACGTCGGCGACGGCCCAGAGCCCCTGCTCGATCTGCCGGCAGTAGCGCAGGAAGCTGAACTCCCGCGTCGGCACCACCGGCGACATGATGTGCAGCTCCTCGTACATCTGCACCACCACCACGACACAATGCATATGTGGAAAATGCATTTGCTTCTTGGAATGATCACGTGCAAAAGCAGCAGTATATTTACCAGGATGAGGGACTCGCTGCGGCCGGCCATGCCGTTCACGAGGATGTCGATGGTGCGCGCCTTGGACACGATGCTGGGGAAGAACTCGAGCCACTTGGACGAGTCCATGAAGACATCGACGAGAGCGACGGCGCTCATGAAGACGTGGCCGGCGTCGCGGGAGCCCTCGACGTTGATGTCGGGGGCGCGGAACGAGCTGCCAGGCTTGGAGAAGATGCTGTCATAGGTGTCGACGTTGAGCGTCTCCCGGCCGTCGGGGCTCTTGGTCCAGACGTGGTCGCCGGCCTGCGCGAGGCGGATCAGCTCGTCCATGGCGCGCGTCGCGATCTCCGCCATCATGGGCCGCTCCATGTCCGACACCGGCGCCGGTAGCTGGAAGGGTGCCATCGCCGGCGAGCCGCTCAGGAGGTCCAGGTCCAGCGACGGCCCGGCGACGCCTACGCCAAGCGCCGCCGCCGCCGCGCTGCCCATCCCGCCGACGGAGAGGTCAAGCGACGACCCCGACAAGGGCGCCACCGGCGGCAGCTGCGTGAACGGCCGCCCAAGGAACTTGGACGTCATGTTCGACATCCGGTCAAGCTGCCCACCACATGTTCGACACAATCACCCACCGGAGACCTCGCCGGAGAAGAGGAAGAGGGGGAGAGAGGTTAGTAGGATACCTCCTCCTTGAGGCGGGCGTTATCCATACGGAGCTTCTGCTCGTCGAAGTAGTCCTCGGCGACGGGGGGGCCGCCGCAGGTGGGGCAGATGATGTTCTTCAGGGCCTCGCGCATGGCGATGTTCTCGCACCGGATCTTGTCGTTCTCCGCGCGGAGGAAGCAGTTGTCCGCGCGCTCGTGCTGCGCCTGCACAACCCGAGATCCCAACCCATCAGCCGCCATGGAGAAGCCATCAAGAAATGATCGAAGCCGAGTTCTCACCTTCATCTGCGTGCGGCGATTCTGGAACCAGAACTTGATCTGGCGCGGCTCCAGCCCGAGCTCGCGGCTCAGCTGCGCGCGCTGGTTCTCGTCAGGGTGAGGGCACTCCTTGAACATCCTGCGCCCACGCACGCACACGCACGCAAGCACCATTACTCTCTCACTCACTCATGCATCCGCCATTAACGCCGCCATCAAGAACACATTTAACGCGAGGAGGAGAAGGAAGAAGAACAACAACACTACTAAAACACAAGGAAAAGGCATATCATAAGGAGAGTGAGCGGGAGAGTGAGGGAGAGAGAGAGGGGCGTACCCCTCGAGTTGCTGAATCTGCCGAGGGGTGTGGCGATGGTAGCGCTTCCGGCGGCGCTGGCTGTCGGAGCCCTCGTGCTCGTCGCCGAAATCCATGGCGGCCGCCGGCGACTCCCGCTGATATCTACCTCCACAGCGACAAGAGGACGAAGAACAAGAAGAAGAGGAGGAAGAAGAAGAGATCGATCTCTGCGCTGTGAGCCTGTGCTCTCCTCGGCCCTATTTATGCGCGGGGAAAGGCAGTAACCCCCGGAGCTCGAGATCACGACGCCGGGTTGGAAGACTCGGGCAGAATCTTCGCCACTGCCCTCTCACTTCATGCCATCCTTCCTCCTGCTCCCGCCTCGTTTCCTTTCCTGCTCGCGCTTATCCCTCCCTCTCCCTCTCTCTCTCTCCACATATGAAAACGAAACGCACAGCAACAGCTGTTTCTCTCTCTCTCTAGCTCTCTCTCTTCTTGGCTTGAGCAAAATCCTTCTCCTCCGGCCTCTCTCTAGAGAGAGAGAGGGGGGAAGGGGGGGCAGCGATGAGCAAGGAAGAAGGCAGTGTGGCGTGGTAGTACTCCGGCAGCAGTAGTAACCGGTGCGAATTAAGGGGCCGAGGTTTTTAAACACGGCGCCCGTCGAGGCCATGACCACTCCCTTTCTCTCTCTACAGTCGCTCTGTTGGGTTCGGATGGGAACAGCTGGAGCAATTTAAGGCCAAACGGGTCGGGTCGGGTCGGGCCTTGCTGGCCGCGCATTGCTCGCGCCTAGACCCGCGGGGTACTCCTTTGCCTGTCTGTACTTGGTTTTTTCTCTTGGGAAGGGGCTGCCTGTACTTGCATGCATGGATCGATGGTGGGCTGTGTGGCCTGTGGGTGGATCGTGCTGGTGACACATCTAGGGTTTGGTTTATGTGGAGCAAACATTTTGGATGCTTGATGATGGTGTGTGTGTGTGTTCTAGTGCTGACCGATCAATTGCGCCGCGCGTCCTTGTTGTTAGTTTGATTATAAATTTTAGACTCTTCTTGTGGATGTGAATGTTGTGAAAGTTGAATTGAGCGATGGTATTCTCACGTATTGTTAATATGACCATGCACGTACATACCGGTTTAGTGTAACGCCTTCTGCGTATTGATATATCCATGCTTTAGGAATTATAACGGGCGGGTGTAACTGGGAGCAATGATACGAGTAAAATGATGCGTTACTAGATCTTCATCTTCCGTTCGCATAATTATAGCAAGTGCGTGTAACTGCGAGCATTGATATGAGTAAAATGATGCGTTACCGGATCTTCGCCTTCCGTTCGCATCTCTGCTGAGATTCACTTGGCACCGTGGATCCTTGTAACGCGAATGTAAACAATATTGAATCGCAACTGAAATTATCAATACATGTCAAAATGTTACACAATCATTACAGACGTGCGGAATGTTTTGTAACTGCCGGTTTAATACGTTTTCGAAACAGCTTGTTTGTGCCATTAAGTTGTTCATGATTTTTTGTAATGTTAGAATAAATTGATCTATGTTCATTTCACGTTATTAAAATATCCATGCATGGGTTTAGCATTGTGCAAATATAACAAATATCAGAAAAGGTAATAGAAACTACAGATACATGTTAAAAATGTTACGCAATCTTTACATACAGGTGGAATGATTGTAATTGTCAGCTTAATAGGTTTTGATAACAACTAGAATGTGTCAATAAATTGCTTGTGGATTTTTTATAATGCTATGTATCGTGAAACTTTTCTATGTACACTACATATAACATTAATCCTTAGAATCTACAATAACTAGAATGTCCCCATAATGGCCTAAAAAATGCTTGGACTTCACCCTAATAAGGTTACAAGTAGCCCTTTCTATCTCCGCAGTGAATATTAGGCGCTGTGTTATAATAAGTTGTTATAAAGTTAACAGAAATACTACTTTTAGTTCTTGTATAACCATGAAAACATTATGGTCCTTGAACTTAAAAATTGGATTAACACGGTCCTCAAATTGTCAAAAAATGGTCCCTTCACAAAGTCAATGGTGGCTTGACCCGACAAAGGTGATATAACCAAAGTGTGTGCATTTTACAAAAAAAAAAAAATCATAGTTTGTGTATATTTCACTTATTATAAAAATACATATAACTTCAATGAAAACACTTTTTACTAGGCAAAACCACCCCTTGACCGATCAAGGTATCATTTATACCTAGTTTTCATATTTGTAGGGCTGAGTTAACTTTGGAATTTATGGGCCAAAATGGATAGAGGCCATAGTTAAAGAACTAAAGAAACACGTTATAGTTTTTCCTTTGAATTACTATAGCATTATCGTCAGCCTTTTATATACTATGTTTTTAAAAGGTGTGATCTATATTAACCATAACATGTAAGAACACTTGTAGTATGTGACTATGGTAGTGTTATGACAGAATTTTCTCATCTGCATGATAAATTTCAATTGTGGTGATAAGTTGTTTTTAAATCATAGTATTGTTTAAAGCTTTTGAGTGTACTATATAATATTTTGTTGTGCAATTTATAATGACTACAATATATGATGTACGTTTATTCGAAAACTTAAAGTTTACTACTGTGGTTTATGAGAAAATGTACATGATAAATATATAGCATTAGAAACTATATCAATAAATTGTTTCATAATGATGGCCTCATACACCATAAAATTAGACCACATAAGCTACAATAACTAGAACATGTTGGATATAACTTTTTGAAGTACATGAAGTTCTCTAAGTTGAAGGTCATTGACATCTCTCTCTCTCTCTCTCTCTCTCTCTCTCTCTCTCTCTCTCTCGGGTTTGGATATATACAGATAGTGTTGCTTGGAGTTTGACCCGAATAGGCCAAAAAAAGTAATATCCATTTTCATATCTATTCATAAATGACTCCACATCTATTTGATATTCTCATTAACCTCTCCAAATATTCACACCAATCGTTACTTATCTACATGCATAGCACATGTTGGACTATGCTAATTAATTTTATAATATTTTAGAATGCAATAAAGATGCATTGATTTGTTGCTACATATTGAAATTAAGTAATATCATATGACCATATTATTTCGAAAGTTCAGGCTTTCCACACTCTCGAGCATTAGTCACAATATCATCTTGATTATATTCCAAAGTTAGCAAACTTGTACAGTTTGAAGAATACATTCTGCCAGCACAGTGTGTTATCCACAACATCATCGTTATTATATATTCTAAAGTTAGCAAAGTCATAGAATAAGATTAGTGTAGGACTTTTTCTTCTTTTTTATGAGTAGCGATGAACATGGTATTGTGAAGAAGATTAGGCTAGATATAATAATAGAATCCTTGGCTTCCAACTAATAATTTTACACATTTTAATCTATTTGCAAAAGGCATTTGTATGTGCCTATGTTTATTGTATTCCAAATAGACAAGTTGGTTGGACTTTCCCCTCTATCCAAAACAGCATCACGTTAAGGTTGAAACCAACTTTTGTTCCAAACTTGTGAAGTGTAGCATGAGCAAGGTTTTACATTTTGGTCCAGAGATAAAGAAATCACTAGACATTAGTAAGAGAAATCCCATGACATCCCACTAAAATTTGTACAATTCGAGATCCAAATTTTGAATTTGACATACATTGGGAAATAAATTTTTTAAAAAGAATTGAAAAATCTTGAGGAAAAAAACAAAATCCCCAGACAAAACATTGAAAAGTTGATGAGTTTAAAAAATGAAAAAAATTGGAAAAATTTGATCCATTTAAAATTTTGTTAATGTTTCTACTTAGATTCACTCAAGGCAATTGATTATTATAACGTAAATATAAGAAATATCAATACTCTAACAGAATCACCAACAGATGTTAAGACGTTATACAATCTTTACATCTAACGTGTGCAATATTGGAATTATATGTCGATAAGTTATTCGTGAATTTTGTAACGTAGAACCTTTTTGTATATACTTCATGTATTAATATAACCATGCATAGGTTTAGCATAACGCATTTATGTATTAATATAGCCATATTTTAGGAATTATAATAGGCCTATATAAATGGGAGCAATAATGATTAGAAGAATGTGTTGTTGAATCTATGTTTTGTTCACATTTCTGCTTTGATTCACTCCCGCCAATATGTCTTGTAACAAAAATCTGAAAATTGTAAAAAAAAAAATTACAAATACATGTTTTGGGGGGCAATTATCAATGCCTATTCAATCATTATGCTATCTTCGTAGATGTTGTCAATTTAATATGTTTTGAAAACAACTAGATCGTGTCAATAAATTGTTCATGAATTATTGTAACATTACATAAGACCCATCTATGTACACTATAATGTTCAACCTTATAATATACATTAACTAAAGTATATTACATATGATTCTCAAAATACCAAAACTTCACTTAGATAGTTATAATTACTCTTTTCCACATCCACAATGAATACTAGGTGGTTTGGAATAAGTTGTTTTTGAATTATGTTAGCATTATGATAATTCTTTTCATATATGATACGTTTTTGAAAAGTGTCATCTACAATAACTATAATGTATTGTGTATAGGTTTTGAAATACTTGAAGTGTGTAACTGTGCTAGTGTTATAATAAGTTTCCTTACCAATGTAATAAATATTAAATATTATAGTAAAATTATGTTTCCATATCATGTTATTGTTAAAGATTTTGTGCGTACACTATAATATTTGATTGTATAATCTATATTGACCATAATATATGATTACAATTATCTAGGGTCTTTAAAATCGACCTTATGGTACTGTTGCAACAAAAAAATGTGCATGTTTAATCTATAATATTATAATTTTTTAAATAAATTGTTTCAAAATCATGATCATATTGAAATATTTTTTGTTGTACATTATAATATTATACCATTTAATATGTACTAACTATAATTTAATATGCAATAGTTAGAATGTGTTGTGTGCAATTCTTGGGATACATGAAGTTGCCTTAGAGGTCACTAACATCTCTCCTCTTATCTTCCCATAGATTTGAAAATGATCACTTGGAGTTTGACCTAAATGGCCAAAAGCTTAAGCTTCACTTTCATATCTATTCATAAATGACTCCACATCTATTTGATTTCCCCACTGATCTCTCCAAATAAGGATACAAACTGTTACTTATCTGTATGTATGGCATGTTGGACTATGTTACTTAATGTTGGAATACTTTGGAATGCAATAAAGAGGTATTGATTTGTTTCTATTTATTGAAATAAAATTATCATGATAAGACCATATTATTTGGAAAGATTGTGTTTCCCGTGTTGTCTAGCTTTAGCCATAGTACCATCTTAATTATATTCTAAAGTTAGTACAGGTGTATTTTGTACTAGAATCTGTGTTTCCAGCATTTTGGAGCAATAGCCAAAACATCGCGTACGTATATTCTAAATTTAGCAAAGCTATACAATAACGGTAGTGTAGAAATTATTTTCTCTGCATATGCAGCCATGCATATGTAGTGTGAGCCTTAACATAAAAGTTTAGTCTAGATATGATGATATACTATGTTGGAAGTTTCTAGTTTATCATCGTACTCATTTAGATCTAATTAAATAGACATTTGGATGTGTCTATGCTCATCTAAATGAGAGATCTTATCTCTTTCAATATTTTAATTTAGGATCATTTGCTTATAGTGGACATGTTCGACTTTTCCCTCCATCTAAAACAATATTGCATCAAGGTTGAAATTAACCCATTTTGTTACATTTTTGTTAAGTGTAGCCTGAGTAGAAAGCAAAACCACTTTTTACTCTATTCTACTTTTCTATGAAACATTTAGTTCCAACCATGCATGTGCCAGGATATATAATTCATGAACGTGGCCTAATATTCTAGCTACAAATAGGGAGATCTTCATTATTGATAAAGTGTGATAGTAACGGAGATGCATTAGTAAGACAAATATATAAAGAGAGTAACTTACAATTTTGCCCCTTAAAGATGGATGAAGATCTCGCTTAGCCCCTAAAACTATAAAGTGTTTGTGGTAGCCTTTGAAAATTGTCTCTGTTTGCACCACAACCCGAAATCCGTTAAATCATCCGTTATGTGTTTATGTGGTTGTTAGTTAACCGTTAAGTGCTGAGTTTTTAGTGAGATGACATAAACGTCATCTCTCTCCCTTTAGTATGAAAAAACTTCACAGTATTTTTAAAAATCAACTTTCCAAAAATAGTTTAATTTTGAAAAAACAATTGGGAAGGAATAATTTATGGGGAAACGAAAACAATCAACTCGAAACTAAATATTTTTAAAAACCTAAAGTTGACAAATATAATTTAGCAAATTTATATGGATTTCTAAATATTCTTAAAAATTAGAACAGACTTGAAATAAGTTTGATTTTTCACTTTTTTTGAATTTTAAAATAAATGAGGATGACTATATATTTTTTTTAAAATAAAATTTGAATTTGTGAATGCAAAGATACAAATTTTGACTTTTGAATATCAAGATAAATTTTTGGGGTTATCAAAATTCATATTTTGGAAAAGTTGAATTTTAAAATGTTTTGCGAAGTCAATTATTTTTTGCTTGAGAGGGAGACAGGTGATGTGGATGCCATCTCAATAAAAAAATCGACACATAGAGGCCATGTCAACCCTTAACGGTCAACTAACGAGCACGTAAGCACTTAATGTGACCTAACAGATTTGGGATTGTGGTGCAAACGGAGACAACTTCCAGAGGCTACCACGGAAACTTTAAAGTTTAGAGGGAGAAGCGAGACTCATATATGTGTGCACACGCACAACAATTAGTTTTATTGTCCTTTTTATGTTATTTTGTGATATGGTTGATTTAAAATGGAGTAAAGATCTTCTAATAATCGATGATATATTTGCATCGTACATCAAAGGAAGATACTATTCATTTAATGTAGTTTGCGATAGTTATAAATTTCCAAATGCAAATATGATGGGAAATTGTACCTACATTTCCTATTTTTAAAAATTCTATAAAATACAAATATTTATTAAATTGTGTATCTAAATTACGTGTTTTTGAAATCCATACATGAATAAATGTCTCTTATTTGTTTGCTATGCTTGCAACTAAATTTGATGGTGTGTTTTGGTGTTATGGTTTAAAATCTTAGGTCTCCTTTCCAATATAATTGCTTTACCAAGCTTAGCATTATATGTGAAAAACTATAGTGCTCGAAGAGTATATCTACAGTAAGATGTGAAGAATGGGCATATTTGTTTAGGAGGTAGCTGATTGGTAGCCACTTGAATATATATTTGATTTTATTTGTCTCCCCATCTCTCGCCGCCCCCCGCCCCCATGTATGCTATACGAAGTTATTACGTTGCCTTGCGCCTCTACCTCTAGTTGTTGGAGCTCCTCCAATGGTTCGAGTTAGGATTGGGGTTTGACATAACCCCCGAACTCAGAGCGAATTTAACATGGTTGTGGTAACGGTGAAGTAAGTTACGCTGCTCCTACCTCGTCTAGGGGTTTGCCAAAGGGCAGTTGGCTCCCTCGGATGGGAAATCAACACAAAATTAATGGGTGACGTTAGGATACGACAAGCTGGCATGGTGTTGGGGAGACAAAAATACTCATAAGTCAAGGTATTTATGAGTATCCCACTCGATAAGTGGGCTTTAGTTTTGTGTCCAGGTATAGACATGGGTTTGAATTCAAGTACAAGTGTCATTTTTTACTTGTGCACACTTGAGTAATTAAAAAATAACTCACTTCATGATAGCCTAGCTCAACCCTACCTACATAACAGCACATCCCAACCCGTCATGCAACCCACCCCACGTAACTCTAATTTCCTAACCCTAAAATAACAGTGCATTGAGTTTTTTAGTCTATTTTTCGTTTGCAAGGTGAGTTTCAAAGCTCTAAAAAAATAAGTGATATGAACTGCATCAAACTCTCGATGCCACCTCAGGAAGCTATCAAATTTTAAGATATAAGTAATAAGTAGAAAAATAAATAAGTGGTAACAAACAACGTCGAGTCTAAAAAAAAGAATTCTATAAATTAGAGAACTTATGAATTAGAGGCAACAAGAAACACTCAAAAAAGAGTTTAAAAAAGATGCCTATGGCCACTTCTGATCAAACGCTTTGGACATTATAAGCCCTAAGACCAAGACTTGGGAGAGGTAACTGGCGGTCAAGCAAATAAAATTTAGTAAATCCCGTATTAATCGGAGAGAAAAAGGAATATCTACACTATTAATTATTGTAGGTCTGCATTATAACGGTTTTGATTAGAAAAAATATAAAAAGAATTCATATCAAATAAGAGATCTAGTCGCACAAATGTGCGGAACAATTTGTTCATTCAATAGAAACATTTAGCATCATAAATTATTATAGTGTAGACTTTTTATCCAATATATTATGTCTAATATAATTACAACTTGATAAATATATCCGCACAAATACGCGTGGATCATCGTGCTAGTTTTATGAAATTTGATGACACAAATTGTACCACGCCAAACTTATAAAAGAACAAAAGAGCATGCACGTACTAGCAAGGTTCACAAAATCAGTGAAAACCGTGACGAAAGCCAATCCAACAATCGGCTCCAAAACAGTTTACACGGAGTCATGGACTGTTTTCTACTAAAAAAACTGCGCCCTATATATATCGCCCCACACCCTCGATTCTCGTAAGTAGCACTGTGACGGTTTTGCAAGTAAAACGCTGCATGCGCTAGAGCTCCTCAGCTCCCAGAGGCCGGCGGCAGCGTCACGCTAACGAGCTAGCCGCATTGATGGTCAGCTTCTCTTGACTCTCTTCCATGCAAAGCAACCAGTGATCGATACATATATAGAGCTGTTTAAAAACAAACCTAATTCTTCTGAAAAAAGCACCCCTAATTAATCAATACTATACGCATGAGAGACCGGCATTCGAGAGCCCTGCTCATTATATACATACGCCCCTCTTTGATTCGTAGTTTTGTTTAATTTGGTTGAATTAAAATTTATTATTTTTTACATACTATGTAGTGTAATATTTTGTAATATTTTTTAAAAACATTTTAGAGCATCCCAGCAGGGTCTGCATTTTATTGTTGCTACAGTAAATGGCGTCCAACAAATTCAAAAAACCAGACTACCTACATGGCACAGGTCAAATTCAAAAAACAAGACTGCCTACATGGCACAGGTCAAATTTAAAGTTTTCAGCAACTTTCAGCTCAAACAAACTAGGCCAAAAAGGGCCTACATGGCACAGGTCAAATGCAAAAAAGAAATGGTAAAAAAAGAGGAGGGGGGATGACACATCCAGATGCCGCATCCATTGAGCAACCGCAGTGGAGCTCCGAGCCTCCGAGCCCGACCCTCCATGGCTGCACCCGATCTTCTCGTCGGGCGGATGCGGGATGCGGGAAGCGGGTAGGCGCCAGGCGGGGGCGCGGGGCGGTGGCGCCGCGGATTGGGCGTTTCGGGAAAGCGGGCGGCGCGGCGTGGCCGTGTGCTGTGTGGCCGTGTGGGGAGGGAGAAGGCGAAGGAGACCGGTGCTCTTGCCGTTTCCGGCCGAGCTGACTCGCGGAGGCGCCCGCCCATCACTGCCTGTCCTCTCAGGACCCGGCCGTCGCGTCGCTTCGGGCAAAAGGGAGATGGCCTTTCTTCTTCGTCCGCATTGCCAAGGAGAACGCAAGCGCGCTTTTCCCCGGCTGAATCTGGCGGCGAGTGGCGATGCCGATGCTGCGCGCTGCTCCTTCTGGCATGGTGGCGTGGTGGCGTCTTGGTAGCCCAGGGTTGAGCGAGCCCAGATTCGCCTATTTCTGTGCCAAGGGTGTGGCAGGCGTCCCTCTAGGCGGCGAGCGCTCTGCATGCTGGCACTTCCAAACCAAAATAAATACTGGAGTA
This sequence comes from Raddia distichophylla, assembly GCA_005191435.1. Classification (NCBI taxonomy): domain Eukaryota; kingdom Viridiplantae; phylum Streptophyta; class Magnoliopsida; order Poales; family Poaceae; genus Raddia; species Raddia distichophylla. Next base: position 1,118,154 of record SPJY01030514.1, read on the forward strand.
CTTAGCATCAGCACCGTCGTCATCCGTAGCGGCGGCGGCAGCAACAGTAATAATTCTTATCGAACAGTAATATTTTGTCTTTTTTTTTTATTTGACGTCTTTGATTTTTTTGCGCGTCTTTTACCATTCGTCTTATCCAAAAATTTGGTGCAAACATGCAAAAAAAAGTAAGTCGTGTTTGAAGTATCTTTAATGATGAAACAAATAATAACAAAATAAATGATATTTACACAGTTTTTTGAATAAGACAAATGGTTAAAACCGTGTACAAAAGTCAAAAGTATCAAATAAAAAAGAATGGAGGGAGTAATTTTATCGAACGGTTTTACTAAATAGCAGTCGTCCGCTTTTTATGTTTTAGACAAACAACTATTTTTTTAAGTTAATCTACGTCATTTTTCTACTTTGGTGACTATTTTTTTTGTTTCTATATATTATTTTCCCTCTTAGTTTCATAGTAAAAATTATTATTTTTTATTTAAACAACTTAGATATGTACGTTGATTAATTATTGTTTTTAGATATAAATCTGATGGGTAAGTTTTTTAGCTAAGCTACGTTCATATATTTTATTTAGCTTCTACGATTTTTGGAATTAGTGTCTTTTTTATTGTTTTCCTTGATTATTAGTCAATAAGTCGGTGTCTTTATTGAACAGCATGATGTCTTTTTCTTAATTATGATTGATTTCTGTAGACATCAAATCTACAGAGATTAGTACACCAGATGGTATGTTACCTTCGAGACCTTTTTTTTTTGACAATAAAGGGTAAATTTGAAAACTAGCCAATACTCTAGAGACTTCATAAATCGGCATGCGCCAGAAGAAATATGGGCAGAAACGGATATAAAAATGAAAGAATTTGTGTCAGTTTACGAGTACAGAAGGAAGGCATTTGGGTCGGTTTGAGCAGATATAGAGGGCGTTGGTATCAAATACGAGTTCTTAGAGCATCCCCAGAAGAGAGTGTATTTTACTGTAGCAGCAGTACAACGCGTGCAGAAATTACAAAACGGACAAACTGCGTGCGGGTGTGCAGGCTGGCGGGCGAACATGATGCAGGAGCTTGACACAGGGGCAGATGCACATGCTCTAAGATTACATGTCAAAATCTGCATAAACACCTAGCTCCACCACTTATAGATCAAACCGACAGTTTAAAATAATTATATTTTTTTTTACCGATTATAAGTTCAAATCGGGTGCACATTTGAATCCTATGTTCAGTGCTGATAAGGATTCTAAACTCTATGTCCACGTGTGTTTAACCGATACAACTTTCGGCATCACGCACCAACTCCAAACTTTCGGATAATTAACCACCAAATTAACATGACCAAAAAGTACATTATCCCATAATTTGATCAAGTTTCCCTTCAACATGTTCGATTGTGTATTTGCACTTGGTGAAACGGTTTCAGTCCAAGTCAGGTATCTGCACGCCTGGTTTCCTCTCTGGAGGAAAAAGAAAACAGCAGTATTCACACACTCGTAGGCTGTAGTATGTACAGTCGTAGCTGGAGTACATCGGACCACCTCTCACAACGCGTCCCCTAAATGCTCCCGTACACGTGGCACGGCTGTAGCCCATGCATGTGCCACGGAGGCAATTGGGCCCAGCCCACAACCATCATATCACGGCGGGCCCGACGCCCTCTATGGTATAAATGGCCAAATGGGCCGACTGGCACAAGGCACGACATTTTGGCCCGCCCCGAAACACGACACGATATAGATAGGGCTCGGGCTAGCACGACCCGGTCGGTCGTGTTGTGCTTGGGCCAAAGGTTAGGCCTGTGGGCCGACACGAGCACGGCACGATTAGTTTTTTTTCATTTAATAGTATATATATTAGAACAAACTATAATAGAATATACACAAAGTAACAAATGTCCTACTTGCTAACAGAGGTGAAAACAAAGCCTACTGGCCTTATTTTTGTCAATTTTGAACATATTTCCACAACCATTTGTTAAATGGGTCAACGTGGCCCATCTGGCCCATCGTGCCTCGGGCCGGCATGGCACGGCTTGGCAGGCTATCGTGCCTGGCCTTGGCCTCGGCCCATGGGCCAGCACGGCACGGCCCGTTTCTTGGCCGTGCCTAGTCGGGCTCGGGCCTAGTCGTGTCAAGATGTCTTTTTGGCCATCTATACCCTTTGACGATCATGCCCTCACCGTGTTAAAAATTGCCCCGCCGCTCTTTCTCAACAGCGCGACATATCGGCCACCGAGGTCATGGCCACAAACCAGTCGCGACCCCCTGTGTGCCTATGATGCTACTTTGGTCGTTACAAGTTATCAGGGATACCCCCATTTATAGTGGAGCAAGGATGCGAGTCCGATAACACAACCCTCTTTTGCCTATTACAACTCAGAGTCCACGTAACCTGCTTGTACACATATTCGACACCGACTCTAACGAATTCCACATGGTGAATATAACATCTGCCACCTTGAAGTCGACGTAACATATTGTACACACCCGCGTACTAGACCTTGATTGCTTCCTTCTTAAATCATGTCGAGCCACCCAATGAGTCTAATTGGTTTCAGACTCACCATCTTTTGAAACACAAGCTGCTAACCTTGCAAATCTTAACTTTATGACTCCATCTGCAATAGTACTACATCTCACCTTGGGAAGATGTCGTACAGGTCTGTCTCCAATCATCACGGCCTTGCTACCTTCATGATCTTGACGACCTTCCTATCTTGGAACACCATCTCATCATATAAGGTTTAGAGCGAAATCAAATTTGTACTTAAGTCTTGACATATGCTTCACACCATTAAAGTATCCAGTCAACTCTGCCTTACATCTTGATCTTGATGTCTCCTACTCCAATGACACGGTACACCGTGTCACCAACCAAGTAAACCAAACAAAATTACTAGTCTTGAATGAAGAAAACCACTTCTTTTTGTGACTCATGGAAAAGATCAATTGAATCTAACATTCTTGCTCCAGTTGACTGCACTTGATACTGAGATAATCCCACCACCGTTGCTTTTCAAATCACCTTTAGCCATTGCCTTATTAGCATTTGCCCGCCCTTCCTTTTATCGGCCCAATTCTACCGATCACGGTTTGATCAACTCTCCATTGGCTTCATCGCCCCCATTTATTTGACCCTAAGACAAATCCCTAGTCTCGTTGCTAATCCATTCGTCTCTTCGAACAGATCTCACATGACTGCTTGATCCGCTGGCCTCCTAACAAAGATAATTATTAGGGAATTTGGTTCATCTCGTGAAAAACCATGAATGTCTGACTAAGTAAGGAAAATGAGATGGTGAAGAAAGGACGGCAAAACAGTAAAATAAAATTAAAATGAAGATAGATAGGAAAAGTTTTATGCAGTGTCACATTTCCAAGGGATAAAACTTAGAAACGATATTGGGCAAGCTCTTGCATTCTTATTTAAGTGAATTATATTTTACCAAGTTCTTTATTCAATTCAGGATACCAAATGATTGTACTCCTTCAAACTATAAGTATTTGTTTAGCTTCTCAATTTAATATGTTGTGTTTTAGAGAACTCCTTATCATCTTACGCTATATCATATCAAAAGTACTAAAGCAAGACACGGTCGAGTGCGAAAAGCGAAGCTATGCGTGTGAGCACGACATAGCCGAATGTGAAAGGATAGAAAGAAGGCCAAGATCGTCGTGTCAAACAAGTCAAATATACTACTCTCTCTGTTCGCGAAAAGAAGGCGTCGTTTATTTTTGGACACATGTTTGACTATTCATCTTATTCAAAAATTAAGTCATACTTAAAATACATTTAATAATAAACCAAACTATAATAAAATAAATAATATTTACATAACTTTTTAAATAAAACGAATAGTTAAGCGTGTGTTCAAAAATCAACAGCGACTTCTTTTCGTAAAGGAGGAAGTATTGGACAAGGAATTCCACGAACTTATTTGTAAACAAAGCACGGGCAAAACATGCAGGGCAGTGGGTTCGGGCCTTCGGATCAGGTAAATATTCGGCTTTTCTCACCGGATTCGCCGTGCGCCCTTCCCCATTCACCTGGACCCCTCCCCAACCCGCGGATCTACCTCGGCGAAACCGCACTCGAGGCTACAGTAGAAGGCGGCTTCCAAGCCAGTTTGTGCAGCCCAAAAAGTAGCCGTTGGCCTTTCCCACGATCCCCCGCCTCCGAGATCCATTAAAAAACAAGCGAGGCCGTCGCGTCGCGTGCCCCCGCGCCGGCTTCATACCCATCGGCTGTAGTAGAGGAAAAGGAAAAGCCACTTCGAATCTGCTTCAAGCGGAGCGCGTGAGGGGGGAAATTTGGAATGGTGGAGATCGGCGCGAGATTCATGGTAGTTCCCGATCCCCATCCCCCGAAGCCCAGATCGTCTCCCGACTTTCCATCCGTGACCGACCTCGCGCGATTGGGATTTGTTTGTGTTGATGGCTTTTTTTTTTTTTTTTGGTGCGGCGTTTGCTGTGGGCGCGTGCAGGACAAGGTCGAGGCGGCGGTGGACGAGGCCCGCGCCGGCGGGGGGGAGGAGGAGGAGGAGGGGGTGTGGCCGGCGGAGCCCGTGCCGGAGCCCCCCGACGAGGCCGGCACCGTCGGGTGGCCCATGCCGGAGTTCTGCCCTCTCACGGTGAGCGACGCAAGTGCTCCGGCTGCTCGCCCGCTGCCGGACCGGGCTGATTCGGGCCGGCCCGCAGTTTCCTCCCGTGCTCCCATCTGACGGAAGCTTCACCGGTGGTGCTTTGGTCGGCAGATCGATGGGACGGTGAAGGAGTCGTTCCTGGAGGCCCTGCGGAAGGACGACGCGCCTCAGCGCGAGGGGGAGGAGGAGGAGGGCGAGGCGCTGAGCCCGGACTCGCGGCCGTCGAGCAGCAAGCGCCAGCGCCCCGGCACCGCGCCGCCGCCGTCGTCCAGGAGCCCGTACCGCAACGTCCTGCAGGTGTTCCAGCAGTGCAAGCAGGAGCAGGACGTGGCCTGAGACTCAGAGAGGATGAAGACGACCACAGCACACAGGCCGTGATCGTGATGTGATGCCTCCTCGGCTCTTTTACTCACTTCATCATCATACCTTGATTACTTGGTATCGTTTTGATATTATTAGCATTGTAAAGATGAGAGATACAAACCTCGAGTACAGAAAGCCGTCACAAAATCGTTTTGCTCTTGCAATGCAATTTTGGTTGGTTTTAAAAGCTTGTTTGAGAAGAAAAGATGAACTTGTTTTTAAGAGCTTTTTAACCGTTTTGTGCGTGCCTTTTTAGAGCATCTTAATAGCCTCCTATCTCACCCGTAGAACATTATTCATTTGTGTATGAATAGTGTTTTAGGCTATCTCCAACAAGTTTCCAAAGCTTCCTCTACTCCAAAATAGGAGACAAATTCTTACCCTATGTGCTCTAACAACATTCTCTATTTTGTTCCTTAAAATAGAGAATTTCTCTTTATTTTCTTATATGTAGGGATTCTCTCTCCATCAGCTATAAAATTCTTTATATAGGGAACGTCGTTGGAGATTTTAGAAATATAGGCAGAGAATCTTTTTAAAGAAAACCTGGCTATAGGGGACCGAATTTAGGGTTGGAGACAACCTTAGAGGATTGGATAGGGGAAAATTGGTTGTATGACACTTAGTTGATGTGTCTCAAAAAAACTAGCACTCAATTGATGTGCCTTCTTCAAATTGGACTCGTTTCCCCTCAACAAATAAAGGCTTGGCTAACAAAAACCTACCTAATGGGGAAGTCGTTGGCGAAGTAACAAGACCCTCTACTTTACATTAAAAAATCGATAAACCAAAAAAGGATGGACTATTTTTCGAAAGAATCATTGTACTCATAAAAGGCAGAATTTGTGCTTGTGAAAATTCTCAAGCAAGCGTAGCTGAAAAGGAAGATGAAAGATTTTGCAAAAATGCAGGGTAGAATTTGTTGATTCTCGGATACGAAGATATCAAATGGGATACATCAAACTCGCATGTCCCGTGACTCATGTGTGGTATTTGAAAGGTCTTCCTATTTATATCGCAAACCTTTTAGATGAATAACACCGGGCACACATATTTCTTTTATTGATAACATTTTGACCATTTTTCTTGCTTTTCCCTTCATTTCCTTGTATTTTTTACTCACTTGAGTCAATAGCATATCATAATCAATGTGCATTTAGAATTAATGCGTGTATTTTTTGTTTACAATTTCCATTTTACGTAATGACATTTGAATTATCAGCTACCTGCTTGTGCAGGAACTTGATCCGAGTGATTCGATTGCATTTTAATTGGTTGGTTTCCGAAGATAATATTGTTTCGATCTTGATAAATTTGGGCCATTTTCCGAAAGTGGTACAGAAATGGTCAGATACGTTTTTTTAGATTGGAGTGGTTGGTGGATACCAATTTTTTGCTTAAAAGAAAAGGAAAAGAAGGTAAAAGACAGGAAAATAGCTAATGTCATCAATAAAAGCAATAGGTGTGTCCGGTGTTATTCATCAAAAGGCACATCAGTAGGTGTGTCCGGTGTAACTTCCCAAAATTTTAAAATCAATTTGGTACGTTAATAAATCCTAATCCTAAAATGCATGATTAGAAAATGTTAAAATATTTAATCATGCCATCATCTTTGCATGCATTGTTTTGGAGAGAGTTGTGCTATCTAAATGTTAAAATAAAAATTATCTTGCCAAAATATGTTCATGTATTTAAAGGGTTATTTAAAAAGCTTTCCAATTAAAGAAGAAAAGAGAAAAACAAGAAATTAGAAATGTTGAAAACAATTTCTCCCTCGGCCCGTCCTCTCGGCCCATTTTTCCCCTTCCCCTTCCCCTTCTTTTCCCCCTTCCTCTCTTCTTTGCTCCGCCTGGGCCTTCGGTGTCGCCCTGACCCAGTTTCCCCGCAGCCCAGCTCCTCCCACAAGCCTTGTTCACGCCGTGCCTCACTGACGAGTGGGTCCCGCTCGTTAGCCGCACACCGCCGCGCCGCTATTTTCTCCTGTCTCGCTGGATGTAGGCCCGGTCGGTCAGCCACTCACCGTCATCCCCTTCCCTCTATTTTCCCCTCGCCGTCCGCAACCTCTGGCTCGCCATCCTCCGCACGCGTTCTTGCCTCCTCTGGACTCTACGAAGCCGTCGCGTCGACGGCCATGCTGATGAGACGCCATTGTTTTCCTCCTTCCTCGTCGTACTGCCGATCGGAGCCACACCGGGGAAATCCCAAGCACCGCGCACCGCTTTGAAGTCCCTGGCTCGCCGCATGCCTATAAGTGAGGGGCACTGTTCCTCCGTTCTCTCCCCTCCGGTGTTGCCCTCCGCTGCTGTTGCCGAGCCAGTGAGCCGGAGCGCCGCCCGGTGTCGCCATAATCTCTCTCTTCCCCCTCTCTTCTTCGTTTTCCCTTCGGCTTGTCTTATTTCCTCACCTCCGGCATTCTGAGCAGGTCGCCGGAGTTGATTGCATCCCGGGTAATGAAGCCGTCGGTCCGAGCAGGGCCGCATCACCGGAACCCGCATCCGTGCCGCCGCCGTGTCAAAGCCGCTTCTCCCTCCCCGGCAGACCTGCAGATAGCTACCACTATCCCCTCTGTTTCTCCCAGCCGAGTTATTTGAACCGCGATTGAACCCCTCGCCGGCGCCACGGTGACCGTGTCCGTGAGCCGCCGCCATCGTGCTCCGCCGCCCCGCCTATTCCGGCCACTTCCGGTGCCTCCGAGGCTGTCGCTGAGTCCGTCCTGCTCCCTTCTATCTTTCCACGCGCCCAATCGACCCAGGCTGGCCGGAATCGTTGCCGCCGCCGGAGCTCCCCTGCTTTTCCCTTCATGTCCTGCGCGTGAGTCACCGGTAGGTGGGTCCCGTCGACCCTGCCGATCAACGGCGCTGTGCGGGCGCTCGCTCGTACCCATGTTTTAGGACACCTACCTTCGTGGGCCTGCCCATCCGCCGGAGAAATTCCGTTTTAGAGTATTTTCTTTCAATCAGCAATAGCATTTGAAAAACATTTTATAAAAATATCAAAGGCACTTTATAAGTCCTGCAAAAATTGCTAAAAATATTTTAAATGTGTATGGACCTTATGAAAATATAAAATACCATGCAGCCCATGTAGCTTCTGCATGCTAACTAGATAAATAGCCTGATGGTGCTTCATTTCATGTACACTTAAAGTGTTTTTCGGCATTTTATAAAATAAGAATGCATCAAAAATATGTTTTGGCTGATGAGTGTTGTACTGCTATGCATGTGTGATTGCGCGAATAGGAGGCCAAGGTTCCACTGATCCGATCGACGACGCCGGCTACGCCTACCCAGGTTTCGACCAAGACAAGTCCCCCTTCGATCATGTTGAGAAGCCATTTTCGTTTATTTAGAAAATGTTTATTAGACTGGATATTGTGCATGCTACTTTACTACGTAAAAGAACGTATTTAATAGACCTAGTTATCATGACCGAATAGTTAAAGGTAAGAACTATGGTAGGATTAAAATCTAAGGCTAAATAAATTTGTTTATACGTTAATTTGCTATTGTGGTAGGATAAATGCATAAAATTCTTGTACGCAAAATAATTCATCATTTGTGTGAAATAAGATGATGTTGAGAAAGGTTTGGAGCAAATATGGTTTAATGTTAGTGCATCAAGGGTGATGCTTGGTAGGAAAAAGGTTTTCCTCTTCCCCCCAAAATCTTTCAACTAGGGAGAGACCTTTTACTGGTTGGGTGCGGTACGGCACCGTTTTGAGAAAATCTAGGCTAAATAACCATCTCTCTTCTAGTTAAGGACCGCTCGTCCTATGAACCTACGAACTGAGACATAACAGTACGACCTCAAGTCTTGTTATGAGATGGGCCTAGTTGTTAGCCGAGAAACCCTGACGAAGACTCCCGGCGGTCGCCCTTAGTGTTTGAACCTAATGGTTTTGTGGTGAAACACTTCTAGGTGCGTAGCCTCTCAAGGGTAAAGCATACCCACCCTGCAGAATTAAAACTACCATGATAGCCGTTCTCGCGGTTACAAGCATGCAAAGGGACTGTTCATACGTTAGTTTTCTTTTCCAAACCATCCTAGGAAAAGTGTTTTAAAAGGAAGTTTGAGTCGAGTAAAGTTGCGGAGAAAGATTTTTGTTTGAGTTAGATGCCACCGCTTACGTCCCGGATTGGGTGTCGGCCTATCATGGAGCGTCCGCGTGGATTGGACCTAGCGTGTTTTTAAGAAAAATGGTGATGAAAATGGTTTTATCTCGTTATGGCAAGAGGCCAAGTGGCGAGAGCATATGAGAAGAGCCCAAATAAAATACCGTGGTTTAAAGGTTTGAAAAGCTTGCCAAAACTAGGCCAATAAAATGCTTTTTTGCAAAATAACCTAAGCTCTCCTTATACTAAACCCCATTAGCATCATTCCCGACTTGCGGAGTACAATTGTACTCACCTCGTTTCCTCCACTCCCCCTTTTTGGAAAATTTCAATAGCTGGACTGTCCGATTTCGGGCCCTTCGTCCGAGGATGAGGACCCTGACTACGAGGAGTACTCCGAGAATCGCTATGAAGGGTAGGGTTGCGTGTTCCTACAACTTCTTCGCCTATGGAATAAATAAGTAGATGTTGTATTAGGCCCTACTTGCTATTATGCTCTGAAATACGGCCTATGAGCCGTTGGTCATGTAAAGTACTAAACTAGTTCCCCTCTATGTAATAATCTGAACTATGGTAATATACCATTTCTGTTGAACTGTGTGTACCAACTATGATTCTTAGAACTAGTACGTATTTACATATGTGGAATCTGATATTCTAAATCGAGTGCCCATAGCAGGGCAGGACTAGGCACAACGCAATCCCACGACGATACCCCATCCGCTAGTCGCTCCCTTTAGTGACAACATTACAATGAGAGCTATCTAAAGACATGTACCTTTTTTTTTGTCAAGAATACAACAAATAAATTAAATAACAAAGGTTTTATTGAGGACCGAGGGCATCTGTTACAACATAGGCTATATATGGACTTGTTACAAAATATACATCCATCTCAGATCGCCAGTTTGGCCAAAATCACCATATCTAAGATCTTGACTTCGTATGTGTCATCAAGTTTCACAATGCCATCGGAACCATCTATACCTATAAGCTTTCCCGTGACACCACGGAAGTTGCCGTTCAAGATCTTGATCCTGTCGCTCTTCTTCGGCCTAACAACATCCAGCTCGTTTGGAAGAACCGTCACTACATCTCCATTGCCTGATGACCCGAGTGCAACATGGCAAGATCCATCCTGCAAGTTCAAATGCTCAGAGGTGTCAGCACTGCTTGAGACAAACGAAATACAACGCATGTTTGCCGCCAACAGAACATGTACATACCCCAAGCACTTCCCTGACCACACCAGGGCCATCATCACCTGCACGCAACACGTTGACTAAGACATCTGGCAACAGCCAGTTAACTTCACCTTCACCACCTGCAGGCATTTTGGCATACATTTAGATGTGTTCGCATTGGTTGCTTCATGTAATATGCTGATTCTAGCAGCAGGTTGGACAATTTTTTTTCTAAACGATGACAAGGATGCACCTATTATGGGTGACATTATATCCATTCCAACGTTGCCTGGAGTCATCGGTTGACCACCGGGTGTACCAGGAAGGTACGAGGCAGAATTTGGTGTCATTGGTTGACCAACAGGTGTGGAAGGCACATATGGGCTTGGAGCATTCGCTAAGATGACAGGATGTGACAACTATTAGAATAAAAAATTGTGAAAGCACAGAGTAATGCCAATAACTAAAAAGAAACTTAAGTTGAATAGCTCTCAATAATGTGCCTGCTACTTTACTATGTAAAAGAACGTATTCAATAGACCTAGTTATCATGACCGAATAGTTAAAGGTGAGAACTATGGTAGGATTAAAATCTAAGGCTAAATAAATTTGTTTATATGTAAATTTGCCATTGTGGTAGGATAAATGCTTAAAATTCTTTCACGCAAAATAATATCATCATTTGTGTGACATAAGATGATGTGGAGAAAGGTTTAGAGCAATTGTGGTTTAATCTTTAATGTTAGTGCATCAAGGGTGATGCTTGGTAGGAAAAAGGTTTTCCTCTTCCCCCCAAAATCTTTCAACTAGGGAGAGACCTTTTACTGGTTGGGTGCGGTACGGCACCGTTTTGAGAAAATCTAGGCTAAATAACCATCTCTCTTCTAGTTAAGGACCGCTCGTCCTATGAACCTACGAACTGAGACATAACAGTACGACCTCAAGTCCCGTTATGCGATGGGCCTAGTTGTTAGCCGAGAAACCCTGATAGAGACCCCCGGCGGTCACCGTTGGTGTTTGAACCTAACGGCTTTATGACGAAACACTTTTGGGTGCATAGCCTCTCGAGGGTAAAGCGTACCTACTCTGCAAAGTTAAAACTATCATGATAGCAGTGCTCGCGGTTACAAGCATGCAAAGAGACTATTCATATGTTAGTTTTCTTTTCCAAACCATTCTGAGAAAAGTGTTTTAAGAGGAAGTTTGGGTTCAGTAAAGTTGCAGAGAAAGATTTTTGTTTGAGTTAGGTGCCATCGGCTTACGTCCCGGATTGGGTGTCGACCTACCATAGAGCGTCTGCGCGGATTGGACATAGCGTGTTTTTAAGAAAAATGGTAATGAAAATGGTTTTATCTCGTTATGACAAGAGGCCAAGTGGCGAGAGCATTTGAGAAGAGCCCAAATAAAATAGGGAAAATATCACTGTTGCCATTATAACTCACCCTCTGACCGCGCTTGCCATTTTTCGATGCCCTCACTCAGCAATGCCATTTCAACCGTCCATCTCTCTCAAACGTGCCATTATGAGGACTTACGGGGAGAATACAAGGCAAATACGCTAAGAAATACTAGCTGACAAGTGGGTCCCACCTGTCATACCCTCAATCATCTTCTTCCTCGATCCTTCTCTCTCTCTCTCTCTCTCTCTCTCTCTCTCTCTCTCTCTCTCTCTCTCTCGGCCAGAACCCTAACTCCAATCCGTGGTAACTCGAACCCGCAGCGACGGCGAACGGGTGGAGGGGCGTCGCGGGGTAGGGGAGGTGCTAGGGAAGGAGGAGAGTGCTCCAATTCCTTACCCTCAGCGACGAATCGGAGATGGCGGCGTGGCCGGAGAAGGAGTCGACGGCGGGGTGGCTTCCGGCGACGGTCGGCACGGAAAGTTGGGGGAAAACGGAGAGGAGGAGGCAGAGCTCGGAGACAAGCTCCCAGGGCTCGAGCTCCACGGAAATGGCGGCACGGGCGTCGTCTTCTTCGGCTCCGGCGACGTGGAGTGGTGGTGCAGTGAGCTCTGCCACCACGCGAGCTCCTCCGCCGCGTGCCTTGCCCCACCGCCGCGCTCACTCCTCCGCCGCAGCACCTCCGCCGCGCGCCTTACCTGCCGCCGCACCTCCGTCGCCGGGGAGGGTGCTGGGGGGAGGTCGCCGCCGGGAAGGTGCGGCGGCCGAGCTCGTCGGAGAGGAGAGAGAGAGAGAGGAAAGGATTGAGGAAGAAGATGATTGAGGGTATGACAGGTGGGACCCACCTGTCAGCCCGTATTTCTCAGCGTATTTGCCTTGTATTCTCCCCGTAAGTCCTCATAATGGCACGTTTGAGAGAGATGCACGGTTGAAATGGCATTACTGAGTGAGGGCATTGAAAAATGGCAAGCGCGGTCAGGGGGTGAGTTATAATGGCAACAGTGATATTTTTCCAATAAAATATCGAGGTTTAAAGGTTTGAAAAGCTTGCCAAAACTAGGCCAATAACATGCTTTTTTGCAAAATAACCTAAGCTTTCCTTGCACTAAACCCCATTTGCATCATTCTCGACTTACGGAGTACAATTGTACTCACCTTGCTTCCTCCACTCCACCTTTTTGGAAAATATCAACAGCTGGACCGTTCGATTTCGGGCCCTCCGTCCAAAGATGAGGACCCTGACTACGAGTACTCCGAGGATTGCTATGAAGAGTAGGGTTGCGTGTTCCTGCAGCCTCTTCGTCTATGGAATAAATAAGTAGATGTTGTATTAGGCCTTGCTTGCTGTTATACTCTGAAATGCGCCTACAAGCCATTGGCTGTGTAAAGTACTAGACTAAGATCAATAATTCTAAACGATGGGAATGTACCATTTCTGTTTAACTGTGTGTATCAGCCATGATTCTTGGGACTAGTACGTATTTGCATAGATGAAATCTGATATTCTAAATCGGGTGCCAACAAGAGGGCAGGACTAGTCACAACGCAATCCCACGACGATACCCCATCCGCTAGTCGCTCCCTTTAGTGACAAAATTACAATCAGGGCTATCTAAAGACATGTACCTTTTTTTGGTCAAGTAAGAATACAACAAATAAATTAAATAACAAAGGTTTTATTGAGGACCGAGGGCATCTGTTACAACATAGGCTATATATGGACTTGTTACAAAATATACATCCATCTCAGATCGCCAGTTTGGCCAAAATCACCATATCTAAGATCTTGACTTCGTATGTGTCATCAAGTTTCACAATGCCATCGGAACCATCTATACCTATAAGCTTTCCCGTGACACCACGGAAGTTGCCGTTCATGATCTTGATCCTGTCGCTCTTCTTCGGCCTAACAACATCCAGCTCGTTTGGAAGAACCGTCACTACATCTCCATTGCCTGATGCCCCGAGTGCAACATGGCAAGATCCATCCTGCAAGTTCAAATGCTCAGAGGTGTCAGCACTGCTTGAGACAAACGAAATACAACGCATGTTTGCCGCCAACAGAACATGTACATACCCCAAGCACTTCCCTGACCACACCAGGGCCATCATCACCTGCACGCAACACGTTGACTAAGACATCTGGCAACAGCCAGTTAACTTCACCTTCACCACCTGCAGGCATTTTGGAATACATTTAGATGTGTTCGCATTGGTTGCTTCATGTAATATGCTGATTCTAGCAGCAGGTTGGACAATTTTTTAAAAAATGATGACAAGGATGCACCTATTATGGGCGACATTATATCCATTCCAACGTTGCCTGGAGTCATCGGTTGACCACCGGGTGTACCAGGAAGGTACGAGGCAGAATTTGGTGTCATTGGTTGACCAACAGGTGTGGACGGCACATATGGGCTTGGAGCATTCGCTAAGATGACAGGATGTGACAACTATTAGAATAAAAAATTGTGAAAGCACAGAGTAATGCCAATAACTAAAAAGAAACTTAAGTTGAATAGCTCTCAATACCATAGTTGCTCTCCCTAGGAGTTGGAGCGTCATTATAACTAACTCCGGGAGTATTTGCCCACCCTGATCCAGGTGTTGGGGCTTCATATGGCCGAGCTGGTGGAGTTCCTGGCTGAACATTTTATTTAATAAAAAGTGAGGGAGTTATAGATCTAATACAAACAAGTTATAAAGAGTGAATAACAAACATGTCAGTAGACACCTAACCTGGTAAGCTGGACTGCTTCCCCAAGTAGCAGGATTTCCATCTTCCCAGTTATCCCTAGTAAATCACCAAACAAGCCATGATAAGCATCACGAATGAATTGGTATGTTTAAGTTTGGAATATAAAAGCAACACAAAAGATACTTATACAGTATACACCCTAGTGATAAAATATTGCTTGGATCAGAAATACCAATCATAGAAAAAGTGCACAACCTAGGAGGGCTCATTGGAGCCCAGGCTCGACTGCGCATAGGAGTCCGCATTCCATCATGTATTGGCGTAGCTGTAAAATGAACAGATTGTTAGCATCTGAAAGTTTGGAGGGAAAATAAAAACATATAACATGTCTGGCAGGTATGAACAAATAGCGCAAATATTGTTTTGCATTCAACTAGCATCTGCTGAAAGGACACTCAAAATCAAGCACTGTCTCCAGTTCTTAAGAACTTGACGTATTAGATACTATCACGATCTTTGATATGCAACTTTGACCACTAATTATCATGTTATCGAGTACTGTAGGGAGTAGCATGTAACTTTTGTCATCAGCACAAAGCAGAAACATCAGTTGAGATTAAAATGTGACGATTATTGTTCACGGATTTCATGGTGCTAAGTATCAATAAACAGCATATTTTCAGAAATCAACAGTCAAATTGTACCCTTTCAATGAAAGCTAATAGAACAAATATAGGTTGAAAAATGCTATGGCCGAACAGTTAAAATATGAGGAGAAAGGAGCACACCTCCAGGGTCCCTCATTGGAGTCTGATAAGGATGAAGTGGTGTTCGAGATGGGTGCATCGGTGTTTCCCCACCCAAAGAATATCTGGGTTCACTGATGATAAAACAACTGTCAGCAAATCATATAGAACAATTTTCTCAAGATGCAAATAGTGAGAGAACTACCGGAATGGTGTTGCGACAGTAGGCGTGTCAGCGATATCATCCCTCTTAACTGTTTTTTTTTTTGCAGCCATATTAGCCTTCAACACATGAGAACTTAAGAAGTCATAGACTACAACAAAATAGGATTTCACCTGAGACAATCTTCATTAATGAATCAAGCTCCACACGCACATGCACACCAGTAACCTCTTTAACACGGCCACGGTACCCTTTGAAAGGACCAGATTTAATTTTGATGCATTTACCCACCAAGGCATCATGCCCTCTACCGCCACGACCACCTCCAAACCTTCCACCGTCTGCATTTAATTACAAGGCTATAGTACATCAGCAAGAGCAAAACAAAGCTACTGCATTTGATAAAGCAACGGAGCTGCTTGAGAATTACGCAAAATGCCGAATCATATCACATCAAGAAAAAAAAGAGCCGCATTAGTCAAAGTATAAGGAAAAAGAACCACATTAAGAGTCCATACAATTCATTTGGGGTCCTCTTGGGGGCAGCCTTCCTGGAGATTGCAAAATGCTTGCGGGTGATCTCAAAGCACCAAGCCTAGGATCTGTGGTATCCACACCCTGCATCCACAAGATAAACAACAAGTAAGAGAAAAAAAATATCCACAATGACTGACCAATATTACTAAAAGAGGCCAGTACAAACATTTCCGCGACGGCCACCAGTTGATCCACCAACAAGAAGGCAAGATTGTGCTTTAGCACAAATGAAACCTGCATGTTCAAGGTGGTGCCTATCATAAATAAACAATATGCCCTTATGTATGTGTTCCACAGGCCCTTGCTTCCCCTAATTTGACCAAAAAAAAAAAGTAAATATATTTAGATCGCAAAATAAGCTGCTCCAAAAAAAAACTAGCACAAATTGATAAATGTGGAATGATGCATACCTTACATGCTCCTTCAATAACCCTTACAACATCCTTTGTGGAAATGATATTATTGGACCGATCTTTAGCTGATGAACGCCGATCAATTTTGCTTCTTATTTCCCTTAATTTTACTAGCACCACTTCAGGTCTATCTGGCACTCCTTTCAGAACCTAAATATACACATTGGTAAATAATGTGGACTTCAATATCACATTGAAAGTTGAAACAACAAAAATTATTCGCAACTTACCTGAAATGCTTCAGTTTCCACCCTTATAATTACCCCAAATGACATATTGCTGAAAATTGTTTTAAATAGAAGTTAAGGTAAGCACTTAAACAAAATGATTTATGATTATGGCTCATTGGAAAGATAACTCACTCCAAAAGCACAAGATCATGCAATTCATAATCACCGATTCTGGTAATACCAGTTGTGATTTCAGAGCTCTCCACAACATGATCCGCAAACACACGGATCTGTGATCATCCATGAGAACACATTTAAGAATAAATTATCTGATGTAATATTTGATTGAGACACCATAATTCAAACACACTAGGGAATGAAAAATCACTCACATGTTCTTTGGTTGTGTCAGATAAAATGATCAAGACATGCCCTTCAACTTTAATAACCATGCCTGTAGCACCTTCTTGAACACCTGATACCACTTTCACATGATCTCCAGGTTTGAAATATTTACAGAGCTCTTTCTCATTGAAGGCCAACGTTTTCTGTAATTACAAAGGAATGCGTTAATTCACGACAAAAGAAATAAAACGCCACCTCTCAAGAAAATTGGCAGTAATAATAATAGCTAAAAATGCAAACAATTACCGGAAGATCAGATATTTTAGGCCTGATGTGCACAGTCTCATCCTCTACTTTCTCAACCCATCCCTCCAAGTTTTTTAGATCGCCTTTAATAACAATGACAGCGTCACCCTTCATAAAGTGCCCTTTTTTCCTATTAGCAAACAGAGTTGACAAGCTAGCCATATCTCCATTCATGTCATCACCAGGTTTCCTGAACTTCTCCAATTCATCAAATGTTGGCTGAATATTCAGCGTGCTGATTGATTTTATCGACACTGTTTTATATAAGAAACCATCTTTGAACATTAAACCGTCAACCATCTCAAAGTATTCGCCAGAGTCTTTATCCCTCCTCCGCTCCACACGAATGTGCATTTCCCTAATTGCCAGACAGTTAGCAAATGATAATAAAAGAATAGAAATGAAACACGATTTGATAACGAAGAGGTAATCACCTGGCCTCATCAATATTAAAGAATCGCGGTGGTGGGACAAACGTTTTCTTCTTTACAACCTCCCTCCCTTCCTGAAAGTAAGAATTATCCATTGTGTAAGTACTCCAGTAGTCTGATGAGCTCTAAATGAGCAGCTCAAATGAAAATAAGGCATAAGTAGCATTCATAATAATCAGAGCGCAATCCTCCAAGAAGTAACAACTAACAACTCAAAGATCAAAAAATGTTTTTCCTTCCGATAGAGCATGATACAGAAGAAAAGGACAACAATTACAAACAAATGGTAACATTGGAGTGTGGTTACATAACTTACCAGTTTGCTAGCCAAAGCTTGCATATCTATTCTAGGGATGAGCTTCACAGTTACCCTTTGGCGTACATTGTCAACATCCACAACCTGCAAAAGATAATTATATGAGCATTTCGAAAAGATATCTACACAAAAAGAACAATGTGACCATACCTTAGCAAGGTCACCTTTATACGCTCCCAGCTTCATTCGGACCCATGTATCTCTTGAAAGATCAACAGACTTGCTCTCAACAGAGAGAACATCTGCCATTTCTTTTATCGGAACTAATTTTATTTTTGCAGAAGCGTAAATGTTCCGTAGGCCTTTGCATGCCTGCATATAACAAGTTTAGTAGGGCATACATTCAAAAGAAATGTAAAGTCAAGCATATGATTACCTCCTTGACATGGGCCTCTTTTTCTGCTTCAATATAAATAAAATTTTTCAGATGATCTAATGCAACAACAGACTTTATCTGGAGATCTGGCCTATCAATGAATTTCTGCATTAGACAAATCGCTGTCTCCCTCTCATGTCCAATCTGAAGCCATAATTTGGTATTAGTAAAGTAGCAACAGCGCAAGCTGGCACAGTTCAATCCAGCTATATCTTGAACTTACCGCACATTTCACCATCCAGAGTTTTGGATCCTTGACTGATGGCAAGAGAGCTTGCTGCTCCACATCCGCAGCTTCCTCTCCATACTCGATATGAGTAGATCTTGCATATCTCTCTCGTACTCGTCTTTCAATTTCATCAATGTCCTCTTCTTCATCCCTAATATTAATAGGGCGTCTTGAGGCCCTATCAACGGCCTCGTCAGGAATGTCAGCCCCGGCATCGTTAATAAAGTCTGGCAAAGGCAAAGACTCAGAGGTTAGTGCATTACAAAGCTATGAACTATCTGACCTTCCTTTCTTAACTGATATGACATTAGTTCAGTGTCAGTCAATATCTAAATGGTGGTGCGATTACAAAGGGAGACTACAGCCAGCACTAGCAGTAATAACAATCATCAATTAATCATACCTTGCCAGACTAATTTTTCCTTTCTTTCTTAAAGCAGTCTAATTTGCAAATTGGTTCAATATTACATTCCACATCCTGAGATTCTCATAGAGTACCATGTCACATCAACAAACTTTTGGTGGTCTAATATCCCAAAAAAATAAAAACAACTGAAAAAATAGGGTCACGGATGTAATGTTATAAAACACTAAGGGTCTGTTTGGTTCGCAACTAAGTTTGCCACACCTAATGTTAGGCACACCATAGTTTGTTCAACAGATGTTTGGGCCGTGTCACAACTGTGGCTTGCCACACTTTCTTAGTCACTGGACCACCACGTGTCATAGGCTGAAATTTTTGCCACGGTTTACCACAAGCGTGGTGCCAAATTTCTTCGCGCACTTTTGTGGCTTGCCACACTTTGTTAAGGTTAGGCTAGGCAATGTTAGTCAACAACGAAACAGGCCCTAAAACATGCTATCATAACATCGTATAACTGTCACAATTCACACATTGCTTGTGCAATTATAAATTACTCTACTGTTCTTATTAGATACAGACTCAGTCATAATGACGAAGCAGGGCTGCTGCATGGAATTGTGGGCGGTGAATTGGGTTAGGATGACTAAATCCCCAGCTCTTATAATGAATCAATGATACTGTAAATAAATATAAGAGCTATTCCTTCCAAGGATGTTCTGAGGTCATCATCTCTGTTCAACTAAGTTTCGTCTCATCTTGCATTGTTGAACCTCAACCAACTGGTAGTAAACAGCAAAATGTAGCAAGATAGTTGTCATCATTAATAGCTCTTGTTCATAAAAATTTGAATAAAAAACTACATACTCCCTCTGGTCCAAAATATAAGGTGTGCATGTATTTAAAAAGGTCAACTTTTATAACTTTTGACTAATAATAAAGTTAAAAACATATATGTTCAGTGTTATGCATGTGATATAGTTGGATTTATATTTGAAAGTGCTTTCCTATGATGGTAATTTTATAGTTATTGATATTATATTGTGAAAGAAATTAATGGTCAAAGTTTTATGTTAGAAACCGTGTCAAAAACTTATATGCCTTATATTTTAGGACAGAGGTAGTATTTCAGTTTAGCACTTTAGCTTGCCCAGTCTTGTATTTCTCAACAATTAACCGCCTTTCCTTGAGAAGATTGTTGATTAAGTTAACAGCTATACCTACGACAGTAGATTTAATGACTTACAGTGTTTTTTATGAGTAGTAGGATTGGTTCTCATTAAAAATGACAATGTAAAGAGTTTTGAGTAAACACTTGCAGCAAAATTAATAGCAACTGACAATATCAATGGGTAATGCAAGAAGTTGAGGACAAATGCAGTCTTACTGATTATATCAAGTGATTTTTCTTGTGAATTGTGCTATTATTAAAATTTTGAATCTTTTTAAATTTGAACTGTGATGCAAGTTGTGGATGATGTTTAAAATTGATGGAAAGGTTTTGTCAAGCTTAATGTATGTACTTCTCTATCTGCACATGATTATGTTATTGTGCTCAAGTATTTCATTCAATAACCAGTGGAGCAAATGAACTTATTTTATATGTACAATTATAAGAGGAAATAGCATGGTTAATGAAATACATGCAGGTTTGGTAAGACTGGTTAACTGTTAGCATGGATATTAAAACTCAAGCGGATGGAATACAGCAGTTGACAGTGATTCTTAATGCCAATAATCTTTATGATGGTAGTACATATGTTAGTGATTCTTAATGCCAATAATCTTTATGTTAGTGTTACAGAGGAAGTAAATAGTTAGTGTTACAAAGGAAGTAAATAGATCTATTCTGATTTCTGAAACAGTATATATATCCTTGTGGGGACCAAAAGCTAAAACCTTTCTGTGAATGACTTAGGTGACAGGAAATTTCACATGCATGGAAGACTCAAAACTGACACACCAATTCAAGTGCAAGTTCAAGATCAAGTATCAAGCTTGCAAACAAATTGCATACCTCAGGATACCAATGCCGTCAAAGTTGGTTTCAGATCATTATTAAGAAAAAATTAGATTAGATCAGCCCAATTGTTGTCCCCAAATGATCTTAAGCACAGCAACAGACCAGAACAAATATAATCAATTCAACAGCTCCACATTACGATAAGGAGAAGGGACCAACATCAAAATTGATGCTTTCTAGCTTCTATCAAAAATCGATATATCCAATTAATACTATCGCCTTCAATCTTTGCCACCTTTCACTCGCTGGCAAATCATACAAACAAAACAAAGCTTCATGTTTGTTTTTTTTAGAGCAGAGCAGCTTCATGTATTGTCCGGAGGGGAAAGGGGCATGAAAATGCTACATTTTCACTTTGTCATCCAAATCTGGTTTTGGAAATCTAACCTAATCAGACTCAGATCTCGCGATATGCCACAAAAGCCCCAAATATAGCATCACAGCACAATCGAGAAGCCAAGCACTCACCATCCTCGCCTTCGCCTTCATCCTCCTCCTCCTCGTCCTCGTCGACCTGCGCCTCCTCGTCGAAGAACCCGCGCACCCCGCCGCCGCCCCTCTTCTTCTGCCGGCCCCCGCCGCCGCCGCCGTCGTCGTCATCCTCTTCGTCGTCCTCGATGGCCGAGTCGTCGATGAAGTTGTCGTGGCGCGAGCGCTTCCGCCCGCCGCCGCCGCCGCCGCCACGGGAGCGGGAGCGGGAGGCCTTCCCTCCGCCCCTCGCCTCCTCCTCGTAGTCGTCCTCGTCCTCCTCCTCCTCCTCGTAGAGGTCGTACGCCTCCTCCTCGTCCTCCTCCTCCTCCTCGACCTCGTCGTCGTCGTCGTCGCGGCCGCGGCGAGCCATGGATTTGGCGGCTAGGTTTTGGAGCGCTCGCGAGGCGTGTGAAGGAAAGGGAAGAAGGGCAACTCGGCGAGACGTGGGCGGAGGCAAGGCGAGGCGAGACGAGACCCAGGGCAAATGTGTAGGAGAGCTACGGCGCCTCGGGCAGGTCGGCTCTCTACCGTTCGATCGGGGGCTCTTGAGATTCGGGATGTGGTGCTTGTCCACGTGACCCATGTCCAACTGAACTGTAATAGAACCCGGGCCTGGCCAGTGATTAATGAGTGTTCCCTAGGCCTACCATGCCCGGCGACGCCTTGTGCTTGGAGTACAATCTATTTGAAGTAGTTTTTTTAACATGAGCAGGAGTCTGCGTTTTGCATTTAGGGCAGACGATCTTTTTTTCAATACGATTGTACAGAAATTTCACCATACAGAAGAACTAAAAAAACAATATAAAAAAGTAAAAAAACTCAAATCAGAGAGGTAGAGAAGAGTAGATCGATGGTCGTCGTCGACGGTGACCTCGAGCACTCAGCCGTGCACGCGCCGTGTTCGCCGGAGCTCAGGGGAGGCGACGGTGTTGGCGGCGCAGCGGCGAGCAACATCACAGCACCACCCGAGGCTCGGCGACGAGCGGTGGCCCTTCATCACGCACTTTGTCAGCTGCAAGCTCTGCGGCGGCGGCGGCTACCCGGCGGAGCGGTGCCTCGCCGGCATGGAGCGCGCCTTCAACTTCGCCGACAACCAGATGCTCCGGCTGTACGGCTTCCGGCACCGGACGCTGGATAGCGCCAAGGTCCAGCGGGTGGCGGCCCACCGGACGGCGAACCCACTGGAGGCCAAGGAGGCGATGAGGGAAAGGAGGGAGGTGAGCAGCGGCGGTGGCAGCGAGCGCTGGGTGCCTGCACGAGCTGCGAAATGCAGACACCCGTGACGAAGCAAAAGCGTTTTAATATTTTTAAACCACTTTCTAAATCTCATAAGGTGAGTCAAATTTTATTGATATATTGAATCGAACCTTTTGAAGCCTGGCATTTTACCGCAACCGCTCTCAACATAGCTAATCAATAATTCACCGTTGGAGACCAAAAAAAAAAAGTGTTAGCATCGAGCCATCAACCGTTGCATATGAGACAGGAGGGATGGTACTCTTCGAAGTGCATTATCGTGTCTTTTATATTCTGATTTGCAATGCTAGGTATTTTTCTAGAACAGGTAAAATCGCTTAAATACATAAAAAACGATTTTTGCCATTGATGGCATTGACTTATCAACTAAAAATTAAAAATTAAAAATAGACCCACTTTTTCATTTGTTCTTCCTATTTGTAAATTTAAGAACTGCTTAGCTTGAGCACAAAAAGTATCAGTTTACCATGGTCGTCTCGGATAAAGCATTAAAATGAGCCTCTAAGATGCACACGAGGTGACTCGAGGGGTGACACCCCCACCATGGTAGGGCTGGAAAAATAGCTCGTGGCTCGTGGCTCGGCTCAAGCTCGACTCGGCTCGGCCTGACTCGGTTTGGCTTGAGGGTGTAGGCGAGCCCGAGCCAATCCATTTTTTTGTGGCTCGTCAATTGAGCGAGCCGGCTCGGCGAGCCTGGCGAGCTCGGCCAGGATAGGTTGCCAAATGCCAGCAGCGGCAACCCGGCCCCAACACGATGACGATGGGTGCAGCGGCCCAGTTGGAACACCAAGGCCCATTTACCGTATGTACATGTATCGTATTTTGTATATTTGCATCAATCCATCGGCATCTCGCAGTTCGTCGATCGATCGATTCATCTCCTAAGCGGCTGAGCCGTAGCCTAGCCGTCGCCCGCCGATGGCCGATCAATGGTCGTGTTCGTCGCGTTTCTGCCTCTGAGACTAAGAGAGTGCGGCACTACAACTGCACCGGCGACAACGTCACCCGAAGATCAAAAACGTTGGCGACGACTATGACAATGACGCCATGACAAGAGTGCAAGTCTGCAAGGGCAAGGTAAGGCTGGCGCCCACCGATCATGATCTGCAAATTGCAATCTTCTTGTTAATCCTTCTCTCTACGTCCTTTTATTCTATGCATGACACTTCACTAGTCTAGCATTGTAGCAGTGTTGCTGTGCAGCACAGCAGCAATACGTACAATTTATGCTATTTCTATACATGATACACTAGTCTTAGTCTAGCTCTTTATTCTGTGCATGACACTACTCTAGCACTGCTACATTGCTATTCTTTGTATGACACTAGTCTACGCATGACAAACGTACGGTCTATGTGAGCATGCGATTATGATGCATGATATTTTCCTCTATGCATGATAATAGATCTTCCTCTATGGACATGGAGTCATCTGCCCAAGAGAAGGGGAAGAAGAAACCACAATGTCCACCCAAACCGTCGGAATCCGTAAGTGGGCATCACAAATTCTCAATTTGATGAGGTCAACAACATTTAAATATTTAATTGATTTTTGTTTTCCGCTTCCAGGTCTCACGATGAGAGAAGGATCAGGCAGATGAGTCTGGGGGCGAGGAAGAAGATAACTCTTTTGATATGAATGATGATATGTCTGAGGATGGCGTATTCATGCCAGGAGTGGAAGAGACCTACCAAATATCAAATGAAGGCTCTGAGGAGGATGAAGTTCATTCTGGACCTCATGGTAGTGATGCTAGTGATCTTCGGAGGGGAAAGAAACGGTGAAAGGGGGTGAACGTTCAGAGAAAGTCAGGGAGCACTAGCAGCAGGATGATATCAGATGTATGGAAAGTATTTGATTAAATTGAAATGCCGTCCCCTACGGAGAGAGGAGCGATGGTCCTTAAGGCTAAGTACAAGTATTGCAAAAAGTTATACTCTTATGTGTTGGGTTCTAGTATTACTCATCTTAAAAGGCACAAGGCAAAGTGTGCGACATTTTGAAGAACTTGGCTAAGAAGAAGGACCAAGCTCTTCAAAATTTCGCTCCTTCAAAAGCAGGTGACGAAGGCTCTGGTCTCCCTACCATCATCTCTTCTAGAGATTACAACCATGAACAATGTAGAAAATTATTGGCTAAAATGATAATTACTCATGAGTATCCATTTAGGATGGTTGACCATACATGCTTTAACATCTATTCTCAATACCTAAATCCTTCTTATGAGTTTGTTGGTAGGAAACCCATAAAAGCTGAATGCATGAAGATTTTTGAGTCTGAGAAAGAAGTGCTTAAAAAGAGCCTTAAAGGTGTGGGTAACATTGCATTAACAACTGATATCTGGACATCGAATCAAACACTTTCGTATATGTGCCTAGTTGCACACTATATTGATAATGATTGGAAAATGCAATGTTGCTCAATTTCTTTGAGTTAGACCCTCCACACACTGGGCAAGTGATATAAAGAGCTGTGCATGACTGTGTTGTTGCATGGAAAATTGAGGACAAGATAATCTCTATCACTCTAGACAATGCTTCGAATAATGATGTTGCTGTTCGTGGTTTAAGGGCTAAGTTTTCTAAAAGACAAGGTAGTGCTTTCATCGCTAAATATTTCCATGTTCGCTGTTGTGCCCACATCATTAATTTGGTTGTAAATGATGGAACTGCCATGTTAACACCTTTGATAAGTAAGCTAAGAGAATGTGTGAAGTACATAAAAAAATCTCCATCTCGCATGCATAAGTTTGTAGAAGTTTATCGGTCTCTTTCAATGACAATTGGGGAAGGGATGAAACTTGATGTATCGACAAGGTGGGGTTCAACATACAAGATGTTAAGTGCTTGCATTGCCTACAAGAATGTTATATCATATTATGTTGTACAAGATGTGAACCTTGATAGATGGAAGCCTATAGATGAAGAATGGGATTTGTTTGTAGAAATTGAGCCAATTCTTGCGGCTTTAGCTAAAGTTAGCACCGCATTCTCAGCTTCAACTTATCTAACTGCAAATATATTTTATCCTCACATCGTCGATGTCAAAATTGCTTTGAGGGCTGCAATGGATTCCAATAACTCTAATTTAAATGAGATGGGCAGGGCAATGCTGGCTAAGTTTAATAAGTATTGGGAAGAAAAAAACAATGTGATGGTGCTTGCTACAATTCTAGACCCCAGGTATAAAATGAGATATATAGAGTGGTGTTTTGGGAGGATATATGAAGCTTCTAAAAGTGCAATTGAGATAGCTAGTGTCCGTGATGAGTTTAAAAAGCTATATGATAAGTATGAGAGCGAGCATCGTCAGAGGAAGGCGTCTTCTCATAAATCTTGTATAGCCTCACCATCAACTTTTGGTACACCTAGCTCCTTACCAACTGCATCAAGTGAGTTTTAGTTCTTTCTGTCATCAACTTTTCTAATCCATCGAAGAGTGAGTTGATCATATATTTGGATGAGCGAAACGAAGACTTAGGAAACAAGGAATTTGATTTGCTTCAATGGTGGAAGTTGAATTCACATCGATTTCCGGTTGTGTCAAAGATGGCAAGGTATTTCTTAACTATACCAGCAACATCTGTATCTTCAGAGTCTACTTTTAGCACCGGTGGGAGAGTTCTAGATGATTTTCGTAGTTCTTTAAGTCCTTCTACGGTGGAGGCATTGATATGTGCTTCTAGTTGGATTAGAGGTGCACATGATGATAATAAAACTCCTATGTTTATGGTATGTTTATGAGTTCATCTTACTATTCTTTTTATATATTTTTTTGTTTAATAGATGGCTGACTTGAACTAATCTGATATGACTCTTATTGTTTCAGGAAGTAGATGACGAGGACGATGTTCAAACTATTTCATTTCCTAAAAGTGTGGCAGAAAGCAACTAGTAAGTTAATATTATATCTATAATAAACTAATAGAGTTTTATAAATATGTAAATTAAATATTAACTTGTTCTTTTGACTAATATAACTTGTTCTTTTCACGTTGAGGCTACTACGGACCTTAGGTTTGGAGCTGGTTGCATGGACCAAGGAGGCAAGGATCATCGTGATGGACACATGGACAATGGACTAAAGCTTTTGTGTTGAGATGCTATTTCTATGTTTCATGGCGAAGACAATGTGATGTGTAAGATCAAGCCTCCCATGGGTTATTTGATTTTGGTAATTGATGGCAACTAGGCCGTACAACTGGAACGCCAAGAATAAGGATCTTTGTTTAATAGTTCTTCTATTTTTCTTGTGTGTGTCTTCGGCCCAACTCAGCAGATCGACAATATCTCTCTGGTTGCAGGGTCCCACTGAGCACAGGTGTTGGGTCTGAGCGAACCATCTAGAGCGAGTCCACCTGTCTAGGTTCGAGAAGGTTCAGGGGTCTAGCCGTCCAGGGTTTCGTGGCCGCTAAGTCTCCGAAATATTTGAAAGCGCGAAAACTTCCCGCCCAAGTGTTCTAAATTTCCCGCCGTGTCCACAAATCGACAAACGTGTCCCAAGATCCGAGGCGTAGTGACGAGAGGGGGCGAGTGAGAGGCAAGTCCGAAGGGGCAAAGTTTCAGCCCCATCGGACGCCGTCCGATCGGCATCGGACGGCATCTGGAGAGCCCTAGCCAAAATTCGGCTAAGTCCCAAAATCACCGCCTCTGTCGGACGGCGTCCGACAGCCATCGGACGGGGTCCGACAGCAACGATTCCGAAGGAGAGAGCACGAAAATGGCTAAGTCCCAAACACTTTGTCCCTGTCGGACGGCGTCCGACGGGTAACCGGACTGCGCGTAATAACTTCGTATAGCATACATTATACGAAGTTATACGAGAGTACTTGAATGTTATTGTTATCGTTGTCCTGTTCGGTGGGTATGCCCATCGTTTACCTGTAAGACATATGACTGTCACCCGTTAAACCTAATTTGTGTTAAGCGTAATAACTTCGTATAGCATACATTATACGAAGTTATACGATTCTGTTCTCCCATGTGCCGTTGTACCAGGTATGAACATTGTGGGCACATGATTGATTGGACAGGGACCTCCTCTGGACGGGTCTGGAGTTGCTTGAACCGAATCTACTCCAGCATCGCCAAATGCCAGATCATCCTTCGTAATGCTGCTTTCAATGGATCACACTATCAGGTGACATCAGGGATAAGAGGAGAAGACTCGGGCTGAGCATCTGAAAGGCACGAGATAAGGATACTTTCTACGTGGTGACCGGACGTCCGGACCTAGGACAAGAACATGAAAGGTAAGCACCGGATCTCATTCGGCGGTGCAACATGAACCACAACTTACAAGAGTTGGGCGCACCAACCTGTCACTTTTTGGTGGGCTTAATGCATATGGTTGGAAAGATAATTGAGTCTACTTTCCAACGCAACAAACGGTGTGTCTTTTGGACTTCCCATTAAGGAGTAATGACCAATTTACTGAAGACTGCACAGGCTGTTAAGTGCTGCGCGAGAAACTGAAAAGACTCCTCTATATCCAAGAGAACCTCTTTAGTTTCTTTTTGCTTTCACACCTAAACTAGGAGGGATGTTCCTAGTATAAATACCCATGAACTCCATCTATTTGAGGACTTTTGATAATCTGAATACAAACCCCTTTGTTTAGCCGTGTGCTAACAAGATCAGAGAGAGATCTCTACCCCTTTGCTCTTGTGGTTTCCTCGCGGAGATTACAGAAGCCGCCGCCTCATCGGCACCCAATATGTGCTCCTGCTCCTTCGTGTGCAGGTTGTGTGGCTTGGACCCCCGCCGCTTCATCGGCACCCAATCTGTGCTCCTGCTCCTTGTGTGCAGGTTGTGTGGCTTGGATCTTAAGAGTGTGGTTGGGCGAATACTCGATTCAGGTTGCCGTATCAAGACTGTGGTTGGCTTCGAGGTGTTTTGTCAGGTTGCACTAGTTATCCCGGCTGCTTGCAGCTAGTTATCTTGTTTGATATCCTACGCCGTGAAGATCAGGACAACATATCGCATCAAAACCTTACCGTACAGCCACTTGTGCCTTCGGCCCTGGCTTAATACCCTACGAAACCCACTAACCACTTGCTCGTAGGCTGTCCGGTTATGTTTCGTCACTTTTGCTCTGGGGGAGGCTTGCAATCTCCTTTTAGGGGTAGGTGCGTTCCTGATACCGAAGGGCTTAATTGGGGAACGACCTGGACACCCGCGGGGCTAGGGAAACCGAAAGAAAGGGCAAGCAAAGTGGTGAGTGAAAGGACTGAGATGACGCCTAGAGGGGGGTGAATAGGCGTGACACCAAATTCAAACTTCAGCTATGCTGCGGAGGTAGGTTCGGACTGTCCGTGACACCCCTCGAACAATCCGAGCTCAACAATGAAGACTTTGCCCCCAAATCTCAGGAGACGTCCTGCACCACTCAAACAACAAGAATACCAAAAGCGATATCACAGGAACACAAGAGAGGTCTCCTTCAAGCACAAGATAGTAAATAAAGTAGATCTAACAAGAGAGAAAACTCAAACCAAATAAGAAGTGAGACACGAGGAGTTTTATCCCGAAGTTCGGATCTTTGAGGAGATCCTACTCTCCGTTGAGACAGGCTCAACACCATAGAGCCCGAGTCCGACTAGACTCTATTCCTCTCGGATTTGTGCCAAAGCACTCACCGAATGTCACATTGATTCATTTCCTTGCAGAGGCGGAATCACACATTCACAAACGATTCGAGGCTAACCACACCGCTTCGGTGACTCACGACGATGCCTAGCCGTCTAGGAGTCCTCAACCTCCAAGAGTAACAAATCTGACGAGAGACCACTTACTCGGAGGTGACCAAGGTGCTCACGAGATGGACCAAGCTCAGATCTAGCACCAATCTAGCTTCTCCACCCTCAAATCAATCTCACAAGAGGCACTAGGAGGGGAGATGCTTTTAGGGTTCTTAGGTGAGAGAAAGAATGAAATGAATCTGAGTTGTGCGCACAGTGGTGCTCTGCTGGGAGCAGTGGAATGGTTATATATAGCTCCCCCAGATCTAGCCGTTATAGCACAGCAAGTGAGATTCAGACTATCCGTGACAGCCTTCGGACAGTCCGAGACAGGCTATGAATAGTGACCCAAACAAAACTTATATTTGAGATCTGGAGGGTATGTGGATCAGAGAAATGGGCTCAGAATCTCCAGATGTGGCTAAGTGATTCGAACTGTCCGAAGGTCTCTCGGATAGTCCGGTAAATCAAATAAATCAAGACAAAGAGCTCAACTGGAGGGTACCTCGGACAGTCCGACGATTGGGACAGTCCGAACCAAATCTTCGGACAATCCAGTAAATCAAATAATTCAAGACAGAGAGCACGTCTGGAGGGTGCCTCGGACAGTCCGATAGTTCGGACAGTCCGAGCCTGTCCACGGACAGTCCGAGTTCTGAAGAATGTTTTGGGCTTGAAACTAGTGGGGAATCTATTGGATGACTAAGATTTGACCTAAGATCATCTTTTGAGCACCAGAGTCACCACAAACTAGATTTCTCGTCAAATTCCTCTTTATAGTTCGGCCGTCCTTAAACTCAATAAAATAAAGATTACAAATAAAGAATAAATGAGCCTTCAATTGAATACTTCTTCAAGCCCTTCGACGACTCTTGATAAATATGATTTCCAAATTTAACTTTCTGTCCACAACTCAATTAAATGGTTAGTCGGAGTCTTTAGTAGTTGGCATCAATCACCAAAACAAAGTTAGGGACCTAGATGCCTTTTCAGTGAGCGCAGTAGGCTGGAAAAGTCATGTACCGTATCTTCTACCGGATGAAATTGGGCTTGTGGGGAAATTTGTACACACTCTGCAAAGTTAAAAATATCATGATAGCCATGTCCACGGTTATGGACAGGGCGAGAGATTTGCACATGTAGATTCACCCTTTTTGATAATTAAACTTGATTAGATTAGGCTGGAATTGGTCTAGTGCGAGACGCACCTTGTTTTGATGATTCTTGATACTACTTATGACCATGCATTCACTTGAATAAAACTGGTACACTAAAATTTAACTAGAATTAGGCTTTAGGTAAAATAACCTATTCTCCGCCTTTGTCCTTGCATACATACTTAAGAAGTGCTTGCTGGGTAGCCGCGTACTCATTAAATTTTTTGCGGACATATTTGTATTCAAATTTCGGTCAGGACCATGAGGGCCCTGACGGGGGTGAGCAAGACTAGAGAAGGTGTCCGGGTCGATGCTTTGGAATTTATCGCAATTGTTTATTTCCGTTACTCTGACATTTTTATTATGCAATGTTATTTAATCCTGATGAACTATTTAAGTTGTAATGCCAGTTCCTCTTATAATAAATAATACTCCCTCCGTTCCAAATTGTAGTTCGTTGTTGGCTTTTGGATATGCCTTTTTACCTTTCGTCTTATTCAAAAAATATATGTAAATATTGTTTATTTTGTTGTGATTCTTTGTTTTATTATTAAACATACTTTAAGCATGACTTATATTTTTGCATGTTTGCTCTAATTTTTTGAATAAGACAAATGGTCAAAAGTCGTGTCTAGAAGTCAACAGTGAACTACAATTTGGAATGGAGGGAGTACTACATTTTATCTGTATTTCACTTTAATTAAATGCACTGCGATGATTCCACCGTATTGTCCATCACGAGATACTAGCCTGGGACTAGTATCGTCTCGTGGTGTTGGATTTTCTGTATAAGTACCGGGGTCACGACATTTTACTTGGACCAAGGGGTTACAAACCAGATTGTCAAGGTGCTTATTTTAGGTAAAATAACCTATTCTCCGCCTTTGCCCTTGCATACATACTCAAGGAATGCTTGTTGGGTAGCCGCGTACTCATTATATTTTTTACGGATATTTGTATTCAGATTTCGGTCAGGACCAGGAGTGCCCTGACGGGGTGAGCAGGACTAGAGAAGGTGTCCGGGTCGATGCTTTGGAATTTATCGCAGTTGTTTATTTCCGTTCCTCTGACGTTTTTATTATGCAATGTTATTTAATCCTGATGGACTATTTAAGCTGGAATGTCAGTCCCTGTTGTAATAAATAATACTTCCTCCGTTACAAATTGTAGTTCGCTGTTGACTTTTGGATATGCCTTTTGCTCGTCTTATTCAAAAAATATATGTAAATATTGTTTATTTTGTTGTGATTTGTTTTATCATTAAACATACTTTAAGCATGACTTATATTTTTGCATGTTTGCACTAATTTTTTGAAAAAAACGAATGGTCAAAAGTCATGTCTAAAAGTCAACAGTGAATTATAATTTAGAACGGAGGGAGTACCGCATTTTATCTGTAATTCACTTTAATTAAATGCACTGCGATGATTCCACCATATTGTCCATCACGAGATACTAGCCTGGGACTAGTATCGTCTCGTGGTGTTGGATTTTCTGTATAAGTACCGGGGTCACGACATTTTACTTGGACCAAGGGGTTACAAACCAGATTGTCAAGGTGCTTATTCTGACAGTACAATATCCCCATGGTACTACTTGTACCCTAGAGCTTCTTCTGTGCCAAGTAAAGTCCACATCGTCCGAAGGAATTGCCTCACTCCCGGGAAACCTAGGGCCTTCCATTGTGAGTCCTTCGTGTCTACTTGCTTCGTGCAGTCTTTCTTCGCAAAACCTTTCGTCGCTCAATGTTTTTAGACCCTGGCACTAAGTGGGCTTCCCTTCGTATGGGATGGGTGTTGTACCTCTATAATGGAAAACGAAAAAGAATGAATGCCACTTTTTGTTTTCCTTTGTGCAAGCCATTATTTAGATTGACATTTTATGAAGATCTTGAAGGTACTACTCCCTCCGTTCTTTTTTATTGACCCATTTGACTTTTGGACACGTCTTTTACCATTCGTATTATTCAAAAAATAATGTAAATATCATTTATTTTCTTGTAATTTGTTTTATCAATAAATGTACTTTAAACCTGACTTTTTTTTTGCATGTTTGCACTAAAATTTTAAATAAGACGAATGGTCAAATTTAAACCAGACTTATTTTTTTTTGCATGTTTGCACTAAAATTTTAAATTAAACGAATGGTCAAATTTGTGTCCAAAAATCAAAAGCGTCAAACAAAAAAAAACAGAGGGAGTGTCATTTTTGTAACGAAATTTTCGTGGTTATTTGATGGTGTTCGCTGAGAGTAGAGAATGCACTTTTCTTCTTTTTCTTTATTTTTTTAAATGTTCAACGATAAGAACAGTGACCGAGTGAGCAGTAGAGTTTTGCCCTGTAGGCTTGTCGCCGTTGGTTGGACATAGGGGGAATTGCTAATCAACTGATTGTGGGCATCTATTTTGTTTAATTTTAGTAAAATATTTTTGAATTATGAATATTAAATGTTAAACCAAAAAAAATCAAGCAGATGAGTAGGCTCAAAACTGTGTTCGTCGACTCCGATCGCTTGATGGGCTGAAAAAAGCCTACAAAGGTCGCCTTGAAAAAGCCTCACGCATCAGCCCATACCGTCCCGGAGACATCCAGAATTGGATCAAAACTATCGTCAGTGACGCCGTTTGACAGTAGCAGCTACATACTGTACATGTCTCCGCTAAAAACAAGTACCAACAAGCTCCGGCTGTGATGCAACGGAGCATCACGTTAGAACTCGTCTAGAATGGTGTACGGCTCTTTTGGTTGGTGGCTGGATACGATTTCGTTCGAATAAGATAAAATTTGTTATTAGACTAATAGATGTAACATTTTTAATATTTTTTGGTTTTGTAGAGTTTTGCTCATAGATCTAAAAAAAATTAAATAGTTTTTTTTACCTTCCCATACCTCTTTTTAAAAGGTTTTAATTTTTAACTTAACCGAACAAAACCGAACCCAACTGCGAACCAAAGAGCATCGTAACCTTTCCTGGATCCGGCCCTAAATGCAATAAAATTGTGTAGAACCAATATCACACATGCCCGAAAGGCCACAATGCTCAGTCACCATTGGCTTTATTCTCTTCGGTTAAAATTAATGGTAGAATATAATATGAAAAGATTGTAGACTCTCGATGCAGGGTTTGAAAGAGAAAAAAACAAAAATAGCTTTTGAAACTTAGGAAAAGCACTAAAATTTATTAAGAAAATGAATACAAAGTGTTACAATGTTTGGTTTGTAAAAAACAAATTTTTAGTTTTAATTTAAGCTAAAAAACAAGGCCGTGTCAATCTGTCTATGTCACACTGATTCATATATTCTTGTGAAAAAGGCGACGACGGTAGCCTCTGTGGATGGCCGAGCCATGATGAGAGGAGGACTTGGGACCGAGATGTAGAGCTCAAAACTGTTTACCCTTACAAACGGTAAATTAGGCAATTCATTTCACATATACATGTGGGTACATGTACAGTCACAACCATCTGATTTGCACGAATATACTAAGATCTATGCTGAGAAATTGAGACCAACTTCGTCTTCACATGCAAAATTTGTAAAAAAAATCCTCAAATTTCATTTTTCAAGCAACCGGATTCTTCTTCTTCTTCCTCCCCTCACATCTGATTTGCACGAATATACTAAGATCTATGCTGAGAAATTGAGACCAACTTCGTCTTCACATGCAAAATTTGTAAAAAAAAATCCTCAAATTTCATTTTTCAAGCAACCGGATTCTTCTTCTTCTTCCGCCCCTCACCCTCCTCCTTCTCTCTCCTCTTGGGCCGAGTCGGGCTTCCTCCGACGTTGCTGCCACTACTGACGATCAAATGGATCAATTGGGTACACGCTGGAGCCGGCACCACAACCATGACGACCCACACTCGCACCGTCGTGCCTGCGTTCGTTGTGCAAAGGCACATTGTGTCGGCCGCCGAGTAGCACCCACAACGAGGTGGGGGCAGTGGTCGCCGACACGGTGGTGGCTGTGGGTGGCGGTCAGCTTGGGTGGAGGGGACGAGAGGGTGAGAGGAGAAAGAAGAGGAATCAATTGTTTTTTTTAAAAAAAAGTTCTAAGATCATTTCTGCATATTTATCTTTTGGGGCTAAGTAGAGAGTAAACACGGTTCGTAACGTACATTGTGTGGGCATAAACATGTGTGTACCCGCATATACTGGAGGAAAATTCGGATTGCTTAAAAACTTACTATTTGTTCAGGCTAACCGCGAAACTAGCTAGCCCAAAAACACCAACTCGCCGCCGGCAAAGAGCGGCGAGAGGCAAGCGGCTAACCAAAGTGACTATTCTAGATCGAGTGTAAACCACTACTCGCCGATGGGACATCCACACCCGCGCTGTACATGTATCATGTATGCCGTATGCGGCGCCCCTAGCTAGCTAGGAATATCAGATCATCAACAAGGTCAGGCGGTCCCGCGCCGGGGCGGGCACGGCGCGACGACGGCTGGATTCGGGTCGTGTCGTGTCGTGCATGGCATGGCGCCGCGCGCGACAAAATCACGATTCACGCTGCCCATGTGCGGCCGCCGCAGAGGCCCAGGCCGCCAAGGCTGGCTCGCCGCCGCGCCTCGTATCGCTCGGCCGCGCGCGGTGTCCGGTACGTCTCCATCCGTGCGCATGGTTTCTGATTTCCCTCGCGGAAAGCGCCGTGCCAGTGCCAGTGCCAGTCTCCCCCATGCCGCTAGCTGATTCATGCGGCCTTGGGTTACGTATCAGTGCGGCAGTATACCACTGCTCTTATCGCGGGTAGAGGTTGCTAGGTTCAGGTGATCAGGTTGCTGTCTTGCCGATATATACGTGGGTATGTGTCGTCGGTCGAGCCTTGAAAGATGAAATGGACAGTAACGTGTAGACGCCGGGGGTAGAGTTTAATTTTCAGTGATATGTATCTATCCGTTGCTCGCCAGATAGTGTATACTGTGACCTGTATCTAAACCAACCAAACATTTTGGCTTCTGGAAACCGTATTTGAAATATTTAAAAAATGCCAAATCAAACATCCCGGCCTCTTAAGTCTCCTCTCCAAACTCTGGAAGTTCAGATTTTCAGTGATGCGGTTATATTCAGCTAAAACAAACAGATAATGAGGGATCCGCGAATCGGGATGAAGGAGCAAGACTTCACACGAGCGATGCTTTCCGGAGTCATGGGGATGGCGGATGAACCACTCTTTACAGTCAGCAACACATCAGCCATTAAAGGCAACGCGAGCCAGAGTCCAGAGATCAGCAATCAACCATCTCGCTCAATCCACCCCAAGAACAGCCCGGAATCGACATTCTCCGCCGTTACAAACACTGACAACTGAACCAATATATAGCCGCAGGACCTGGATGTCAGTGACTCCAACGGCACGGCCGTGACTGCCGAGGATCGCAGTTGAACGGCCCAACCGGACGGCGAAACGGAGCGCAAGAGGACGGCACGAGGCATCGTGCACTGCTTCCGCCGCGTGGACACACTGTGTGCCATGCCACTGGGCGCGCGGCGCAGCCTGCCTCACCGCGGGGCCGAACGGCCGGGGGCGCCAGCGCGCGCGGCGCGGCGCGGGGCGGGGCGGGGCGCGATCGAGACGCCGAGACGTATCGAGCGAAGAGGGGCGCGGTCACGATGTTTGCTGCGCGGCGGGCGCGAGGGGAGGGAGCGCAGCCGCACGTCCGGCGCTGACGAGGATGCAAGTGTTATTACCGTCCGCGGCCGGGCCCTTGCTTGTTCTTTCACGCGACGCCGACGCATGCACCTATCGGTGGTTTATTGCCCAGCTGGGCTTTCGCTTTTCCTTTCTCTTTTTATCCAGATTCTCTCACCGATGAAGATATAGTTTTCATAGCTGAGTAGTAAAGAGTACCTGCTCGGTTCGTTTTTATAAAAGTTGGATTTTAATATTTAAAGTTAAACTTTGTAAGTTTGGATTAACGATGAGTCAAATTTATATGAATCATTTAGGTACAAAATTTGTATTGATATATTCATAAACTGAAATTGCCTTTTTATATAACGTTATTTTGTGACAATTGATAATATAAGAAGAAAAAATTAGCAGTCTAAATCTACATTCAAAGACATTCTCGACTCAAAATACATCCTATAGAAATGTACGGATTAAGTGCTATAGTTCACCTATAAAAACAAATTAAATTATAATATTGTACCCCTATATATTATCCGGACGTGCTCTCCGAAGTAGTTATTTCACCCTATGCAATCACCTGTGCAAGACGTCTAGACCAAGAAAAAATATCGGATGCAACGCCGTCCACTTATTTCTTATAGAAATAATTCATAACATACCACCTCGAAGATATACAATGGGTGGCATATGGAATCTCCTTCTCTTATCCAATCCTAGGTTTTCTTTCTCTCCTTGCTTTTCCCTTTCTTTCACCACCGACATACATTGTCCTCGTGAGGCTTTCTTCCCCATCTACTTCTCCTCCTACTCACTCTCCTTCTCCTCCCCAAGCAGAGGGGAGGTGCTTTTTCATGAGTCACATGCCCGTGGACATCAGGATGACCATGATCAGGGGTCTTTATGAGTGACAGACAATGCACATGGTGATGTGGTGCCGCATTGTGTTGGGCCGTTGGCTATATGGTCATTGTGGTTGGAACCCGGTGCGTTGGAAGAGGGGAGCAAAAGAGGAGGTCGCACTCGATCATTGGTGATTATATCGTGCACATCGGATAGCTAATTGAAAATTTCAGCATGTTTTCATCAGATCCAACAAAAAAAAATTGTGACGGCATCAACTGAAATTTTAACATGTCTCGGAGAAGGGCAAGAGTGTCATTTCTGTTGAGCCAAGGAACATTGATATTGCCATAATAGAATTTTCCAAACAAAATTTCAAAATTGAATGGCACAAAATTAACCAATCTAGAATTAAGAGATGTCAAAATGCAAAACTCGAGAGAGTCCGGCCAGTGTCATTAACCGAAAAGACAAGTCTAGATGATTTATGCGTCTTTTATCTATCCTTTTAGCCAGCAAAATTGTGTGGATACCGGCTTCTACATGGTCATAAATAGAAACATGTATATTTTGCAAAGATAAAAATGTGTTCGTTGACCCCCACATGTGAGAAAAATTTGTGACGCTTTTTAATTGCTTGCTTCGCTATTCGTTCTCTCAAAAATGCAAACAAATTTGGTTTAGAAATTTAGCCGGGGTCATGTAAAACCTCTCCGTAACATCAATGGATAACTTGAGAAATTCGAAAGAATAACGCACATATTTCCACGATTCTTTTTGGCCCCATAAAGGCTTTGTTTTTTTGACGTTACGTATTGTTATGTATTATTATATCAAATTTGTAATGTTTTTTCTTCTCTTTTAGTAGTCCTTTCAAAGATTCTAAAACTATTTTTAATTATTTTGTAATCGTTAACTCTCTTTTGGAGGGCTCTCAAATTTACTATAGTAATATATCAACGCAACGATATGCTGAATAGAACAAAAGCCAAAGTGGTTCTCTCAGCAGTTACATCATGCATCTTGTTTCTAGTTTTTTCTAGCTGAAAAAAAAGAGAGGCATGAATGCGACCATTGGCCCTTTGCTACAAGCATAATGCGGTTTAGTAGTAGGAGGCTTTTGCAAAGCAGGAGATTTGTCGTCCGTAGGCATGCATATGTCCAGGCCTCTTCCTCGCAGAAAAATACACCCGCGCCGACTTTTCTTTTCACCAGAAAAGCAGCAATGATTCTGCGACAGAATATTCTCTTGAATGTGCGCATCTGCACCGGTTACCTTCCCGCCATTTGTCTAGCGCGAACGCACTCGATCTGCCCCGTCCAGGCGTCCAGGCCCCCGCTTTATTCTATAGCCCGCCTATTGAACCCACCGGGGGCACGGGCACTACGCTCCAGCATCGCTGCTGAAGTGGTTGCTGCTGTGGTTGAAAATTTATCATAAAATCCACTTCTTGAAATTTCATTCAAAGCATGTATTATTCTCTCTTACTTGTATTTTTGTGCTTGGCTGGTTTCTGGTTGGAGCATATCCAATACTTAAGGTACTATTCTTTTAAGTTGACCTGAATGACTGGACAGCTAAACAACTGGAATGACTGAATTTCGAGAGCTTTTTGAGGTAGTCTCAAAACTCAGATCCATTTCGTTTGACTTGACTTTTAAAGCATCAGCTTCCATCTTCAAAACAATAAAAAAACGGACTAAAAAAAACTAAAGGCATTTGTTTTTTCAAAACGTAGATAAACCGTTAAGCTGTTAAGCTAAAAAGAATAGGGCCAAATCTTCATCTTTTTTTCTCCCTTGCATTGTATCTGCTAAGTATTCCTATCTTAATTATTAAATAGATGGCAACTCTCGTGTCCTTTGATAAAAGAACATATATTATTCTCTCTAAAAAAGTCTGACGTTTTGGAAAATGACATCATTGTCAAAATAAAATTTGTGCCACTATTTACCAGCATTGCAATTTAGTTTTTCAAAATAAGATAAAATTAGAAGAAGAAAAAAAGAAAAGTCTATTTTACATACCTGAACTATCAACAAAGTCCACTTCATCCTCCAAATTATAAAATGGTCCATTTCACATAACTCAACTATCAGAATCAGAACAAACATCAACATATGCTGGTTTTAAAGGTGGCTTTGCTATTTTCTAATTTAAATAAAATCATTTTACAACCTCAAATTATTAATAAAATTTAAAATAAGTTCAATGAACCTCTTAAACACCAAAGAAAATCATAAACAGATGGATTTTTTCAATCAAAAAATTTTAATATTCTTTTACAGTTTTAAGGTTCATTCATCTTTTTTAAAATTAATTCAGAAGTGGATTGAATTGTGGTATCCTTTTTATCGTTGCTTAAAAAAGTTAATTCAGAAGTGTACAATGGATTTATTCAAATTATAAATGGCAAAACCAACTTTAAAACCATCATATGTTGATGTTTGCTCCGGTTTTCATAGTTGATTTATGTGAAATAGACCATTTTATAGTTTAGAGTGAAAGGATCTCTAAGGTCTAGAGGTGGGATGAATAGGCAATTTTTAAATTCTTTTGGGTTATACTTGATTAAGCAACACAATTAGGAGTGACCCAATCCTAAATTATAGTGCCCTATTAAACGGAAACAAATTAAACGACATGCACTAGTAACCTAATCCATTTCGATAAAGCAGTCAAGAAATTTTGCAATTCATGTGAAAGATAGATGCGGAAGTAAATGAGACAAAGTATAAGTGACACGGTATTTGTTTCATCGAAGTTTGGAGTCGCAACTCCTACTCTCCATTGAGGCTAGCCCTTGCGCACAAGGATCGGCTCCCTCTTGAGCCACACCCCTCACTTACTCCCCGATAGTCGTTCCGTCACTCCGACGAGGTGGAATCTGTCACCTATACACTGACTCAAGAGTAGCCACATGTCAAGGCCTACTCTCAAACCCACTCCTCCAAGAAGAATACCGTCTTCAAGAGTAATAAGCCCGAAATGTCTTGATCATGCCAAATCGAAGTACTTCCATGAAGCTCGGTTTGGGGGAAAGGTAGGTGGTTGATGAATTGGTGGAGGAATCGCTCTAGAACATCCCTAAAATGAGTAGATGTTGGATATAGGTGAAGTGGAGCATCAAACCTTATAAATGGCAGCCTACTGAACTCAATTTATACCCCCGGAGAGAAACTAGTCGTTGGAGCTCAGAAAAACTCCAAAAACTAGCCGTTACAGTACCCGTTGGACCTGGTCCAATGGTCACCGGGCCCGGTTCAGGCTGCAACCACATCTCAGAACAACTGGTGCACGTACTGTCGGACCCGGTTCAACGGTGGTAGGACCCGGTCTGATGGAGGTTAAGGCACCAGAACAAGGTTGTCGGACCCGGTCTAGATGACCGAACCCTATTGTGTTAAACAGTACTAGTCCCAGAGGATCATGGCTAGTACACACAATTAAACAGAACTGATACATTGCCTTCGAATTACATTATTACAATATAGGGGACTACGGGTCCCAAAAGGAGTCACAATTTAGTACATCAAGCACGGCACGCAGGCCGAGATACAGAGTTACACAGACGGTCACACAGGGACCTAACATAGCGCAACTTTATTCTAGCTAGTCGTGTCCTTTGATAAAAGAATATATATTATTCTCTCTAAAAAAAGTCTGACGTTTTGGAAAATGACATCATTATCAAAATAAAATTTGCGCCACTATTTACCAACATTGCAATTTAGTTTTTAGAAATAAGATAAAATTAGAAAAAGTCTATTTTACATACATGAACTATCAACAAAGTCCACTTCACCCTCCAAATTATAAAATGGTCCATTTCACATAACTCAACTATCAGAATCAGAACAAACATCAACATATGCCGGTTTTAAAGGTGGCTTTGCTATTTCCTAATTTAAATAAAATCATTTTACAACCTCAAATTATTAATAAAATTCAAAATAAGTTCAATGAACCTCTTAAACACCAAATAAAATCGTAAACAAATGGATGTTTTTCAATCAAAAAATTTTAATATTCTTTTACAGTTTTAAGGTTCATTCATATTTTTTAAAATTAATTCAGAAGTGGGTCGAATTGTAATATCCTTTTTATCGTTGCTTAAAAAAATTAATTCAGAAGTGTACAATGGATTTATTCAAATTATAAATGGCAAAACCACCTTTAAAACCATCATATGTTGATGTTTGCTCTGGTTTTCATAGTTGATTTATGTGAAATAGACCATTTTATAGTTTAAGGTGAAAGGATCTCCAAGGCCTAGAGGGGGTGAATAGGCAATTTTTAAATTCTTTTGGGTTATACTTGATTAAGCAACATAATTAGGAGTGACCCAATCCTAAATTCTAGTGTCCTTTTAAATGGAGCAAATTAGATGACACGCATTAGTAACCTAATCCATTTCAACAAAGCAGTCAAGAAATTTAGCAATTCATGGGAAAGATAGATGCAGAAGTAAATAAGACAAAGGAGAAGTGACACGGTATTTGTTTCACCGAAGTTTGGAGTCGCAATTCCTACTCTCCGTTGAGACTAGCCCTTGCGCACAAGGACCGACTCCCTCTTGAGCCACACGCCTCACTTACTCCCCGATAGTCGTTCCGCCACTCCGACGAGGTGGACTTCGTCACCTATACGCCGACTCGAGAGTAGCCACACGCCAAGGCCTACTCTCAAGCCCACTCCTCCAAAAAGAACACCGTATTCAAGAGTAATAAGCCCGAAATGCCTTGATCATGACAAATCGAAGTACTTCCATGAAGCTCGGTTTGGAGAAAGGTAGGTGGTTGATGAATTGGTGGAGAAATCGCTCTAGAACACCCCTAAGATAAGTAGATGTTGGCTATAGGTGAAGTGGAGCATCAAACC
Source organism: Raddia distichophylla (assembly GCA_005191435.1). Classification (NCBI taxonomy): domain Eukaryota; kingdom Viridiplantae; phylum Streptophyta; class Magnoliopsida; order Poales; family Poaceae; genus Raddia; species Raddia distichophylla. The sequence continues at coordinate 1,159,943 of SPJY01030514.1, forward strand.
TCATAAATGGCTGCCTACCGAACTCAATTTATACCCCCCAGAGAGAAAATAGTTGTTGGAGCTCAGGAAAACTCCAAAAACTAGCCGTTACAGTACCCATCGGACCCGGTCCGATGGTCACCGGACCTAGTCCGGGCTGCAACCACGTCTCAGAACAACTGGTACATGTACTGTCGGACCCGGTTTGACGGTGGTCGGACACGGTTCGGTGGAGATTAAGGCACCGGAACAAGGTACTGTCGAACCCGATCCGACGACGGTCGGACCCGATCCGACCAGCAACAAAAGAAGGTTCTTAGGGTTTGGGCCCATCAGATCCAGTCCGATAGCGGTCGGACCCAGTCCGATGAGCACTGACAAAGCACAGCTTAAGTATTTTGAACATATTGGGATCTTTAGATATTTGTGAATGGCTTGAGGGCTAAGTGAAGGCTAGGAAATTAAGTGAAGGAAAGACTCGACATGATCGAACCGATTAAACCCCTCTTGAAGCATGGACGACAAAAGTAAAACCTAGTTACTCCTAAACCTACACATGACCTCTTCACTCGTCCAGTCATGCTTAGATTATCTTGAAGCAGCTCAAATATTCGCTGAAGCCTCGTTAGGGCTACATGAAGGGTCAAAGAACTTCCTAGCACAAATATTCCCGTCATCAATGCCACTAAAATAATTAGGCTAAACGATGCTCACATAGGGGGTTAAGTGGATTTCGTCGATAGTTTAGGTATGTAAAATGGACTTATTTCATAAAATTATAATATTTCGGCAGCAGTTTTCAAGAGCAATCTATGCATATAGTTTTATATTTAACTAATCATTAAGCCTTATCTAATTCCATTTAAATTTAAAACATTAATTTACCGCAATAAATTTGTTTGTAGAAAGTCAAAGGCTTTGATGATTTGCTGTCATTTTCTAAGATCTTATGGTTGTTCTTTCTGTCCGATAGTTTGACTTGGAGAGCCCCCTAAAACAGTTTGGAGAGTCAACACACTTCGTTTGACTTGCTATTTAGAAGTTTGGAGTGCACCTTCGAGACAAAAAGAATAGATTGAAAATAGCAAAGTGTTTCAGTTTTTGAAACCATTTTTTTAAATTTTTTGCCTCTCTTAAAGTCCAAATGAAAGCCTATAACTTTTCATATTATAATCCACAAGAGCTTTTCAACTAAATCAAACATTATTAAAATTCAAAGCTCGAATGCATGCAATCAATGAATCAAAGTATGGTTTCTCCAATAACCCAATGTGGCTTGCCAACATAGTAATTTTACCCCAAGACAAAAACTGGATTTTTAGATTAAAATGTCTTTTTTTTAGGGAAAGATTAAAATGTCATTTCAAAGAGTGTCGTTCCATAACTTTGAAATGGTTTGCAACTCTACACCTTGCGCAAATTTTGAGTTCTAATTTTGCCTTATTTGCAACCGCAATGGGGGTGTTTGTGCAAAATTTGGCATCCACACAAATTAACATGCATACCACAAGCAGATTGGAGTTCCAACAGAAACTGAGTTTAAAATGGAGTTAAAACCAGAAATTTCTATGTACACATTTTAAACTACGTGTATGAAAAAAACATTTTCTAGATCATGTTACCTAGAACGATTAGGGTTTATAGAAAATTAATCCTAGAGGATCACAATCACATCGTGCTCAGCTATTCCACGGGCTTGTCTTTAAATGCCAAATTGAAGGCATGAAAGGCACCGTATAGCCGCAAGTTGCATAACAATGATGGGATTTGGAACATTGCACAAAGGCACAGACAGGTAGACAGCAGCAGGAACGAAGCCTAGTGTTTTGCTACAGTTCTCTCTAGGTTCCTGTCCAATCCTTCGGGGGTTGCCCAGTCTGCTTGAACCTTGGCAGGCGCACAGTGGCCACTGGCCAGGCATACGCCTCTGTTGCCAGATCCCCTTGCCTGAAAAGGAACAGGACATCTGTTCCAAGGAACAAATATGCTGTGAAAACTCCTAATTAAATGGATGATATGCCAAGAATTTACATGTACTATGGTAGGTAGATGATCAAATAGCCTCTCAAAAACCTCAAGAATTTTCAAGTACTCCGATCAGTACTGAGCCATCGATTGAATATCATATCCCCAGGAGACAACAAATATCAATGATACACCACTCTATGGTGTCATTCTTTTCACCTTATCTCACTTGACTAATTTAATAGGTAAAAAGTTAAAATAAGTTACATAAGGCGAAGACAATGGGGCCTATGTAGATAATTCTCTGCATTGTAGATGAGCAGGTCCTAATTTCTCTTTTTTATGTTTGCCTTGTCCACGTCTATTATAATTTTAAAACTGAACCAAAGTAAAATATGAACCAATTTTAATTTAGAGTAAAATACACGGGCGGTCCCTAAACTATTAGTCGATTCTCATTTAAGTCCCAATCTATGAAACTGCAGTTTTAGGTCCCCAATCTTTTTCAAACTTGCCACGTGACAATCCTAGAGCTTATGTGGCGCTGACATGTCACGTAAAATAGTTTTAAAGGGGGGAAATCAATAAAAAATATAAAATACATGGAAATCATTTAAAAATCATTTAACTGGAAAAAATCATTAAAATGTGGGAAAAATTATTTAAAAAATATAAAAAGGAAAAACTAGAAAATCATTAAAAACATATAGAAAATATTAAAAAATCATAAAAAGGAAACAATCATAAAAAAGAGAGAAATCTGTAAGGATCCTAGGCCGAGTGGGGGGGTGAATCGGCTCTTTTCAAATTTTACTTCTCTCGATTCGCTTGATTTACTTAGTCAAATTAAGAGCCCAAGCTATCGATCGACCTAGAGTCTAGTTGCGGAAGTGATCACAAAAATGCACAAGCGACTACTAGGAGGCTCGATGGCACTCACATGCAAGCGATCAAGACAATATGCGTAATTAAACAAGTGAGATGAGGAGACGCAAACCGAGGTGTTTACCGAAGTTCGGTGCTCAACACATGAGCACCTACGTCTCCGTTGAGGAAACTTCTCACACAGAGAAGTCGGGACTTTCTTGTCCCTAGCCCTCAATCCACTCGCGGTATCTCTTCACCAACACATGGTAGGCGAGCTCCAAACCTTCACACAGAGGCGAGTTCTCTCACAAGCGAGAGCACTCACACCCACCGGCGCCGACACACGGCACCAACCACCTACACACGGTGGGTTTCACCTCAACACATGAGACACCCCCAACACATGGAGGATTTGGCTCCGACACACGGAAACCGTGGCACCCCCGACACACGGAGATGGCCGCCGACACACGGCGGACTTGTGCCTCCAACGGATGGAGCGGATGTAGTCGTACGGTTGATGAAGCCCGTGGCGTGGCGACGATTTCTCCGGCGGCAAAGTCCCAAGAGCACAAGATCGAGATCGTCTCTCACCACTACCCCTTCTCTCTCCCCATGAAAACTAGGGCAAGAACACCATGGGAGTTGGGGGAAACCTTGGAGATGATGGGAGTGCTCACTTGGCTATCAGCGCGCAGCACGGCGTGTGCTCCCTGCAGGTCGTGGGTTCGAGCACCGCCGTGCCCGCTGGTTTTTTATTTATTTTATTAGTGTCGGCGGCTATGTTAATGCCGCGACATAGATGCCTCCCCCTGGCTACCGCTTGGGCCCGCTTGTTAGGGACCTGGCCTGACTGGCACGTGGGTCCACATAAAGGTCCACCGTTATCGGACCGTCTCTGGAGGGAACAATATCGGCGGTTATAGTGATGCCGCCGACACTGTATAATTGGCGGGAGCAAAATTTTTAAATTCATCCGGTTGGCGAGAGGTGGCTGAGATGTGTCGGCGGCTTAAGTATTGCCGCCGAAATTGATGAGGTCTGTGTCGGCTGCTTTATTTGGGCCCCCGACACTGAATTTTCTGGCCGCCCACACTTGTAGCGTTTCCTGTAGTGGCAAAGATAATGGGGCCTATGTAGATAATTCTCTGCATTGCAGATGAGCAGGTCCTACTTTCTCTTTTTTATGTTTGCCTTGTCCACGTCTATTTGAATTTTAAAACAAAACCAAAGTAAAATATGAACCAATTTCAATTTAGAGTAAAATACACGGGCAGTCCCTAAACTATTAGTCGATTCTCATTTAGATCCCCAATCTATGAAACTGCAGTTTTGGGTCCCTAATCTTTTTAACTGGGTCCACCCCGGTCCAAACCTGCAATGTGACAATCCTAGAGCTGAAGTGGCGCTGACATGTCACGTAAAATAGTTTTAAAAAGGTGAAAATTATTAAAAAAAATAAAAAACATGGAAATCATTTTAAAATGAAAAATCATTAAAATATGGGACAATTATTTAAAAATATAAAAAGGAAAAGTGAAAAGTAGGAAAATCATTAAAAACATATAGAAAATATCAAAAAATCATAAAAAAGGAAAAAAACATAAGAAAGGAGAGAAATCAATAAACAAATCATGAAAAATCATGAAAAAACATAAACATATGAAACAATATAAACATATTAAAAATAAACATAAAGACAGTGTGATCGCCTTTAATCCCTCTGTAGTTGTAAGCGCATGACCTCTAGCATCGTGGCATATGGGAGCCCTCAAGTGCTACTTTTTTTTCTTCTATTTTTATGAATTTTCGTAATTGTTTTACTATTTCCTGCATTTTTTATGATTTCTAAAAAATTTTAGGATTTTTTTTTTAAAATTTAAGTAATTTATGTGACATGGATTGCCACGTCAGTGCCACGTCAGATCTAGGACTGTCACATGGCAGTTTTTGACCGGAACGAACCCACTTAAAAAGATTAGGACCCAAAACTGCAGTTTCATAGATTGGGGACCTGGATTAGAATCGACTAATAGTTTAGGGACCGCACGTGCATTTTACTCTTTAATTTATATGTGTAGATGCTGAGATGGTCCGATGACACCAATTTTGCATTAGTCTCCACCAAGCGATTGCTACAATTATTTACTTTTTTCTTCAAGGTATATAAGTTTTTTAAAAATTTCATCAAATTTGATTTCAATTTTGTAAGTATTTAATTCATAAATTTTATAATATTTTTTTATTTTTTTAAAATTAATATTAATTGCAGTGATATTTTAAAAATTATATTTTTAAAGGAAAACAATGAGAAAAAATCCCTATGGTGTAATTTTAAAAACTATAATGAAAATACTAAATTTTATATTTCAATATTTATTTATGATGTTTAGTTTTTTTGCGGTTTGAATAAAATAACCAAATATATCAACTTAAATAATTTGCTACCGTTGGATAGAAACCCCATGTTAGGAGTGGGCGCAAAGTCTCGATCTTCTGGTGAGACTCACAATGATAATTCTAATTTATTCGAAGAGGTGACCTCGATGATCTGGTTACCAACCTCGCAAGGATGAGAACCTGGTAATCGCTAAATCACCAAACTTGCTCATTATAAACCACGCCAAGAACGCAATTAATCTGACCGTGAATGTCGGTTCCAGCAAGCAATCGAAGAGCAATCAAGAATCCGATAAACACAATCTAAAATCGCAAATATGGATGAAGAAATCGATATATGTCAGGATTTGTTTTCTCATAATAGATAGTCTAGTCAACACATGCAACAACAAGGAGGGCCACACACACGGGGACAACAAAACACAAGAAAACCTGATCTAAATAATGATGACTATGATTTTTATAAGAGGGAGGTAACTAGGAAGGTGTGCTGGATATCCTATGGGTTTTCTAGGGCGTCCACCACATGGGGCCTCGGCTCGACATGCTTACAAGGACAACTGGGTGACACAACACTTTGTTTCATTGATTGTTGATGCTTCATGATGAAATTTGAGGTGAGACTAGAACCATTGGAAAGCTTATCTCCTAAGCTTTCGGCGGAGTGGTAGAACATCGAAAACGGATGTCGTATGTGACCTGACCATCCATCTAAAGTTGTGTTGCGTGTAAACAGTCGAACCTGACTCGCACATAAATGGGCTTTTCTTTTGGGACTTGTAAGACCATAGGGACTAGAGGAGGTGAAGATATATCTTTCTTAAATGTGTCATCAAGTAAAGGAGGTGACCAAGGTGGTGGTCGAACTGTTCGAGGTGACGACGCCATATCTGGATGCCAAGAAGTCCAATTGTGTGATTGACTTGGTCAAGGTGCCGGTTGATGATACCATGTCGATAAAAGCTATCACAATAGACATAGACAAAGTTGAGGATGCCGTGGATTGTCACCAACTTGTCACGACTATGATGAAAGAAGTAGGGGAAGGAGTAGCGGTTGTATCCATGTGGAGGATGTACTCGTCACCCCATGAATTAGGAAGTTCTTGTCCTGACCATACGTATATTTATACATGCATGGAATGTGTGACAAGGAGCCATTCATATTACTGCCCATTAGTGTGTTGACTTTTTATTATGTTCGGATACATATCCAATTTATTGCTGACTTCCCATACATATATTAACGGAGACTAAATTAATTGATGATTTTTTTTTACGGAAACACTATAGCCCGCATGTCTGGCGCGTCGGACGTGCGCGCGCTGCGTGCGGAACGCTCGGGGGGTTTGGGCACTGTGCGCATGCATGCAAGGGCACGGGGCCCACATCATTTTTTTCTTTTGAATGGCCATAATTTTTGACTGGGTGCTCCAATCCACAAACCGTTTGCGCCAACGTGTTCCTCGAATTTTTTCGAACAAAAGAAGATATATGTTGCCATATAACTCTTCAAACTTACTTGGTGAAACTTGGGTTTCGCCTACTGAAACTTGGATTTCATATTCGTTAAACTTGCCGAACTACCAAGTTTCATCAGGTTTAATGCAAGTTTCATCAAGTTTCAACAGGTCTCATACAAGTTTCTTCAAGTTTCATCAGGTTTCATCCAAGTTTCATCAGGTTACGTCGAAGTTTCATCCAAGTTTCATCAGATTTCATCAGCACACGGCCAAGTTTCGCTAGTACAGATGTAAGTTTCATAAGCATCTTCTCCTAGTTTCACATAATTTTTTTTGAAAAAGTGAAAAAATTCAAAAAGTATTTAAAATGGGTTGCTCTCAATTTTAGAAGAATTATGAAATTTATTCCACATATTTTGAACACTGTTTGAATTTTATACAAAAATCAGAAGTTTAATTGGAAATTAATCAAACGCACTGCTAGTTATCTAGTCGCTTGGGAAACACAGGACGCCGGTGCTGCCGTGCGCGTACGATTGGCGTAGTGCCATTGATCCAATGGCTCTGATTGGTCTGGCGCGAGCGCCAGGCGTCGGACGTCTCGCCTTTTTTTTTTTATTGGTGAGCTCTTACCCTTTATGTTTAAGATCTAATCAAGATCCTTGGATCCAACCACATCAATGGTCCAAAACAATTTAAGTGCATGTTAAAAAATCTCCTTCTCTCTAGCATCAATCACTTTTTTTTTCTCACCCAATCACTACTCGCAATCCACTTTTCCCTCGGAACAAGTAAACGCGATTTTCAACTGTCTCAACAATAAAATTGTCTCAACAATTGAATTGGATCAGAATAAGGAATGAAAGTCAATTTGTTCGAGATGAGACAAATCTCTTTTCACCTCTTTATCACCATTTAGCTCTATTCGCTATTCCTCGCTCTATCACTATCCATCTCCTCAATAATAATGGGTGAACATTGGAGAATGGAGATGCCCAAGGTGCGTTTTTTATTAAAAAAAGAGGGGGTTCTCTCTCTCAATCCCAGCTCAACCATGCTAGCACTAGGCATGCACCACCAGTCACCTACCTAGCATCTGGATCAACCATGCCTTCCGCCGTACGTTCTCTCCTTTGCGTTCATGTTCGATATTCTCGCTCGCGCGCGTCCTCGCGTCGCTGCTTTTCGCTTCCTGACGGTGCCTTTTCTTTTGGAGGTCGATCGCCTCTAGCTCGATCGCATTGCTGCTCTCTCTCGCATCTCTTCCTCGACGACAATGACCTCTCATTCCCAAAAAAGAACAGCCAATCTTTACCCTTCTCTCTCTAAGTGCCTCTCTGGCTCTCTCTCTCTCTCTCTATCTTTCATTCTTCATGGCGGCATCTCGTGGACCAACCAATTTGCGCGCGAATGATGGGGCTCGCACGATCGAAATATATGCAGCCATGTTACGCATCATAAAGCATGGGGATGAAAGGCACAGTCCTTGGCTCCAAAAGTTGCACGATAATGAAAAGTAGGCAAGTGGTCGATCGGGATCGTCAGGGAAAAAGGGAGGGCTGCGAGTGATTTCATAAATCTCATGGTGGTCGATCTAGCTAAGCTATGGCATCCGGCCTGCATGCATGATGCATGCAACGACCGTTCCTGCCTTTTTTGCTTTCGATCTTCTTAATTAATGTTGCTTCGTGCTCTCCTTCAAACTGTTTGTCGACAGATGGTCCGAGGATAAAGAAAACATATAGATGTGATTATGTCTAATCTTGTAACGCGGGCATCTTAAATCGAACGTTCAACGGAAGCCATCCCATCGAACGCATCACGTCATGTTGACGAACTTTAAAAAAATAATTGAGTAATCTTGAGTAATATATTTATGAACCTCGACAAACATATATTTCAAACGTGGTGGATCTGATGAACCTTGGAAAATAATTACAAAAAATTAAAAAGTTCCCGATGAAACCGTAAGAAGGACCAATAAAACTTTGTTAGGTGCTAATGAACCTTAAGAGTGAAGCAAAACTTGGCTAACTATTAATAAAATCTAGGAGAAGTTACGGTAAAACTTGCACAATATATATACTGATGATACTTGATGAAAGAACCATTGAAACTTGGCTACCTACTGATGAAACTTGATGACTAAAGCATTTTTCCATAGGACCTCCGATGTAAATAAGAAAGGTTCATGAAAGCAAACATATAGTTTAGAAAAAATTAAGTTTCGCAAGTACATCGATGAGGCTTCAAACGTTTATCAGTGTCGATTTTAAACCGTCACAAAACAACAATTTCTTATTTGCACTCAATTGCTCATTTTGTCACTAGAAAAAAAAACTCTTTTCATTTAAGCTATAAAAACATGCCAAAAAATTCTCAAAAAACATAGTGTTAGCATGTATGCAATACTTTTAGTCTTTATTTCTTTGGTATTTATATAATTTTTTATGTTAATTTCCAGATATAATGTTTTAACATAAAAGTTTTATCTAAAATACTTAAAAAATCATAAATTTAGATTGTTGCATACTTAACAATTATATATTTTTTAAAAGATTTTTTAAAATAACTATATAGCTTTAAAAAGTTTTCGCCAGTGATACTAGAACAATAAATATGTAATTGAAATGGAACAAAAGAGATGAGCTTCTAAGGGATGACATAAAAGGTTTTAGACGGCTAGCTCGGCAAATGCATATTTTTTCAACAGTTTTACATTAGCTGCACTCTTAAGCCGGCCTAATCAACCATGCTGCGTTCAACGCTGAGAATATGGCAAGAGTTAATCCAACCTCTGACTTGTCCAAACGAAGCTGAAAATGCCGCCGGGTTAGCTACATCTGCCTTGACACATTGAGCTGATTGTCCGTCCGGAAACACCATCACGTTCAACTTGTACTTCACGACACGAAGTCAAGACGCCGGCATCACAGCTCACACCGCCCAATGATCGATCCCAACCGTGCATGTGCGTGCCACTGCGCGCGCGCCACCAATGGCGAGCGAAGCCTTGTCCGACCAGGAGTGTACTGCCTTCCAGGCTTCCACCACGGGCTTGCTTGAACTGCCATGCAAAGAGGTATATAGGTCGAGTGGATAGCGCCAGGTGCGTACGCAACTCAAACATGAACAAAAGTCGACAGGTCGGTGGGTTTGCAGCGGCAGGTCGCTGTCCCTAACCCGAACCAAAACGTCGCTGAAGGTGAGGAAGAGGAGAGGGAAGGGGGTAGCACCAAGAATGAGAAGAGGAGCGGGCAACATATGTGTAGGGAGCAGACTGCCATAGAGCAAAACCGTATAAATAAACATCCATACTTTTTTATAAAACAAATTTTTAACTCTTCTAGATTATCCTTTGACTCATCGTATGACTTTTCAAGATATGCATTAACTCAAATTATTTTGGACCGTTCATTTTCAATAGCGATGTGTCAAGGGGTAATAAGACAAACAGCTATGTATGTATATTTAAATCCAACTGCATAGTGATCTTCTACCCCTAGGATATCACTAATTCATTGTCTTTACCGGGAGTATTATCCATGCAAAATTCACGTCTTTTGCTTTTAACTCGATCAAATCCGTCCCCGGCCGCCCTTGTGCATTTTGCTAACTTTAACCATCACAAGATCACTAGCTGCGCGCACCACCTAAAGAACCAAGAAAAACTTTATAATTCACATAAATAAATATAAACCGTCCATTCCTAGCGGTATATATTGATTTCAGTTTATTAGTGGTATATATTGATTTTAATTTATTATACTACCGTGACAGTATTTATACTATAATGCTAATATGTATTTCCTGTGTCAAGGCTCTTTCTTCACTGAATAGGCTGTTAGATCTAAATTTAACATATTTATGAATGTGTATTAATAAAAGAAATTGCAAAATCGACTATCAAATACTCAGTGGGCGTCACGGAGGGATGTGCCCCTGACGCACGCAGGTTCTTATCTGCAGAAACGAACCCCGCTCGGCAGCGACGTAGGATTGGGGGCACGTACTTGCCGGTTGTCTAAGGCACAGGCTTTCACTGCCAACGAATTGCGAGTTTCAGAGCGAAATATGCATCGTGAGTCAGCTTGCAGATGCGAGCGATCGACGACGGCGCCACGACTTCTTTGGGCAGGCCCGTACGTGCTGCTGTTGCTTGCCCGCTCGGGGTCTCCAAATGCGGCAAGTGATTAGCTGCTAAACCAATTATTTGTGTTAGTGAGTCATTAGCTAAAGTGGCTTGCTAGTGTCACCCAATTATTTGCCTCTTTAATAAGTTTGTATAATCTATCAAGAAACAGTCCATGGTAGAAGCCTAGCGCACCTGTGTGTTAAAAGGCAGAAATCAGAATCAATGCCAATTAGATACTCCCTCCGTTATGGAATAGTTGTCGTTTTGGACATTGACACGGTCTCCAAAATGTAACTTTGACCACTAAAAACTATTGCAATTTATTTTTAACATGCATTAAAATTATACTTTTATGAAAGTTCTATTCGAAACGAATTCATCTATATGAAATTTATGCTTCAAATCTAAATGGTTTAGAAGTATTTTATAGATAAAATTTTAAAACATTGACTTAGGACATGTCTAAAACGACAACTATTTCAGGATGGAGGGAATAGTTGCGTCTGCAAAGAGAGCTGTCCGATTTTTTTTTTTTAAAAAAAAACTGCAGGTTTACCACGGGCAAGAATACGTAATGATGGCGTGGATTGTAAAGTTGAACTAAAAATCTTATCATTTCACTGTTGTCAAATATGCCAATAAACAACGACAAAGAGCTTCCTGAAGAATGACCGGACTCCAGGGTTAGCTCTGCGGAGAGCTCTAATCATAACATGCTAGTCTTGTGATATTACCGAAATCCAAAGTTTTAAAAGGGTCGATATATCTTTTGCATCCAGGTATTGAAAAAAAGATGCAGTAAATTTTTTTCAACATTGAGCTGACAGAAAGAACATGCTACACGTATTTCAGCATTGAACATGCTCAAAAGAACTGCTCGAGCATGGATGTGTTTGGTTGTGTTGCATCAATTGAGCCTCGTTAGGTAGAACATGTGTTTGGTTGCCTTGATATTCTGCTAAACCAATTGCGGCATTCCATCGAACACCTCACGGGCATGCCATTGCAGCGGGCCACCCCCACCAGTCGCCATCCCCGCCCCGGCCGTTGACCACCCTCGCCCGTCATCATCCCCGCCCCGATCGCGCCACTAGCTTGCCGCCCCGTCACCGAGCTCTGCCACCCCAGCCGTCGCCATATCCCCGCCACGACCGCTCCGCCAGCTCGTCGTCCCGTCACCGAGTTCCACCACCCCCGGCCACGCCGCTTGCTCACGGCCCCGTCACCGAGCTTGCCATGCCGTCGCCGAGATCACGGCGCTGGAGCTTTGTCGCCGCAGGTCGTCTTCCCCTCCACCTCACACTCCTCTCTCTTTCTTTCTCTCTCTCCCCCCAACATTGTCGTCGTCGCTCCCGGCCGCATCTGCCGCCGTCTCTCCCTGCCGCACCCACTGGCACCATCGTCGCTCTCGACCGCACCCGTCGCCGCTATCGTCGCGCCCAGCCGCCGCAGCTATTGCTCTCCGCCGCTGCCGCTGTTGGTCCCGGCCACATTTGTCACCGCCGTCCTCACTCTCTATCATTGTCGTAGCCGTGCTCGCCGGAGCTCCCGCAGCTATGCTCGCTTCGCACTGTTCTGGCTTGGCTCAATAGAAACAGCCACCCCGAGCGTTTTCAGGGAGCCAGGCCAGAACAGTGAATTTGCTTGCTCCAGCCCTGGCTCCAGGAGGCTTACAGGCAACCAAGCAAGTGTTGTCTGGCTCACGCGAGCCTGCCAGGCTGGAGCCAGGCAACCAAACACGCCCTATCATACCAAAGCCACCTAAGCCAGAGTGCTGTGTTGAACTTATCTAGATCCAAGATCTCGAGCCCTTCCTTAATTGGTTGGTAGGACGGCACACAGAGCCCCAACTAATGCGGCAAAGCCAAGAGGATCCGGGGCTACTGCCACTCCAGAGCTAGGCGCGCAATGGGGCCTATCGAGTCACCTAAGAACCGTCCATGTAGTTGCCATGACGGAGAGCATGGAGATTGGGAGAGCCTTCATGAATTAGGGCTGCTTTAAGCAGAGTGAGGCGTCCCCATTTCGACATCATTAACGCTTTCCAGGTGGCCAATCGATTACCACCTTGTCAATAATAGGCTAGAAATGGACACATCGAAGCTTCTTGATGGAAAGAGCGAGCCCATGCTAGTTTAGGGGGGTAAAGAGTTCTAAGCTAGGAGGTTGTCCAGGACCATGTCAAAGTCCACGTTCTCGCGCGGAACAACTATGTTTTTGGAGAAGTTTGTGCGATTGCCAAAAAATTTCCCCTCACGAACTGAGGCTATGAAGATGGTCGCGTCATCCACATAAAGCAATGTACGGAGGTTGGCTCCTAGCTCCTAACTCGGCGAGAGAACCATCAAATCCGTAGCAATGTCTTGCCACATGTGTAGTGGCTCAATAGCAAGGTTGAAAAGGTAGGGCGACGAAGGATCCCTTGGCATAGGCCTATGCGGTGGTTGATTGGATCACCTTGGGATCCATTTAGGAGCACTCTGGAAGAGGAGGAGGTGAATTGGTCTCGGGCATGTAACTCAATATACTATCAGAGCCAAGGAGTCCAAAGTTTGAGACAACTAATGCATTATTGAAAATAACATTAATTTGTGTCACACTCCTTTTCCACGTCTAAAGCGTAGAGGAGCCTAGACATTGGGGGAGTGTTGAAATATTTGTTGGCCTTTCTCCATCATAGCTTTTGCATTAATTGGTTTGTGCATGAAATTCAATAATATCTATGTTCCTTTCTCTATCAGTGTGAGCTTTTGGGTGAACTCTCATCGATGCACGCAATTCAATAATGTCTATGTTTTTTGTGCAAGATATTTAGGCTAACAATTTTAGTTTTTCTTTATGAATTGGCTGGTACATGCAATTCAATAATGTCTATGTCTTCCTACGTGAAATATATATTTACGATGGTAATTTTAGATTTTGGACAGATTGGTCGGTGCATGCAATTCAATATATCTATATTTTTCCCGTTCATTATACTCACCGATAGTTTAAGCCATACCGCGAGGTTTGCTTAGCTATGCCTAAAATCCATGTGGATAAGTCCATCTAGTGTGGATGGTCACTACTCTTTAGCCAGAGTCGAAGGCGACATGCGTACTTGCAACGGTTATTGGTGCTACAATACATTGCAACGACTAAAATGCACGGAACACTTGCCTTGCGGCACGGGAGTCGACACGTGTGGTCAAGATGCAATACGTCAACAGATGAATATTCATTCACACGATGACGATGATAGGCAAGAAAATAAATCGTATGCCTTTGATACGTATATATAGAAGCGACCATCCAAATAATGATGCCATGATCAACAACAGAGGGCTAGAGATGTAAGCTCAATTGCTCAAAAATAAGGTGGACTACAAAAGCACGGCGGTAGTCTACGTATTACTCCCTCCGTTCCAAATTATAGGTCGTTTGACTTTTTTGACACGTACTTTGACCACTCGTCTTATTCAAAAAAATTTACAATTATAATTTATTTTTGTTATGATTTAGTCTATCATGAAAGGTACTTTAATAATGACTTGAGTTTTTTCATATTTTCACTAATTAGTGAAAATATGAAAAAACTCAAGTCATTATTAAAGTACCTTTCATGATAGACTAAATCATAATATGAAAACACGTGTGGTCAAGATGCAATACGTCAACAGATGAATATTCATTCACACGATGACGATGATAGGCAAGAAAATAAATCGTGTGCCTTTGATACGTATAGAAGTGACCATCCAAATAATGATGCCATGATCAATAACAGAGGGCTAGAGATGTAAGCTCAATTGCTCAAATTTGTCTAAAAGGAGGTGGACTACAAAAGCACGGCGGTAGTCTACGTAGTATTAGCTAACTGCTAGCATCGAATCAAGATTAAGTGAAAGGTTAAGAGGTTGAAGTGTCAACCATCTCTCACGCAAACGCAGTTTATATTAATGGTATGAGGAAAACTGATTGTTTCAGCTCTTTCTCTTTCTTCCCGAGGATTTTTTTTCTTCCAAATTTTTAGATGTTTCTTTGCTGATCCATATAGTACTATTATGAAAACTGTGTATGAAATGTGAGTTAAAATCGCTGATCTAATTAATAGGTTTATACAACTTTAGTATACATCGCTAATTGCAATTCACTCATTATCGATCCTTGGTATCGATCGGATTTCTTATAACTTCTTGAATGAGGACCAACAACTAACAAGACCTCCTTTTGTTAAGGCGAGACTTTAAAGGACACTACAAACTAACAAGCAGGCACACCGCACACGAACAAGTTAAACATACTATTTATTCTGGTCAGGCCAGGTCTTTTGCGGTAGAAATAATAACCCTATTCTAGTGCTTGTTATAGGAAATGAATAGGAGTATACGATTGTGATTACAAGAGGTGTAAACCCTTAGTGAAAAAGAAGGGATGTTTATAGTTACAAGGGAGACTTAAGACCTTGTTTGCTTGAGCTAAAAGTTGGGATGATCATGATTTATGTTTCTCTTCTTTCCCTTTTGTTTGTTTCGAGAAAGATATCGCAACAAACTTTAATATGAAAAAGTTGTGGCCCCTTGAAAGACACCTTAAAGAGATAAAAAAATTGTAAAATTTTTTTTTACGGACTCTAAGAAAAACTATTAAAAAAAACCCCACAAAATGATTACAAAGTATTTACATCATTTGGCTTGATAAAAAAACAAATTTTCATTTAATTTAATTTAATTTAAACTGAAACAAACAAATCCTAACTATCATACGATTACAAAGCCATGTTCTACTTAGCTTATCTTATTTGACTTATATTTGATTTATCTTCTTGAGGTAGCTTCGAGAATCTGATGCACTTCGTTCAACTTGTGTTTTATAGCTTTTAGACAAGTTTTTGAGATAAAAACCCGAATTCAAAATAATTTCTTTTAATTTAAAAGAAGATAAGTAAATAGGCATACGTGTCAGATAAGTCAGATAAGCAACGAGAAAAGGCTCTAATTCCACCATTTACCCCGTTTGTTACATTATGTACTTTTGAACTGATCTGGACGGCTGAAATGACTGAGTTTCGAGAGCTTCTCGAGATAGTTTCGAGATTCCAATTCATTTCATTTGATTTATTTTTTAAAGCATTAGAACCCATCTTCGAAAACAATAAAACAGATTTAAAAAACTCAAAGCATATATCTTTTCAAAACGCAGATAAATCGTTAAGTTTTTAAGCCGTTAAAATGTTAAAAACCGAAAAGACTAGAGCCGTAATAATCGTGGTCATAAAGGTGCATGCTACGTGTGGTAAATGTCACATTTGCATCGCTGGTAACGGCTCCAGAAACATGGATGACATGGTTTCGTGACGGTCTGTCAGGTGACGAGCATTTGAGCCCCCTCAGTGCTTATCCAGATCTAGCTATCGTGGAATTTGGCTTCAACATTTATTTATAATATTGTATAATACTAGCGATGTTTACGTGCTCATGGCGCGTGCCATTAATTTAGTAACTGATGAGGGCATTTTGGTTTTTTTAATGATTTTTTGGTTTTTTATTTTTTATTATTTCTTAATTTATTTTGTAGAAGCCAATATTTCTAATGTTTAAATTCATTTATGAACCCTTATGGTTGTGTCTCAACGGATGATGAGTGGATACTTGACTCTGCATGTTCTTATCATATGTGTGTTAACAAAGATTGGTTTAGTACTTATGATTCTGTAAATTTGCTACAGTAAAACGCAACTCTACATTAATCTAAAACAAACAAGGCCTAAATCATGCCAAATCAGCTATTGGGATAGATTCATGATCTTTTTTAGACGTGTTTGGTTGTCCGTGGGAGCGACGCGACATGTAGAATCACGAGAACCTGGCTGAGTGGGGTGAGTGATTGGCATCGCCTGCACCTCGTGAGGCTGCCCTGCATCACCTGCTGTTTGGTTGCCCGTATGGTGTATCGAGCTGCGCCCACCTCCGTTCATCTCCACCTCCGAGACCTTTCCTGAGCTCACTGTATTCGGAAATGGCCTCTCCAGAGCTCGCCGCGTCCGGATTTGTTGTCCTCGGGGCTCCTCGTGCCCTGATCGATCCAATGTCGTCAGAGCTCCCCATCATCAAATATGTCGTTGCTAAAGCTCCCCACGCCTAGAGTCTCCATCGTCGGGGCTCCCCGAGCCCCAGTATCCGTCGTTGTTGGTGCTCCTTGCACTCGGATCCACCGTCGCTGGTGCTCCCGCACTCCGATCCACTGTAGGCGGAGCTCCCCATGCATAAAACAATCATCGCAGGAGCTCCTTGAGTAGACTTGTTCATGTGTGGCCCGGCCCGGCCCGGCCGGTTCATCGGGCCGGGCTTGAGCCTCGGTTGGAAGCCTGTCAACGGGCCGGGCCAGGTTCGGGCCCGAGAAAAACTTGAGGTAAGCCGTGGTCGAGCCGGGCTTCCGGGCTTCGGGCCGGGCTTTTAGGCTTCAGGCCGGGTTCAAGCCCGAAAACGAAGCACGAAGCGTCGAGCCGGGCCGGGCTCGGGCTTGGTCCCACGGGACCGGGCTTTTCCAAGCCCGGCCCGAAACCCGGCCCGGCCGATGATCAGGTCTATCCTTGAACCATAGCCGAGCGGCGTCTTCAAGCCCCTGCCGCTCACCCATCACTGTGCTAGCCTAGTTTAAGAGAAATGGTCAATACGAGCATTTCTTCGGAGCCATGGCAACACGGTGTTTTTTCACCTTGCGGGCTTGGTTTCAGGGCTGGCACAGGCAACCAAACGCGTGAAGATTGCCTCCACAAGCATGACCAGCTCGATCGAGTGCAGCCAACCAAACACAAGTTCACGGTAATTTATCAGTAGAATTTTTATAGTAAAGACTAGCTACATTGCATAGAATTCCAAACTTTTAAATATTTTTAAAGTCTGGTGTGACTTGAAGACCTTTGAAAAGCAACTTACGGCAGCTTTTAAGAAGCAACTTTAATACTTTTTAGGAATAGCTTTTCGAAATCGAAGTGTTTAAACTTAAAAATGAGCAGTTTATATCACTATTATGCAAAATGCAAAGGGCGACCAATAAAAGGCATACTAAACAGAAACTCCAAAATAAACCCAATCAATTTTTGTCCGAACCTCTCGACGAAGGGTCTCTCCTACTCCTACACTCCGATCCCTCTGTACGTACGTGCTTGTTTTTCCTCGTGATTTGGATCACGTGCTTACACTACCGTGTACCCCGATCGATCGGGAAGCTAGCGGGCGAACGGCACGGATAAGGCTGGGATTCGCTCCTGCAAGCCATCGTTCTGCAAAGCACCTGCTGCCGTATGACTATGCGTACCATACGAGCGGGTACGACCAGGGACAGAAGCTTCGAGGGAAGAGGAGATCGCTCGGTCCAACCGGATCCACCGAGTCACGTTTCCAGATTCCAAAAGGGGGAGCCGGTGATCCACGTCCACCACTGAAGCCGCCGCCGCCGCCGCCGTCGGTGGTCAAAGGCTGTGTGTGCGTGCTGCGGTGCTGCCTGCCGGTTTCCGTCCATCCTTGGGCGCCGCTCGTACGTGCAACGTGTTAACAATCCGGCCGTCCATTTCGCCCGTGTCCGCTTCTCCGTCGGTTTCGGTAGGTGTGGAGGGGACTCTGGACCAGAGCTAGCAGCGGAACATGCCCGAGCACAGCAAGCGGAGCCACGGCGCATGCATATGCGTGCGTGGCAAGGTTGGACCGGCTGCTGCAGCTTCTCTAAAAGCTGCTTCTGGCTTTTGACGCTGAGAAGCTAGCTTTTCCAGAAGCTACATTTGCAAAAGCTGGACCTGTTTGACAACCATGCCTCTGGCTGTTTTGGTTATCAACTTTTGAGCTGTATTGATGTGTAATGTCTAGAATACCCTTGACCCATTATATTTTCTTTATTTGTTTTCCTTTATATTTTCTTTATTTGTTTTTATTATATATATGTTAGTTTTAATCTGCTAAACATAATGTATCGTTTACATAAATGAGGTACCTGCTAAATCATGATAACATTGGACAAATCAGTGATATTGATGTCTCACATATGTAACATAAGCCAAATTGGACAAATCAGTGACAAATCATGATAACATTGGACAATTTCAAAATTCAGGTTGTCCAAGATTTCTGAGACAGGGGGAGGAGAGAGGTGGTGAGGGAGGAGAGGGAGGCAGGGGAGGAGAGGGAGGCGGGGGATGAGAGGGGCGGCGAGGGAGGAGGCGGCCGGCGGGGGAGCAGAGGGGCGGCGGGGACGGGGCGAGCTGGAGAAGAGGGCGGTGGGGGAGGAGCGCGTGGGGGAGTTGCAGATGGGAACGGGCTGGAGGAGAGGTATATATTGGATGGCATTTGCGGGTAAATAATTAGAACTATAGGGGTAGTGTCCTTTTTCCATCCGCAAAAGTTATAGAAACCACCAAAAACTTGCTTCTCAGATCATAGTACAAATCTGGCTTTTCGGGGCTTCTAACTTTTTGAAAGGGGGTTCCAAAAGCTGGCTGTTTGTTTCAGCTAAACACTACGGAAAAATGTAGAAAAGCCAGGGAAACCCATAGACCAAACGGATTCGAATGGTTTGTCGCGTGGTTTTCTTGGTTTTCTGATGGTTTGTACTATGTTTTTCTGCGACAAATTAATATTGCCGTTGGATTTTGTAGTCTTTGGCTAACTGGCAAGAAGCTGAACCCCGTCGGACCGACGAGTAACAACCATGTATATTCATAATTATCAATCCGAAGGATTGATATATGTGAAATCCTTTTTTTTTTTTCCTGAACACAAAATTAAGAGGCTTGTGTGTTAATGTTGCCTTATTTCGTATTACAACTTAAAGGTACGTTATATTCTCCGGTTATATATCTTATTTTTTTTTATCCAAATGCTTTGAAGCCAATTTTTTAAGATAATAGTGTTTTTTGCTTGAAACTCATAAAACCATTTTTTTAAAAAAAAATTAACCTTTTAAAACCTTTTGGTGAAAGTTCATAGCATTTTTAATTATAATCTAAATCCATAACAAATAATAAGTTAATTAAGAGTGAAGAAAAATACTAAAATAATGATCGAGGGATAGCACGTGCTATCTGCTAGACTAATACTGTCGATTCTACACTGCAAGCGGTATCACCACCACCACGACGATAACACCCATCCTTCGGTGTCATGCATGTTTCCATTCGATGCCACCCCTCCTTATGCTCACATCCCATGTGATTTGTCTCTCGACTCCCAACTTTATTGCCCTGTCTATTACCTGCGCCGCTAGATGTCTATAATAAAAAATGTGTGCGAATACCACATGATTTCTTAAAAAATAGAAAAAAGTTAACCATCGGCATAGAAAGCATGTGTTCTCTTTGTATCTACGATTTTGCAATTGATCTGTAGCGAAAGGTTGTGATCAGGTGTCTGGTGGCATCCGGAAGTGTCGTGCGCAGACATTAGATGGGTCTTTTGGACACATAAATTAAGGACCTAGCCTTTTATAGGACTTTTAATGAGAGGAGAAAAGTGCTGAAATTATTTCTTTCTTTGCTTAGTGTGTGTGGTATTGACTCCAGCAAATTCTTGTCATTTTACATATTTTCATATATAAGAAACGTGAACGTAATAAATTTTTCTTCCAAGAAATATTCCATTAATGTGTTAACCACTATCGGAAAAATGCATTCATCATGTGCACGAAATAGGTGATCTTCCAAATAAGTGCACGAACATACATGTTTTGTGCATCAATAGTCTACCAATAGTCTAGTGATTTGTAGTTCCACCGTTGAGGTGGGAGGATAGAGTTGGAACAACTCAGGATAAAATATCTGTTTAATCAACTAACGGCTGTCCTACGTATTTGTCCGACTAGATTTATTTCATTATTTAATCTAACATAGATATTAATTTTATTATGCATTTATGTAACTTTTTACTACAACTGATATTAGGTCTTTTCTTTTAATACAATATGAACTCTATTTATGTTATTTTTTATTCCAAATTTCTATTATTTTATTTATAATTGTAGTAGGCGTGGACTCTTTTTTAATCTAAGCTTTCATAATCCAATCCAATTGCACTATAATTGATGGTGTAATTTTTTAATTTTTTCTTCGATTAGCGTGATAATTTTCTAGATTAATGTAAAAATTCTAGTATTTTAACCGCCAAACCGAAGTCCCCAATGCTGCCACCCCCTACAAACCAAGCCAGCGCCGCCGTAACGCCCAGTCTTGGCCAACTACAAACGACCACAAATTTGTTGACAAGCAAACCTTATGTAACTTTTTACTACAACTGATATTAGGTCTTTTCTTTTAATACAATATGAACTCTATTTCTATTGTTTTTTATTTAAAATTGACTCTTTTTTAATCTAAGCTTTCATAATCCAATCCAATTGTACTATAATTGATGGTGTAAATTTTTTATTTTGAGAATTTTCTAGATTAATGTGGGAATTCTAGTATTTTAAAATTAATATGGTGGATCTAATTTATCTTCCTTTATATATATAGTAGCTACTCTAACAAAAACTCATGTGAAACATGTAAACCTCATGTTTAATCATCTGTCTTAAAACCTCTCCCATATATCAAAACTAAAAACACCACTCAAACCGATACAGTTTGAATCGCCACCCCCTCAGTCTATCCAAATTGAGCCATCAAAGTTAATTCTACCAACTACTTCCTCTATATATTTCGTAATCTTCTAACCCACATTAATCACCTGTTTATCCTAAATTTTTACCTTTCCCCATCAATCATCATCAATTCATCATACCCTTTACCCGACTTTTTCCTCCAATTTTTTTCGCCCTCAAGTTCTTCCCTTCTCTCCTATAAATAACCACCTTCCCATTACACCCATACCACTGCGTACACAAAACCACCAGCTCCTCTCGATTTGACGGTTCTGCCCTCCCCGTGCGAGCGAAGCCATGAAGCTGGATGTCACGCCCAAGCAGAGGGCCCTGGAGGCGGAGCAGAGGGAGGAGGCCATGGAGATGAGCGCCCTGGAGCTGTGGAAGCACGAGAAGCCCCCCAAGATCTGCCCCTTTCCGCCGCTGTCGCTCGCGGCGGCCTGCGACGAGGCGGCGGCGGCGGCGCTCGTGCCGCCGCTCAACTTCGCCATGGTCGACGACGGCATCTTCCGTTCTGGCTTCCCGTCGGCCGTCAACTTCCGCTTCTTGAAGTCGCTTAACCTCCGCTCCGTCGTGTGAGGATCTCGCTAGCCTGTTGCGTCCAAAGATCACCGCCGTGTTCGCCATGTGTGTGCCCGTGTGGTTCTGACGTCCTTGGGCTCAGGTACCTGTGCCCGGAGCCGTACCCGGAGACGAACAGGGAGTTCCTTGCGAAGAACGGGATCAGGCTCCACCAGTTCGGGATCGAGGGACGCAAGGTAACCAAAATGAACAATTTGGCCTTTTTTTAACGAAATTCTTAGTTACTTTGAGGTTGTTAATGACAATTCTTGGATAAAAACGATCGCTTTCGGTAGTATACGTGACTTACCTTGCCTGCCAAGAACAAGAACTGACGCTGTTGATCATGTCGCGCTGTGCATCCAAGATTGGTAGTACTTCCACAGGGTTGATTTGGGGGAGGATTCAATGCATTCCTCGCTGAAGTTTATATTTGTGACTTGTCTCAAAGCGTCCATCCATGTCCTACTCCTAGTAGTACTATCTTGGGGATTTTCAAAATTCACGGCGAATCGGCCGTGGTCCCTTTCAGCATTGTTTTGATTAATCCAGCCAGCTGTGCTGCTGATTTTAAACAATTGTTTTCCCAATATTCCAGTGATTTTTTTATTTGTGTTTCTGTAACTACGAGGCTATCAATCAGTATGCAACATCCCTTTTTGCAGAGGGAATCTCCTATGCTGTAGACTAGAGCTGCCTTTTCATTTCTCTTTTTGCTGTTTTTGAGAAATCTTTTTGCTGATTTATTGATTTCTTTTCTTTGTTATGTTTATTGTTTGATTGATTTTTTCACTTTTGCTGCAAATTTGGCAATCATGGAATTACTTTGATACAGGATTTTCTTGTTCATACTTCAGTGCGAACAGCAAAGTTCCCTATTCATGTCCTACTATGTACAGCACTCGCTGTCCTGTTCATGCCGATACTCTTTTAGAAGTTTGCTGGGTTTTTTAGCCAACTTTAACGGGTCCCAAATAAGAAGCAATTATATCTGAAGATATGATTCTTTTGGTTGTATTGAAGATGTATTATTGAACAAGGGCCAGTTTGTGAAAGTTTTATCAAAAGTTAAAACTCTTATGATCAAGTTGTGCCAGTAATCGTGTTAGCTGATGTAGCATTATCATGTATTTGGTGGCCTAATCCACAGTGGACTCAGTAAGCTGCCCAAACAGATTGCATATATCTGACTTTGTAGTGTTGGGAATCAAGGTCCATGCATGGAGTTCTGAATTGCACCGAGTTAATTGCGAGAAGGGTTTCATGAAATGTATAAAAAGCTTAAGCACTGAAGAGTGTAGAAGTACAAGAAAAAACGGGTTGTACTTCCCCTATTTAGATGGCGCCTGATAAAGTAAGAATAGATATATACCTGAGCTTATGGCACAATTATAGCACAACGAGCATCTCCGCAAATTGCCCTGTCCATTGTCTTGTTTTGTTGTCGATGAATGATGAGAGGGATAGCACTGACGGCCTTGAGCTGCCACAATTTTTTTGAGAACTGTAAACTTGTACTTGATGTTTTTGCTAGTTTACTTGATGTGAAAATCAAAGACGAAATTGAGCTTGGAAAATAAATTTTAATCTTGATATTGGAAATCGAGGCTAACTTCGCATGCTTCAATTTAACCATTAAATTGTCAGTTGACTGACATGATGAATTGTTGAGTAGCAATAGATTTGAGTATCGAAAAACTTTTCTTTTCATTTTCTTGCTTTACTATCATATCATGTTTGGCTAACATATTTCCATTGTTTCCCACCAAAGTAGTTGTCAGCCTGGTGACCATGCACACCATTAGTGTTTTGCATCTGATTCCTGTGTCATGTAAATATCTGCGTATAATCTACCTATAATCATATGTGGGACCACTTTTTCATGTCTTTTTGTTGGTTTTTTTGAATAACGAATGTCATGCTATTGTTTGTGTATATTTACCTTTGTTCAAAGCATGCTTATGCGAATGGGAAAAAAGTTTAATGCATTGTGGATATGTAATATTATATAATTTTTTCATTTTTGCACAAGTCTGTTCTCGTCAGCTTATTTGACTTATTTACCTATTTACTTATCTTTGCTTATTTAAAAATTATTTGATTTTTTTAATCTATCTTTTTTCTATATCAAAGACTTTTTTAAGAGCTCTAAAACACAAGTCAAATGAAGTGCACGTGGCTCTTGATTTTATCTTAAAAGGCTCTCAAAGTTAAAAATAAGTCAAATAAGATAAATTGACGAGAACAGACCCTAAAGGGTAACACACTTAAGTTCTTAACTGAATATGTTTTGCAAGGCATTACTTCTAGAGGTTTTTGAGTTGATTTTTTTTCTTGAGTTCATTAACATCAATTTTTGTTATATATCCTGGTCAACAAAGTTTCTACAAGTCTGTGACCAGTTTTAATAATTATGGTGGAAATTTGTTCTTACTGGTGAAATATGTAATCCATGATGCTAGATTTTCTGAAGACTGGATATGATCGATCATCTTGTAGGTTTTTTTTCTTGCTTTATATTGATAGTGCGAACTACCAAGGAAAAAATTCAAGTTATTTTCTCTGTTTTGTTATTTGGACTTCAAAGTCATTGATCATACCTTTGCAAAATTGATTAGATTATAATCTGGTTTTCTTGTTTCTTCCTGTCAATAAAACTTGTCTGCTGGTTTATTTTTCGGTCATATAAAGCATGTAATCCATGGTTTGATCAGCGTTGACACTATCTGACCGATTTCATAAAAAAAAATACCATGGTACTCCTAATAATAGTAAAAATAATACATGATACATATATGTGCACCCAGATGGTTGACCTAATTCCACTTTTCTTTGGATAACATTATGATTTATGACAGCTCGTAGACTTGGCAAAGTTGCTTTTTTTTCTCCATTAATATAGGCCCAATTGCTTAAAACCACTTAAGCTGGAAACTGGAGCACCAATAAATAGTTCACCATCAGACAGTTTTCAACTAGTTGGCCATCATGTATTTCTTCAACTTGTAGACCTTGGTGCATCTTTATCCAGCCATATGACCCAATCTTTAGTCAAATCACAATATATTTTTTACCAATGTGCTCTGTAGTCCACCTCATTCTTTCATGGCATACTTGTGGCACATTATTTTTAGATAAAGGAAGAATTCCGGATACTTGTGGCACAGAGAGAAGGAAACCGACTGATTATGGATGTTGTAGGAAAGACGCTTTTTACACACAATATTAACAGGTGAATAAGATCGATAGTATAGCTGAACATCTAATGATTTGTTACAGATGTTCATTATGTGTGTATGTAGTGAATCCTTCGTTTCATCCCACGTCCTGGTAACTCCACAGCTCATGCATGTTCTAACAAACCCTGAACTATTGTTGCTGCAGGAACCATTCGTCAACATCCCTGATGATAAAATTCGAGATGCGTTAAAAGTTGTCCTAGGTACTGCATCTTTGTATGAACTCTGCACATCTCACACACTTGCAAACGCAGTATTTGAAATATCTAAACTCTTCTCTTGTTTTCATTATTCAGACGTAAGAAATCAACCATTGCTCATTCACTGCAAGAGAGGCAAGGTAAGCTTAGCTACCGTTTTACACTTCAAAGCTGGTATCCCCCAAGACTATAACTTTGTGTTCCTAAGCTGAATGCTGGATATCTGCATATCTGCAGCACCGAACTGGCTGCGTCGTCGGGTGCTTGAGGAAGTTGCAGAAATGGTGCTTATCTTCAGTGTTCGACGAATACCAACGCTTCGCCGCAGCGAAAGCGAGAAGCACCGATCAGAGATTCATGGAACTGTTTGACATCTCAGGCTTGAAGCATCTAGCAACTTCAAATTGTTAACCAAGGCGATTCGAGATCGAATCGCTCACCCAACCCACCCTCCCAAATTTAGCATCTTTCTCCCAACCTGTCTTCCAGCGGCTACCGAAACCAATTCAGCAGTGAATAATTTTGGAACCCGTAGAATGAACCTTTTGGGGACAAAAAAATGTATTTGAGAGCTCTAGTTTTTCCTGCTTAGCTCCCTGCAGATCCTAAGAACCAGCAAGTTGTGAGTAGGATTGCAAGAGGTTTTCTTTTTATTTTTACTCTTGCGAGGAATTCACCATTGTTTTCGGGTACTGACGCTGTACTCGAGCAGCATTGCTCGGCGGGAATGAACTTTTCTCTGGATGCAAAATACTCTACTTGGGCTCTGTCTTGTGTGCATTATGCCATCATGTGCATTGATCTGAAATTTTCAGCACGACAATTCCCTATCTTGGCTGGTGGACTGAAATTGGCACGAGAAAACGATACCATCAGATGTTGCAGCAATTGGCGGTCATCTGGGAGTATTTTAAGTTTGTAATTAGTTGTTTATTTTTTTACGAATAACTAGTTGTTTACTTGTAATTAGCAATGTGTCGCAGATAGATCTTATGTTTGATATGAACTCCTTTTCTACCTTGTATTTGATATGAACTTTTTAAAATTGTTTTATTTTATTATTGTAGCGGATATAGACTATTCTTTTAATCTAAACCGCTATAACTAGGATCTACAATAATCGAAGATTCTTTCTGACTAATGTGAAATTTTCTAGTATTTTAGAATTAATATGGCGGTTTTGTTAACTCTGCTTTAATATTTAAGATGATAGTGACGATGATAGTAATAATGATAATAATAGAAGGTAGTGATGCCGTTGCCTTGTATTGTAAAATTTGGCCCTGTCTAGCAACATAGGAAATCACGAATTGTCGCCCCAAATTGTTTGAAAGGCCAGGACAAGGCCAGGCCCAAGTTCCCAACTACACCCAGGCCCATCCAACGGATAACTATGACAGGTGGGCCCGAAACATTTCTATGGGCCTGCAAGTCATACTAACCCAACATAAATCGAGTTGGTCACGAGATGTTGGTCTCCCCGTCAATGCACAGGACACAGATTCCAAGGCGACGCATCCTCCCTGAGAAAAGGTGCTCCTCTCGCTCTCACAGCCTCACTCACGAAGAAATCATCCCGGTAATCACTGACTCATGGGCCCATGTACTACGGCCCGACCCGTCATTGGCTCTAGACCAACTCCACGGTCTTCGAAGGATCCACATTCCACAATTCCCCACGGTTTTTTTCCCTTCTCCAGCGCAGAGCCCAGAGCTGAGTGAGAGCTCCCCGCTCCGATGCTCCCGAGTCCCGACGCGTAGCCCAAACCCTAAACCCCTCGAGCGAGGATGGTGACGCCGGCGGCCGCGGCGCTGCTGGTGATTCTCGCGGTGGCGCGGGGAGCGGCGGGGAAGACGACGATCGAGCCGTGCGCGGGTGCGGACGCGTGCCCGGCGCTGCTCGGCTACGCGCTCTACGCGGACATGAAGGTCTCCGAGGTGGCCGCGCTCTTCGGCGCCGACCCGGCGGCGCTGCTCGCGGCGAACGCGCTCGACTTCGCCGCCCCCGACGCCGCCAACCGCATCCTCCCCGCGGGGCTCCCGCTCCGCGTGCCCACCCGCTGCGCCTGCGCCGACGGCGTCCGCAAGTCCGTCTCCGTCCGCTACGCGGCGCGCCCCGCGGACACGCTCGCCTCCGTCGCCGACGTCGTCTTCGCGGGGCTCGCCTCCGCCGATCAGATCCGCAGCGCTAACGGGCTCGCCACCGAGGACCCCGACGCGCCGCTCGACCCCGGGCAGACGCTCGTCGTCCCGCTCCCCTGCGTCTGCTTCAACTCCACCGACAACAACCTCCCAGCGGTGTACCTCTCCTATGTCGTGCGGGTCGGGGACACCTTGCAGTCCATCGCCGCTACCCACGCCACCACCATTACTGATATCAGCAATGTGAACGCCATGGGAAGCCCCATTGTGGCACCCGGTGACATCCTCGCGATCCCATTGCCAGGTAAAATAATCTCCCATTGGATGGCAGCATGGCACCAACTATTAATGGTGGGATCAATTATCGTGGCAATTGCAGGTTCTGCATCATTCTACAACATTTACCTACCAGCTTCACTAATTCTTCTGCTGTTGTAATGTGCAGTTCACCAATAACCGTACAATTTTTTTTTCTTTCTCTAGTACGAATAGTAATAATAGCAAATCATACTAATAGTAATAATAGCAAATCAGGTCAAAGCAATCTGACGTAAAGATGCACAGTACCTTTCCGAGGGAATAATTTTATAAAGATGCAAACTGAGAGCATCCACATCGATCCCTCCATTTGTCACCCTCCATTTCTCATTTAAAACACCATCCCACACTCCTACTTTAAACATCATCCCACTCTATGGCCTTGTTTGTTTCAGCTTAAATTAAATTAAATTAAATTTTGTTATTTTTGTATAAGTTAGATGATGTAATACTTTGTAGTCATTTTTAATGGGGTTTTAAATAGTTCTTATTTGAGTTTGTAAAATATTTTTTTCATAATTTTTTGAACTCTTTAAGATATCTTTTGACGGTTCACAGCTTTTTCGGATTAAAAGTTTTAGCAACTTTCAGCTAAAACAAACAAGACCAAGGCCAAAATGCACACTCCATCTTCTCTCTCCAGCATAAAATATTTCTCTTTCAACGAACTTCCAACTGCCGTATACATGTATTTGGAAACTATCGAATGAATTACCGTGGAGTATAGGACTTGATCTACATGACAATTAAGGCATTAAAAATTATTAAATATCATTTCAAAAGGGAGTTAGTTTCAATAAATTTTAAAAAAATTAAAATAGAAATGCCTCAGAGGTTTCCCCTAGAAGGAATGACCATTGTTGCAATAGAAGGAACTGCAAGCCAACAACTATCTTCTAGTGGAAGCTACAAGTAGACTTCTAGTGCAAGCCAAGAGCATGATATCTTCCTTTGGAAGACATCATGCCTACAAATGACACCCCTGCTGCCCATCATCTCCATTCAATCCATCCATTTGCCACCAGTCTTCGACTCCTCGTAGGACGAGCAACCCTTGGTGCTAGCAATGATTCGCCTAAGGGAGGAAGAAGAGAGTGGAGGAAGTCAAGGTCCTAGGGCACGCCGTCGTTACATCGACTGACCCTCGCATGAGGGGCATGATCAGCTGATGCGCGACCAATTTAACAACCCTCCCATCTACCCCAAAGGGTTAATGCGTTGAAGGTAAACTTTTTCATTAGCCGGTATTAGTTCGTTGTTTCAAACATTTATTATTGGCTACAAAATTTACATGTCTATTGTACTGTTTGGCCGTAGGTTCCGCATGAGCAAGAGGTTATTCCTCCGTATAGCCACATCCGTCCACGAGTACGATGAGTACTTCCATTAGAAGAGGAATAAGGCTAAGAGGCTCAGCGTACACCCTCTCGTGAAGATAACAGCCGCTCTGCGCATGTCACGTATGGGAAGTCGGCAGATAGCATCAGCGACTATCTTCGCATCGCCGAGATGACTGTCCTATAGTGCACACGTGTTTTTGCAGTGGCGATTGTGAAGATTTTCGGTGAGGAGTACCTCTGACAACCTAACGAGGCGAACACCGCTTGCCTCCTTATCGTAGGTGAGAGCCGTGGATTCCCTGCTATGATTGTAAGCCTTGATTGCAAGCACTGGAGATGGGAAGAATTGTCCCACGGCTTGGCATGGTTCGTACATCGGTCATACCGAAGGTGCAACCCTTATTTTTGAAGTAGTTGCAGGGTACGATGGATGGATCTGGCATTCCTTCTTTGTTGTGCCGGGTTCAAACAACGAAATCAATGTACTGCACCGATTACCCCTCTTTGAAAGGCACCACAAGTGAAGTACACAGCTAATGGCAGGGAATACTCCATGGGGTATTACCTT
Source organism: Raddia distichophylla (assembly GCA_005191435.1). Taxonomy (NCBI): domain Eukaryota; kingdom Viridiplantae; phylum Streptophyta; class Magnoliopsida; order Poales; family Poaceae; genus Raddia; species Raddia distichophylla. Next base: position 1,189,727 of record SPJY01030514.1, read on the forward strand.
GCGGATGGTATATATCAGAATGAGCTACTGTTGTGAAGCATGTGCCTCTTCCTCTTGATAATAAGGACATTACCTTCACTAATGTCGTCAGCGCAGTATGGAAGGACGTTGAGAGGGCTTTTGGACCCTCCACCCTTACTTTCTTGAATGTTATCTTTTTTCTGATTGCTAGCTATTTTAGTGATAGCTGAGTTTGGTGCTATATTCTTACCTCTCTGTCGCAGTGTTGGCCCAATTGTTTTTCTATTGATCGTTGCCATTTATTTTCTTGATTAGCTTGCGCGTCAACATTTCCAAGCTCTGCTTCAGATTATGGACTGCTTGTGGCTAATGGGACATATGCACTAACTGCTGGTAACTGTGTGGAGTGCAGTTGTGGGCCAGGGAATCTCAAGTAAAGTTAAAGATACCCTTCTTTTTGTTGAATGTAGCTATATTGTGTCCATGTGTTTTGGGCTATCATCCCTATTTTCTATTCTCCAGTTTGTATTGCACGCCAGCTCCATTAGGCGCATCATGTTCAAGTATGCAGTGCCCCAACAGCAGTCTAATGCTTGGCAATGTGACTGTTCAGCCCACCAGTGGTGGCTGCAATGTCTCATCATGCAACTATGCCGGCATTGTTAACGGAACCATTACCACATTGTAAGCAGGACATCCATAATAATCTTTACTTTCCTAGAATTGCTGATTCTTACCATGTACTTCATATGTGCAGACTATCCTCCGGTCTTCAACCCACATGCCCAGGTAATTATTATACTGGTTTTTCCTTCTAGTCCATGCATAACTGGCTACTTCCTACTGAGTACATATGCAGTAAATCTCTTTTTGTTCAAATTATTTTTGCAAGGCCATCACTTGATCCATCCAAAACTGTTCTTTAAGATCCACTGTCTAATCAAAGCATAATATATACCTTCCTACTGAGTACTGTCTAATCAAAACATATAATTTAATATGATAAAAGGAGCACTAGTTTAACTAAATTAAACACATGCAATTATGTCATTTTGGAAATTGTGGAGTTGATATGGTGATATCATCATTCAACAACTTGATTAAGACATCTGAGTCAGGGAGATGGACAAGAGTGTAATCATTGCTTTATTGAGTTTCTTTAATCATTATAATGGTGAACTAAGGTGTCACTCTTTTCACCTTAACATATCTCCCCCCCTACTATTTTTTCACCTACAAAGTCAAAGATAAGAAGATAAGTTAACAAAAGACGAAAAGAATGACACCTAAGCGCCATCCTGGAGTTTGATCAAATAACACTAAATTATATTTGTAAAGTTTGTTACTTGATTCTCAATGTAAATTGGAAAACAAGGAACAACAGAAAATCTACCGACAGTAGTTCTGCGGTGCTTAGAAGCCCCGAGGACAGTAGTTCTTCACGTTTGAAGGTAATTGTAGGAAGGTAATATATAAGTTGTGCAGTAGGTACTAACTTAAAAACAGGGTGAGGATAGATAGGTAATGTATGCACACCAAATTATGGAGAACATAGTGCTGATCACTTCGATCTTTAATCCTGCAATCCTATCTAGGCAAAGTAAAAGAATACATCTACCGGCATCTTTAACATATTAGGAATTTAACCTGTTAGTAATCATCAAATCTACCATGGGATGTACATTAGTGGTTATAAGAGACTGGTGAATCCATAAGGTGTGATCGCTAATGGCTAGGCACACAGCTGCAGATTCTATCAATCCAAAGCCATACGAGATAGATATATGCATCGTTCCTGCGTCATTCTACTTATGTTTGATTTATGGTGATAGTCAATGGATCAGGGACTACATGATTTCATTGTGAGAATAACAATTAAACGATCTTCAACTGCAAAAGTTTTTTTTCTGTTATCCTCAGCCCCAAGCCATGGTCATGTGTCATGGTAGCAACAGTGATTGCACCATGCAATGGCAGTGGGAAAGTAGATCATGGCAAGATTTCTTTATTTCGTTTTCTAGTTGATTTAATAGCAGTAGCTTGTGCTCGGCACAGCAACTAACCATTCGGTGGTCAGTAATGTGAGCAGAAGGAGAATGAAAGCCATGAATATTGAATAACACCAAGATCAAGTGGGATGATTTGGGGGCATTCATAAATTGCCAATGCTCGAGAGGAACGGAAATACTCTACACCTAAATTGTACGCTAATTAATCAGCTATTGATTTCTTTTAAGTGAGAGTAACTACAGTACCTCACAAGCACTGTATTTTTTTGTAGATAGCGGTTCTTCCATTATTTGTGTTTGCGGTGCATAATCACTTCGTATTTTGATCTATATTTTTTTCTGAATCTAACAAACATCAACACAGGACCACATCAATCTCCACAACTCAAGGAGCCAGCCACTGCAGCAAACAACCAGTCATACCTTCCCCCATCGCCTGCACCAGGACCTGGAGAGGCTGGTGGTGCAATTCCTGGGTCATCAGTGCCTGGAGGATCCAATGTTTCTCCTGCAAATGGCCCTGCTGGAAGCGCCTCTCAAGCGTCTTCCATGAATCAACTGCATCGAATCCACCTCCTCTTTCTTCCCCTAGTCTTGTACTTGCAGATGTGAATTCCTGTGTAGCATTGTTGGATTCATTTGTTTGTATTGAACAGAAGGCCTTGTCAGGTTTCAGTCTCTAAACCCCCTGCTGCCACTGCCTGATACTATATTCAGACTGTAGAGTTCCAATCCAGAGGGCACCCCAAGAATGAAGCTCCATCAATGACATGAGAAGGTGGCAAAGGCATCACCAATTTGATCTAAGCCACTGAGGGCAAGGGATTTGATTATTTGTCATTCTCAACAAGTGGTTTCGCTAAAATACCACACTGTTCTACTATCATAGACATAGATGGTTCCATATGGCTATGACAGTGGGACCTCCTATCCTGGTGATGCGTCGTATGTTTGACAATGTGATGTACCTGCCTATGACGGGGTATGTGCAGCGCTTGTCCCATCTCACCACGCTGCCGCTGGCGATTGCTTTGCCGCAATGGTCTCGCGGAGAATTCGCAACATTTTTTTAGCTTTCCTCCGAAGCAACCACCAGAAAAATGTATCTCGCCGATGGAATGGGCAAATAGGGAAATGAACACATGGCATAACAGAAGCCAAAATCACTGGCATCCATGAAGCCAAAACACAAAACATGTACTGTCGGAAAGATCATGAGATTCAAACCACAATAACAAAGCAACGTTAGAGCATGAACAGGAGGGCCGCTGTCAAGCGCCCTGCATCTGCATGCACGTGATGGCCCGAAAAAATTCAAACGCACGCAGGCCTCGCACACACGCACGCAGGCGGCAGAGCACGCAGACCGCTTGACACGCATGCAGACCGCACACGCACGAGAGGGAGCGTTGATGCAGGGCGCTAGACAGCGGCCCTGCTGTTCATGCTCTTAGATACTTATTACAAACAAGCATAGTAGCAGCTTAAGACCCCTAGAAAAAACAAACTCTTATTCCATATCACAAATCAGGGATTTATATCCATGGCTTCAAAAAAGCCTAAGATCGCTTCTAATACAAATATCTATTATTTTATTTAAATTGCTCCCAACGTAGGGCTAGGGAAGTAGGGACGTTTGCTTAATTTTATTTTTTTAATTTTTTTTAATTTTTTAAAAAGCTTTCAAATCTATCCAAGATAAGCAAACTTAAAGAGCAAGTGAAGCACAACACATAGGTACCTCTTACAACAAAATACCTTTTAAAAACAAAAAAGCAACGATACTATTTATTAAAATTACAGTTCTATCTGTAGCATATGGACTAAAAAAAGTGGTGCATAAAACCATCTCCCAACAACCTAACAATTAGGGTTTTCATAAAATTTAAAAAAACAAAAGGACAATTCATTGTTAGTAAAAAGAGGAAATCATGGGGAAAAAACAATATTTCACATACTAGATTTCAAGTAAAAAATAAAAGCTTGTTCCCCAAACATGAATCTCTGCGGTCTGCAAATATAACCCTTGTCTATGCACGATATTCAAGGTACCACCAAACAACCGCACCGTACAAATGTAACCTCTGCTTCTATGAATAGCTAAACACCAAAACAAAAATATTTGACATCTCAATGATACGAGTCAGTAAAATATTCAGAAGCGTAAACACCGTGCAAGACCGTTCCTATCCTATAGTGCAACAATGTGTAAGGTTTGAATTAATTATAATTTTGGATCCAGATTTAATGTCATTTAAGTTGTGTTAAATGGTATTTAAGTCCCATCTCTCCTTAAAGAACCTAAGGCCGAGCTCTGTGTGTTTTGTTGTTTGTACCAGGTTGAACCTGTATGTGATGGTATAAGTTGAATGGGATGGTTCCGTACGGTATGATTCAAGTGAGATGTTTGGTTGGTTGAACAGCATTATATAAGATTTTGTTTGGATCTCGAATGAAATGATATAGAATGCTTCAAGTATTCAAATACCATCAAATAACACTTTATATCTTGAGAAAATTTAACCTTACGCATAATTTTATTTAGGATGATTTAAACTAAATTTAATTCAAACTAAAAAATTCAAACCAAATTTTAAATTTAACATTCAAATTGGATTTTAAATTCAAACTAAATTTAACATTTGAATTTTTAAATCAAATTAAAATTGAAATCAAATTTTGAATTAAAAACTCAAACCAAATTTAATTTTTATTTAAATTTTAGATTCAAAACTAAAGTCGTATTTTCAATTCAGGATTGAGCAAGTTATAAAAAATGATTTGAAATTTAAATTCAACCCAAATTCAAAAATAAATTCAAATTTAGTTTGAAAACTCAAATAAAATTTTAAATTCAATATTCAAGGCAAATTGAAATTCAAATATTTTTTAAATTCAAATGTATTTGAAAATTCAAAATCTAAAAATTTAAAACAGATTTAAACTAATCAAATTCAAAATTGAAATGAATTTGAATTTGGTATGCTATAAAATAAAAAATATGAATTAAGAAGGAGTAAGAGCTTGCGAGAGAAAGTTGTATGGTGTTGTTTGATCAAATCGAGTGAACGAAGTCATTCAACATATTGAGAGAATATTCCATTTTTCTGTATCCCACCGTTCAGGATGATTTGGTACAGTTCACCCAACCAAACACATGTATGGATACAAATTCTGTACCATCCCCATACAGGAACCATCTCATTCAGGTAACCAAACACACCATACCAATTAAAAAATATTGTTTCAAAAAAAGCCTACAGGCCAGCTAGCCCTGGCCTAATTTCCTTGCCGCTCCCATCGTAGAAACCGACTGAGTCGGTCTTTCTATAGAATCCTCTCCAGAGCTCTCTCTCTCTCTCTCTCTCTATTTTTTTGGAAAAATTGGATATATGCCATTACAAAGTTGTGAGTTCTGACATATGTTATTATAAAAGTGGTCTCTCTGATACATACTACTGAAAAGTTTCAAATATTCGATATTTGCCATTATGAATAGTCCTTCTTCTTCCTCCCCAATCACCTTCTAAGGGCACCAGCGGGGGAAGTTTGGCGGTAGGGACGAGCTCGTCGGGGTGAGGCGGAGCTGGCCATGCCGCCGCTGAGGGGGAGGACAAAGATGGCGAGGAAGAAAGACAGGGGGGCTGAGGTAGGACTACGAGGAGAATTAGGAGTTAATTTCTATCTAATAATAAAGAGAATAGAGTTTCCACTTCCTTCGTCAGTTTTCTTCGTCCGACAAGGCTTCCCAGCCGTCCGATCGCTCCGCCGCTGGATCCAACGCCCCAGCTGCCCGCGCCGCCCCCCCAAAACCCTAGCCGTCTGCCCTGCCCCCGCGTCTCCACCCTCCTTGCCTCACCTCCTCCTCACGCCGCCTCATCCCTCACCTCCTCTCCCCTCCTCTCCACCGCCGCCCCTCCCTCTTTCCCCACCACCGCCGCCCCCTCCCTCTCTCCTACTGCTTCCCCTCCCCTCTAGTGCCGCCGCCACACCAGAACCCTCTCACCGTGCCGCCCCAAGAAGGCAAGGTGGGGAGGTGAGGTCAGGCGAGGCGGCTCGGCCCAGCGGCAACCTCGCGCTCTCCAGATCCGCCCTTCTCCGGTGCGGATCCAGCTCGCCAGCGCGCCCTCGCGATGCGGCGGCCACCTCGCAGTGGATCCCGACCAGGCCAGCGGCACGCACCACTACCAGCACCTCGTCGGCTACCCACAGCACCGCTTCGGCGCCGCACGGTATCACAGTTGGAAGAAAGCACATAAATCTTGAATGTCTCAACTGAACAGGAGAGGGAGTCTTTTGCAGAGAAACTTAGTGAGGTCAGTACAAATGATTCATATGTTTCATTTATTAGGAAGTTTCATGCTGAAGTTGTTGTATGACAAGTGCAGGTGCAAGATTGGTTGTATATGAACGGTGAAGATGCTCAAGCTAATGAATTTAAAGAACACCTTGATCAACTTAAGGCCTGTGACATCCTCTATTTTGTCGTATGTCACTTGTATTTTCCAAAACCCAAAAGTAAAATAAAAGGGAATTGTTATATACGAAACCCTGATTTAAATTAATTTAAATTAGGTTTAAGCCAAAACCCTAGAAAACCTTTTTGAAAAAACCTGAAAAAATTCTCAAAAATCCTAAATGCCATGAATTAGCTACCTTCCAAATTTCAAGTTCAAATCCCAAGGCTAGCCTATGTTTCCGCAATGTGACGCCGTTCTGTCGGGAGCTTGTTGGCCCAATGAAATGACGAGCAAACGTGTAAGACCCAAACCCAACCTTGATGGAGAGATTTTTGAGGTCTAAACCTGCCCAAAGCCAGAAGCCCAAGTCCAAATTCGTTTATTTGCAAAAATACCAAAATTGGGGAGTTCTAAACCTATTAGAAGTAGAATTAGAGCCCAACTCAAGTTCTACCCCTTGGAGGCCTGCACATGGTCGACCAAATCAGTATATAAGCACCCCAAGACCCTCCCCTCAGCACCACAACTCGAGAGCAATCCCAGAGCAACCCTAGCCGTCGCAAAACCCTAGCCCAAGGTGAGTTTTGGGGTAGATCTCTCTGTGCTTGCTGTAAACCAAGTTGTAGAAGCCACCATTGTGTAGATCTCGTCGAGACGGTCTAGATGGGTACCCGGATCGTCGAAATCGGTGAAGAATCGCGCCCTAGGGAGCTCGCCGGAGTTTCGGCTTGCGCCGTCGCCGCCCTCGCCGCCGGCGACTTGGGGACGCGCGCCCCGCCGCCCGGATCCGCCGCACCCCACCAGCAGCCGTCACCTGGCCCGAACCCGCCGCCAGCTCGCGCCCGCCAGCGTCCCCCACGCCGCCACGCGTCGCACGGCGATTCGCCGTCGCCGCCGCCTAGTCGCGTCGCGCCACGCGTCGCCGCCCCGCTCCTCCGCGTCAGCGCCGCCACGCGTCAGCGTCTGCCGTCGCCTAGTGTCGCGCCGTCGTCGGTTCCCGCCCGCGTCAGCCACGCGTTAGCTGCCGCCGCGCCGCCCAAACAGAAGCCGCCGCGTGTCGACCCTGTGCAGCCCGCGCGCTGAGCCGGCCCGGTTCGGGCTGGTTCGCCAGTTTTAATCGGTTTAATTATTTCAGACTTTTTCTATTTTTCTAAAACTTTTCGGAATTGCTTAGGAAGAATCCAAACTCCAAATTGGATGATTCCAGAGCCATTATTTTTCATAATTAGCCTAGAATTTTATATATTTAATTGGGATATATGTTCTGTGGTGAATGTTGTTCTTATGCATTTGCATTATTCGTGTAGATCGTCCGTGCTCCTGTTGCTCGGCGTTTTTTCCGGAGGTTCCGAAAGGAGGCCCGCAAGACCCTGAGTACTACCAAAGCAAGATAGTTGCATCTTGCTCTCCTAATTTACAAAACTCACTAGTTTAATTGCTTTATTATTTTTTCTCATTCATGAAATGATGGGAAGGGTAGAACCTAATTATTCACATTGCGTCATTGACCTTGTGAATTTAGCCTGTTTATTGCTGCCTTAGTTATTTTTCTTAGCCTATCCTTGTGTATAAATGCTAACGCTCGTGGGTTATTAGTTGTTAGGTTATTCATCATTTATTCATTAATTTTGTGACTTGGTATATTAATTTGAAGATGCTGAATTATTTAATAACCTAATCAACTAAAGCCTACGTGGCGTGTGTTGGCTAAAGGTGGCAAGTCAGGTGGTTTTGTGGATTGATGATTGTTGTGGATGTAGGCCCTGTTTGTTTCAGCTTCTAGCCAGTCAAAAGCCACCAGAAGCCAGAAGCTCAAACAAACAGCCAGCTTTTGGAACCCACTTCAAAGAAGTCAAAAGCTACCAAAAGCCCAGTTTGTACTGTGATTTGAGCTTTTCCCAGAAGCTAGTTTTTTGTGGCTTTTCCCAGAAGCAGCTTTTAGAGAAGCTACAGCTCAAACAAACAGGGCCGTAGTCACCTTGGTCTAAGAACCTTTGTCGTGTGCTAATCCATCCAAACCATACAAGCGCAACCATAAGTGTTAGCTCTAGCATGTCGGCCAACGTGTGCTAGTTGGTATAAATTGGCTAATAATAGAAAATATCGAAGATTTGAAACTTTTCTGTGGTATTTATTAGATATTATATATATTGTATATCGCCACTATGTAACTGCATATATCCGATTTTCCTTTTTTTTTTTTCCCACCCGACCGAGGCCAACAGCCCAACACTTGGGTCCTCTTTGCTCGCTCGGTTTCCTAGCACAGCCGCCGCCCTACCTGGTCGCCGCCGCCGCCCCAGTCGCCGTCTCCTTCCTCTAGCAGCCGCCACCCCTAGCCGCCGCCTTCCTCTAGCCGCCGCCGTCGTCCCTCAACCACCACCGCCGCCGGTTGTGGCTGCCGTGCCTTGTCGGTTTGGCCGGGAGGGAAGGGGTGGCGGGACGGCCAGAGAAGAAGAAGAGCAGGGGAAAGGGAGAGGAATTCCGCCGTGGAAGAGAAGAAGGAAGGGGAAGGGGAAGGGGAAGGAAGGAGAAGAGGGGAAGCTAAGGTTTGGAACTCCACCTTTGGGTAACGAACTAAGCATCCTCTCTCTAACATTAGCCCTTTTATGCGTTGATTAGGTTAGGATTGGAAGGGATCGTAGAGCAATAGGTGTTGAATTTGTGCTTCGGCGACGAACTCATATATGTCGTAGCTTGCAACCTCGTTTTGGGGAATTTTTAGCTGGATCTGGATGGTGGCCATGTAGAATGAAATGTAGTTCATGATCTTCGCTTTCCAAAGAGTCCTAGAACATGTAAATCGGCCAAGTGGTTTGGGAGTTATGGTCTTCGCAAGCTCGCTGTCCGGAAATTTCAGATTTTTGGCTTCTCGCGAGTAATTCGGCAACTAATGACCTAATTGGGATGTTTAGGGGTTAGGCTAGGCTAGTGTGTTGTGGGTAGTTCAAAGTGTGTTATATGACGTGCTCCTGGTTTTAGGTGCCGCCGCCTCGGGATCGGGGACGTCGTCGTTGTCGCTCATAGGTCTTTGGGCGTAATAAGGCAAGTGCATATTTAACCGGAGTGACATAATCGTCTTTATTGTGTTACTGTTATGATCAACATTAAGTTTTGCTATGCTTATGTTTATTTCTTGAGCTAATGAGATATTATATTGATTCGCTATAGCGGTAAGTGCATGATTGGTAATTTCTGCATCATTTGCATTCATGTGCATGAGTCTGGCCGATTGATGGTCATATAACTAGTCCAGACTCCGGAGTACCTCGGGCCAGATTGGTGAGAAAGCTATATGACCATGACCAGGATTCTTAAGTCCTATGAGAGTAGGCATTCCATGGGAGTGGAGGATTTGGACTTCGTATGAAAGAGGATGGGGCTAAAGTGGACCATCGACGGGTGGAAACTTGCTATAACGGTATATGCTTCAAAGAAGAAAGAAGAGACGCATACTGCATTGCATTGTATTGAATCGCATTGTGATGGATTGGACATTGGTTATGATTAAGTTGGAGCTATGATTGAGTACATGCTGTTATGGTTATCAGTCAATTACTTTCAACATTCTCCTTGATTAGATATGTACTTGCTGAGTCTCGGACTCATGCTTGCTCTTTATGCTTTTTAGGTAAAACCTTTAACGACATCGGATGCGGGCGGGAGTAGATCCACACACTTGCACCACATTAACATAGCAATAATTCTAAATGAACCTAGCGTCGCTAACTTAGTTCCTTAATAAAGAATAAGAAGTTGTAATTTAGAAGCCTAGAATAGGTGGTAGGGTTCTTTTGTTTGGCTTCAAAGGACCATTGTAAGTGAGTTGACTGGTTGCTCTCTGTTGTAGTGGTGAATATGTTTGGTGTGCTGGGGTGATGCCTTGGAACTTCTTTGTTGGTTATGGATGTATGTATCGTAGATATATGGTTATGACATGTTATTATATGCATTGTGATCTCTTGTGTCCGCTGAGTGGATGTCCATATTTTAGGGGAATTGCTGCCCAAATTTTATATAATTTAGAGAGTTAGTAACATCTTGGGTCCTGATTGGGCCGGGGTGTTACACCTCAGCCAAAAGTGGGTTGGGATGGAACCAGATCGGATAGTGCTTTTTACCGTATTCATATCCATATTTTTTTAACGAATATGAATACGAGCCCGAATGTTTGTTGAATACGAATACGGATCGGATAGTGTAACGAATGCAAATACGAATCGGATAGTGCAACAAATACAAATACGAATCGGATATGTACCCAATTCGGATCAGATACGAATATTCTTTAACTTTGGGAGTAAATTTTGGCCTGATAAACACGAATTCAGATCGGATATGTTTGTTAATCCAGTTTCTTTATTTTTTCCCCTCTTCCACTTCCTGTTCATGTGTACATGATGGACTCGATCTGTTTCATTACGGTGACTGAAATTAAACAAATAATCTACTTGGTTGAGTGGCCATCAAAATTCAAGATAATTGTTACCAACTTACCGTTACCTGAATTGAATGGGCAATGAGTGCTATTACCATTACTCTGATTGGACCAAACATGATTCAGTTTGCACTTAATTGAAGAATGAAACACTATCCAAGTTCGAGTATATTGTTAGTGCAGCATGGAGTGTTACATTAGACGATATCTTCATTGCTTTTATTTGGCGAATGGTATTCCCAATCCTCCCAATGTGTAAACTTGGAGAATGCTGAATCTGTATTATGCACATCTCATTGTCATTTTGTTGTTTGCAGTTCTTGCCAGAGTGGATTTGAACAATGACTTGTTTTGGGTCGAAGTCTATTGGGCGAAAGGAAAAGAAGCAGAACAATGTACTTGATGGGGATTTAGATGATAGCTCTCCTATCAAGAAAGGAAGGAAGGATAAGAGCCAGAAGCCCCGTAAAGGGGGTTCTAGTTCAAGCAATAGGCCTTCAGTAGACGAAGCTAAACATGGGAAGAAGAACAGGGATGATTCAAAGAAAGGCAAAGGGCACAGAATGGACAGCCATTTGGATTGTCCCATCAAAATTAACTCTAGGAGTATGAAGAATGAGAATGCGTTAGCAACCTCCAAAGCATCGAAGCCGGTAACAAATGTTCTTAGGTATGGTTTCTATGTTCTCCAGATTTACCCATCCATTCCTGTTAAACGGAGCTGATATAATCTAGCTGTATGCATGAAGATGCTATGTTTTGATAGGCCTGATTCTCATGTCAACATTATTCAGGAGAAGGGTTGACCCTGAAACTGCGAAGTACTTTTTGGAGATTTCAAACCTGTTTGATAATAAAGAGATTGATCTGGAGGAGCGTTCAACTATATGCTCTAATGCCTTGGAAGAAACTAGAGGGAAAGAGCTTGAACTTGCCACTGATGCTGTTATAAGCCATACCTTGCAGGTTATTGTAGAAGGTTGTGAGTTGGAGCAGTTATGTGTGTTCCTCCGTAACTGTATCGAGTCTTTTCCTATTATTGCCGTGGATAAATTTGGCTCACATGTGGCTGAAGCGGTTTTTAAGTCACTGGCAACCCATCTTGAAGATGAGACATCCAGGGTCATTGTAGAAGAGATATTGACTAAAATATGCAAGGTATTTTTTTTCAATGGGCGTTGCGCTTTATTATCATTGTAATGCAATGGAACTCACATTTGCAATTGTTGCTACAGGTTATTTCTGCTGATACTGCTAATGTGATGTCAAGCTGTTATGGATCCCATGTTCTACGGACGCTTCTCTGTCTTTGTAAGGGAGTCCCATTAGAGTCATTGCAAGACTTCCACACTACAAAAAGATCTGCAATTCTAGCTGAGCGGTTGAGTTGTGGTTTAAATAGATCGGCTGGACGGAATCCAACAAACTTTGAACATGGTTTCTCAGACATGTTTAAATCTTTTGTCAGGCAAATGCTACAAAATGCAAAAGATGAAATTCCAAATTTACGAATTAACAAGAACAGTAGCCTTGTTTTACAGGTTATTGTCTATTGTATACCACTTTTTGTAATGCAGTTCCATTTTATATTTTGCGTAATCACCTGCTTAAAACATCCTTCTGTAGACAGCACTAAAATTATCAACTGGTGATAGTCACGAATTGGATCACATAATAACAGCTCTTCTGGGTTACAATGAGACCGACACTGCACAGCAAAATGATTATAGTGAACAGAAGCATGAAATTGTTGCTTTACTTGAAGATACTGCTTATAGCCATCTCTTGGAGGTATTCCATTTTATCCACCATACAAGGATATCTTCTAGTTCTTGCTCATCTCTTTGCAATTTGTTGTTTGGAAGAATATTCACTGGATGCAAATGGCTTGCAGGTCATTGTGGAGGTTGCTCCTGATGAATTGCGCAGTAATATGCTTACAGGTACATTCAAAGGTGCATTATTTGCAATATCATCTCACTACTATGGCAACTATGTGGTGCAAGCGTTAATATCATCAGCTAAAACTGCAGATCAGGTATAACACGTGCAGCATTCAAAATTGTCTTGTGGATTTTGTTATTTTGTAGCCAATGAGCTAATTAAATTTTCTTTCAGTGTATTGGTCTGTTTTGCTGAAACAAATGCTCACTTCACAATCCCACAGTTCATGTTGTATTGAGTTATTTTCGATTGAGCATGTTGTGTGCTGATTTTTTTGCTTAAATTATTTGATTATATTTTTGAACGCTTTGACCATTTTATACCATTTCTGCTCAAGTATCTCTTTTACTTGTATTTGTGCACATGGCCTTGTCATAGATGGATAGGTGGTTTAAGGCATATAAGGATAGGTGGTTTAAGGCATATATTTTATTTATCACCATTTCTAATGCTTGTCAACCATAAGCCTGTCAACTACATTTTTCTTGATTAACATTTGATGAATGGATAATGCTTTCTCAACATAATTATTTTGTTTCTTGGCAATTGCAGATGAAGCAAATCTGGGAGGAACTTGGTCCTAAAATTAAGGAGCTGCTTAAGCTAGGTAAAACAGGAGTGGTAGCTTCTATTTTAGCCGCGTGTCAGAGGCTTGAAACAAATCGCCTTGAGGTATACTGTCAACTTAAATATCTCTGCATTGATATTTGAGAACTATCTTTAATTTCATTATACGTGATTCCTCTGTTTTGATCTACAGAGCTCTCAAGCTCTTTCTGCAGCAATAACGTTAGATTCTGAATCTCCTGATAGCATTGTTGCACATATACTTTTTCTTGAGAACTTCCTCCGGGAAAAATCTTCATGGAAATGGACGGTCGGCACAAAGATGAGTGTCCTTGGTTGCCTGATGCTGCAATCAGTGTTTCAATATCCACATGTATGTTAAGGTTTCTGTACAATTTTTTTTATTGTGCTGTGTAATCTTCACCATGCTACTGTTGACTCTGTCCTCTGACACTGTTACACTAGTTAGTTTTATTCCTTTAACAATAGCATATCAACACTTACTCACCTAGTACCTTACTAGTTCTATTTCTTGAAAACAAAATAGCAACACCTAGCACCTTACTCGATTTTCTCTATATTTTCACTAAATGCAAAGCTTAGATGGCTAAAACCTTACTCCATCTATTTTTTGGACAGCAATACATTCGACCATATGTTGCTAGCTTGCTGGCTATGGATGATGATCAGATCCTCCAAATTGCCATTGATTCTGGAGGTAGCCGTGTCCTTGAGGCTTTTCTATGCTCAAGTGCAACAGCAAAGCGAAAGTTCAAAGTTTTTGCAAAGTAAGTCTCTCCTGAACAGCACAACCTTTTGAAGATTGTTTCCACCATGTCCAAACTATGTTTTGAGTTACTCAATGAACTTTACATGCTTTTATTTGTCAATTTTTTATGTATGCAAAAGATGTTAAACTGATGCTAGCAAACTTCATAAAACTCGTATACATGGTAATTTAGAAAACTTCATAAAACTTGTATACATCGTAATTTTGTGTAATGAATCTTCTTGAGGAACTATTGGTGCAGTTATAACTTCTTTATCACTTTTTTTAAATGTAATAACTATCAAGTAGCAGCAATGAAAGAATCCTTTTTTACGTTTTTAACATATTGACATTTGATAATGATGAATTGTTCAAGACTTAGACTTAAATAGTATAGAACATTGGTGGCATGAGTTTGCACATTACAGAGGAGGTTCGACTCCACAGATTAGGACCCGATAATGTAGAAAATTCATTTTCACCACGGTGCCATGCACCCTCCTCGAAGATATGCCATTTGCTATGCTATTATTTATCAATCCATTGCCCCATCTGCTTACTTATCTATTTGGTGCTTGTATGATGCATTTTGTGCTATTATAGTATGCACAAAATTAGTGTGTAATGTCTTTGCCATGTAAGTGCTGTGAATTATCTTGATTCTTCATTCATTCATTTGACTGCAGTCAAACAGCTGTGTTAGCATAATACTGGCAGTCTGCCTTATATGATCATTTGAAGTGCATATTTTTTACAACTGTGCTTTATCTGACAGATTACAAGGCCATTATGGAGAGATTGCAATGAATCCTTCTGGTTCATTCTTGGTAGAGAAGTGCTTTACAGCCAGTAATTTTTCCCATAAAGAGGCCATAGTTTCAGAACTGCTGGCTATGCAAACTGTACTAGCTAAGACAAAACATGCCATCCACTTGTTAAAAAAGCTGGATGTTGACAGGTTAGTGATCTGTATATTTCCATTTCCTATAAATTCAAAGTTTTTTAGCATGCAAATAAAACTACTATTTATTTGGTTCTAGATTTGCAAGACGACCTGATCAGTGGAGAGCCAGGCAAACTTCGAAAGAAACAACTCAACGAGAATTTCAAGTGGAATTTGGCTTGAACAGTAAACCAACTGGGCAGAGCATTGAAGGACTGCTGTCTCCTCAAAGTCCCACAAAGAAGAAGCATAAACAGAAAGAAAAAACTGACAGACATACAGAGGATGCCAGCAACAACGAACCAGATTCATTTCGGAATAGCAATAAGAAGCTAAAATCCGCTAAGCCAACATTTGAGGAGCAATTGAGCAGCAAGAAACTTGTGAGTGATGCCGTCAGCATGCCATTCTTGAAGAACTCTGGCAAGAGGAAATCACCAGGTTTCCTCTCAGGGAAACCAAGTCACAAGAAACAAAGACATCACGGACTCGGTTCTGATAAATCTGATGGAAAGAAGTTTGTTCGGGATAGTACTAGCACACCATATGTCAGGAATTCCGGGAAACAGAAACAGTCCATCTCTGAGCTCGCTGATCTGGCTGGTAAGGAGAATCTGACTGCAGGGGAAGTCCGCAAACTGCTGAAGCCGGATATGTCAGGCATGAACTAACCACTTTCCGATTGTGTGAGCCGTTGTAGTCTTGTAGGCAACATTACCACATGATCTTTTTACCCCTTTCAAACGTTGTCTGATGCAGCAATTTTGTTTACTTAAAGTTCTAACGCTCATGATAATTTTGGTTCAGTGTAATGAGATTCTAAAAAGAGAAAATTGCACTGTAGCTCCCGGAACTTGTACCAAATCGCATGAAATCCCCTAAACTTTGAAATTGCTTTCTTAGCTTTTGAAACTTATTTCTAGTTGCACCGTTAGTCCTAGCTATTAGGATCTGTTAGATATTCCGTTAAACGGTGACGTGGCGCCCACGTGGCCGTTAATTGCTGACGTGGCCCCAAAAAAGACCTTAAAAAAATTAGGAAAATTCAGGAAAACAAAAAAAACACAAAAAATAATTCACAAAAATTAAGAAAATTCACAAAATTTATGTTTTTGGATTTTTTTTGAAATTTCTGGATTTTTTATGAATTTTGTGGATTTTTTTTTGGTTTTTTATGAATTTTCCTAGATTTTTAAAGGTTTTTTGTTGATTTTTTGGGACTTTTTTGGGCCACGTTAGCGCCACGTCAGCACTTAACGGCCACGTGGGCTCCACGTCACCGTTTAACGGAATTTCTAACGAATCCTAACAGCTCAGGACTAACGGTGCAACTAGAGACAAGTTTCAGGAGCTGAGAAAGCAATTTCAAAGTTTAGAGGATTTTGTGCAATTTGGTACAAGTTTCGGGAGCTACAGTACAATTTTCTCTTATACTAAAAATGCATTTAATCATTTCCACGGTTATGTCGAATCTGGCTACATGATTAATTTGTTGAAACCACCCGTGTTAGTTCCTGAAGAAAGAAATGCTATTCATACCGACCTATAAACTTTCACTTGTACGCTTTGTCTCATACAACCATGTTTCTGTGCACACGATTTCAAATCACTAAATCCTCCCTAAATGTCTCAAACGAGAATACATATATTAAGGCCCAGTTCTTTTCAACTTAATGACTTATCTACGTTTTGAAAACACATATGTTTTGAGTTTTTTGAGTTCGTTTTTTCGCTGTTTTGAAGGTAGGTTCTAACGCTTTAAAAAGCAAGTCAAATGAAATGTATCCGAATCTCGAGGCTACCTCAAGAAGCTCTCGAAGTTCAGTCATTTCGGCCGTTCTGATCAACTCAAAAGAACATAGCCTAAATTTCATCGTTGGTTCATTGGTGTCTCAACCTCGAAACTGCATCCTCAGAGTTCCTCGCCAAAAACGATAAGATGGTAAGACTTGGTGGTTCTTTCCCATCTCATACTTTGTGTATTATCCCATGATATAAAACAACATGATATTTATGTAGGATTTAATGGAGCCAAGTTATTGCACCCCAACGTCTCTTTTGGTCAAGCCACTTGAGACAGAGGCATTTTGGTCACTAAATGCCTCAAATGGGTGGAAAATAAAAAGGAAAAGAAGAAAAAACCAGCAAAACACCAAAATGTCAGGAATAAAAGAAATAGGTGTACTCGGTGTTATTCATCAAAAGACACATCAACTGGATGTTAGTTTCTGCGAGACACATCAACCGAGCGTCATACAACCAATTTTTTCCGATCCTAGCGGGAAAAGAAGGAAAACAGATACTTAATTTAAAGTGAGTAAACATAATTTCATACTCGATCTCATAGATCCCTATAGAATTCTGTGGAAAGTCGTATTCGATGAAAGTCGTATCAGGCTCAGCACAGTTGGTTGTGCTAAAACGGGCCAGCCCGAATCATTTTATGAATTGAAACGGACGGCCTTACGAGTAGTAACGGCCTGCCCGGATCGGCCCATATGGCCAGCTCTCCTAAAAACTACTCTCTCCGGTCAAAAAAAAAAAGTCGCCGTTGACTTTTAGACACACCTTTGACCATTCTGACGGCGTGCTCACCGCTCAACCACTGCGGATCACACCCCTGGTCAGATTTCTCGTCTTGCTAGCCTTTCGGTCGAGCTCGATTCGATTGAGCACTGAACGCAGCAAGGGGCAACACACCGGAATTACCCAGGTTCGGACCCCCTCGCGGGTAATAGTCCTACTCCTGCTGAGCCTTAGCTCTTTGGTTGTGGTTGAATGGAATGTGTTTACAGAGAGTTTCGGACGCACGTACGCAAGTACAACGCGAACCCTCCTCTCCTTTTCTTGTAGAAAATTCATTTTCACCACGGTGCCATGCACCCTCCTCGAAGATATGCCATTTGCTATGCTATTATTTATCAATCCATTGCTCCATCTGCTTACTTATCTATTTGGTGCTTGTATGATGCATTTTGTGCTATTCTAGTAAGCACAAAATTAGTGTGTAATGCTAATTTTCATGGGATATTTTTGTCAGTTGTTAGTCTATAGTATTATCTTTGCCATGTAAGTTCTGTGAAATATCTTGATTCTTCATTCATTCATTTGGCTGCAGTCAAACAGCTGTGTTGGCATAATACTGGCAGTCTGCCTTATATGATCATTCGAAGTGCATATTTTTTACAATTGTACTTTATCTGACAGATTACAAGGCCATTATGGAGAGATTGCAATGAATCCTTCTGGTTCATTCTTGGTAGAGAAGTGCTTTACAGCCAGTAATTTTTCCCATAAAGAGGCCATAGTTTCAGAACTGCTGGCTATGCAAACTGTACTAGCTAAGACAAAACATGCCATCCACTTGTTAAAAAAGCTGGATGTTGACAGGTTAGTGATCTGTATATTTCCATTTCCTATAAATTCAAAGTTTTTTAGCATGCAAATAAAACTACTATTTATTTGGTTCTAGATTTGCAAGACGACCTGATCAGTGGAGAGCCAGGCAAACTTCGAAAGAAACAACTCAACGAGAATTTCAAGTGGAATTTGGCTTGAACAGTAAACCAATTGGGCTGAGCATTGAAGGACTGCTGTCTCCTCAAAGTCCCACAAAGAAGAAGCGTAAACAGAAAGAAAAAACTGACAGACATACAGAGGATGCCAGCAACAACGAACCAGATTCATTTCGGAATAGCAATAAGAAGCTAAAATCCGCTAAGCCAACATTTGAGGAGCAATTGAGCAGCAAGAAACTTGTGAGTGATGCCGTCAGCATGCCATTCTTGAAGAACTCTGGCAAGAGGATGTCACCAGGTTTCCTCTCAGGCAAACCAAGTGACAAGAAACAAAGACATCACGGACTTGGTTCTGATAAATCTGATGGAAAGAAGTTTGTTCGGGATAGTACTAGCACACCATATGTCAGGAATTCCGGGAAACAGAAACAGTCCATCTCTGAGCTCGCTGATCTGGCTGGTAAGGAGAATCTGACTGCAGGGGAAGTCCGCAAACTGCTGAAGCCGGATATGTCAGGCATGAACTAACCACTTTCCGATTGTGTGAGCCGTTGTAGTCTTGTAGGCAACATTACCACATGATCTTTTTACCCCTTTCAAACGTGGCCTGATGCAGCAATTTTGTTTACTTAAAATTCTAACGCTCATGATAATTTCGGTTCAGTGTAATGAGCTTCTAAAAATGCATTTAATCATTTCCACAGTTATGTCGAATCTGGCTACATGATTAATTTGTTGAAACCACCCATGTTAGTTCCTGAAGAAACAAATGCTATTCATACCGACCTATAAACTTCCACTTGTACGCTTTGTCTCATACAAACATGTGTTCTGTGCACGCGATTTCAAATCGCTAAATCCTCAGGAAATGTCTCAAACGAGAATATATACATTAAATTGCACCGCTGGTTCACTGGTGTCTCAACCTCGAAACTGCATCCTCAGATTTCCTCGCCAAAAACGATAAGATGGTAAGACTTGGTGGTTCTTTCCCATTTACTTGCAAGGGAATCACACATTGTAAGCTCATACTTCGTATATTATCCCATGATACAATAAAACAACATGATATTTATGTAGGACTTAATTAATGGAACCAAGTTATTGCACCCCAACGTCTCTTTTGGTCAAGCCACTTGAGACAGAGGCATTTTGGTCACTAAATGCCTCAAATGGGTGGAAAATAAAAAGGAAAAGAAGAAAAAACCAGCAAAACACCAAAATGTCAGGAATAAAAGAAATAGGTGTACTCGGTGTTATTCATCAAAAGACACATCAACTGGATGTTAGTTTCTACGAGACACATCAACCGAGCGTCTCACAACCAAAATTTCCCTACTATGTGAGGGATTTTCGATCCTAGCGGGAAAAGGAGGGAAACAGATACTCAATTTAAAGTGAGTAAACATAATTTCATACTCGATCTCATAGATCCCTATAGAATTATGTGGAAAGCCGTATTCGATGAAAGTCGTATCAGGCCTAGCACGGTTGGTTGTGTCGAAATGGGCCAGCTCGGATCGTTTTATGAACTTAACCGGACGACCCTACGAGCATCAACGGCCTGCCCGGATCGGCCCATATGGCCAGCTCTTCTAAAAACTACTCCCTCAGGTCATAAAAAGAAGTTACCGTTGACTTTTAGATACGCCTTTGACCATTCATTTTATTCAAAAAAAAACATATAAATAATTATTTATTAATTTGGTTTATTCTTAAATGTATTTTAAGTATGACTTATATTTTTACATATTTGAACTAAATTTTTGAATAAGACGAATGATCAGAGGCATGTCAAGTCAACAGCGACTTCTTTTTGTGACAGGAGGTAGTACCTCCTTCCGACAGGATGGCCCCACACGTCAGCTTCCGTGCGAATCCTCCACGGGGCTGCCTCCTCCCGCAAACCTCCTCCGCGCCAAGCAGCACCGCCACTGCGCAACCCACGCCCACCCACCTCCACGCCGTCACGCGCTTCGCCTTCTCCCCATCCCAACCTCGCCGCGATTTATACACTTGGAGAAATGCGCCTCCCGTCCCGCCCACCACCACCACCGCCTCGCCCCCACCGAACCCTACCGCATCGCCCCCATGGCCGACGAGGATGCCGTGCCCCCACCGCCGCCACCACCGCCGCCGCCGCGCCGCCCCCACAGGCAGCTCCGACCGAGGAGGTCGCGATCGGCTCGCTCGCCCGCTCGCACATTCCTCCCGAGCAACTCAACCCCCGTTTCGACTTCTCGCTCGCCGCCGTGGAGTCCGAGGTTGACTGGCGCTCCCTGCCGTGCCGCGCAGGTACCAGCTGGAGGTGTTCGAGGCGGCGCTGCGGGGCAACACCGTCGCGGTGCTCGACACGGGGTCGGGGAAGACGATGGTCGCCGTCATGCTCGCGCGCGAGCACGCGCGCCGCGTGCGCTCCGGGGAGGCGCCGCGCCGGCTCGTGGTGTTCCTCGCGCCCACTGTGCACCTCGTCCACCAGGTGCACCTTTGGAGAGGCGATTTGTAACGGCCACTTTTTGAGTTTTTCTTATGGGCGCGAAGAAGTGGATGACTGGGTGCAATGTTCTTCATCGTATGGTGGTTGAGTTTTCGCGTGTTTGTGCTTGCGCCGTAGCAATTCGAGGTGATTCGCGAGTACACGGACCTCGACGCCATGGAGTGCTACGGAGCATCGGGGGTCGGCGAGTGGAGCACCGAACATTGGAAGAAGGAAGTTGGGGGTAAGGAGGTAAGCCGTAAGAGCCGGGGTTCAGTAAGTTTGCGCTATGCTGGCAGTGCACTGTGATTGAGTCAATGAGTACATTTATCGTGACTACCTTGTGTGTACTGTCCATGAGTCCATTTGCCGTGCTCGTGTGTGACAAATGTATCCCAAATAAAGTGCTTGACAGTGGACAAATGCATGTGAAATAGATGGTTCACGACTAATATTCAACACGTTTTTTTTTTCTCTTTTGTGTTCTCATGTAGCCATTGCTAGATTTGAACAGCGGTTTCAGTCGTGATCTTGGAATTCTTGTAGATATATAACATAATCATTTTTTTTTCTGTGTTTCATGTTATTGTCTAATTTGCTTTCTTGAATGTCATTGTTTTAATGTTTTTTATATGATTTCTCAAAATTTGGCCTAAAATTTGTAATTACAATATTTTGCTCATGCATCTGTTGGTAACTTTGGTAGGAAAAAGATATTTTCTCTAAGCATTGCATCTCTTTTGTGTGTCAGATTCTTGTTGTAACGCCACAAATATTGTTGGATGCTCTGAGGCATGCTTTTCTGATGATGAGTGCAGTGAGCTTGCTAATATTTGATGAATGCCATCGAGCTTGTGGAAATCATCCATACACACGAATAATGATGGTAATGGGATAGTAGAAGCTGTCTTGTATCTGATCTTTTTTTGGATAGTGTAGAAGTTGCTTAAGATGGCAGTGTTTTTTAAATAGACTTCCATACCAGATTTGCTATTGTTTCATGTCTTCTTGATTTTGAAGGAATTTTACCTCAGTTCTAATTGGAGGCCAGCTGTATTTGGTATGACAGCGTCACCTGTTGCTGCTAAAGGCAAGAATTGTACTTACCACAACCATGTGCTTTCCACTCTGCTATTTTTTCATCATGAATTTTCACACTTATGTTTAACTTAATTCTTCAAGTCACTGTCATATGTCTTATTATCTTCTTTGTGTATAATGCTGTCACTATTTTGCACCATGGAAAACTCATGTGATGGCAGTTAGTGCTCTTGCCATCTGCATCATAGGATAATAAATTTTAAGGTAGTATGCTTTGTTTTGTGCCAAATTCCAACAATGCTATACTCCTCTGCACCTAAAATATTAGCTAGCCACATGTAGGTGTATATTGAACATTTAATGTATGGTTGCTTACTGCATAGAATTTTTGATGGCTGCTAACATAGGTTGTGCATTTGATGTAGGTTTATATTGAATATTTATTTCATTTCTACAATTAATACCTTCTATTTCTAAGAACTTCATATTTTTTTTCAGGTGCTTCTACAATACAAGATTGTGAAGCACATATTGCTCAACTTGAACAAACATTGGATGCCAAGGTATCTAGTAGCCAGAACTTCTTTAACTTTGAATTTTTTGGGTCTTATGAAACCCATTTTAGAGCAACTAATAGCTTTCCATGTTTTGCGTACTATACTGCTATTACAGGTATATATAATAGAAGATCGAAGTGAACTTGAGAGCTTTTCTCCTCCAGCAACAATTGTGAACAAATATTATGATGCTTATTTGGTTGATTTTGATGACCTGAAATCAAACCTGCAGTTATTATTTGAAGAGGTGATTTAACTTGGCTATATTTCAGCTTATTCATAAAAAGATATATATATATATATACACACACACGCACACAGTGGTCCATTTTTGAATGGGATGGTCCAGGTGTAGAATAAGCTAATCTACACCTAGGTGTAGCATAGGGTATATATATATATATATATATATGTCCTCTTTGGTTCGCGGTTCAGTTTGGTTTGGTTGAGCCAAAAGTTGATGGTCTTTAAAAAGAGACACGAAAAGGCTAAAATATTTTTGAGATCTTTGAGAAAAAACCCCACAAACACAAAGCCCCAAAATTATTACAAAATGTCACACTAAATGGTTTATATAAAAATGACAAACTATGGCTCAACCAAACAAAACCAAACCAAACCACAAATCAAAGAGGGCATTAATTTGAAGTAGCAACACCTTATCATCTTGTATTTTTTCCCATTTGTATTTATATATATTTCGTTATTTGTTTAAAATTTGTATGGTTGAACAGTTTGACGCTTTGTTGGTTAGTCTGCAAGAATCATCCCCTCATAAATTTGAAGACACCAATACTATCTTAGAGACATCAAGGAAGAGCTTGTCCAAATACCACGAGAAGATATTGTACGGCCTAAATAATCTTGGTCCAATTATTACCTCTGAGGTATTGTGTTAGTTAATCATAGAATAGTTCTGAGTAATATAATGGTCATTGCATTATATCTGGTCTTGCTTGTTGACTATTTGCTATATGGTCTTCATTAATAAAAATTTATGGTTCCTTCCCTGCCTATTCTATTACTTGGCATTACTTACAGTTTCAATTTATGTATTAAAATAGCTGTAGTCCAATCATTTTTCCCTTGCATATCATAATGATGATAACTTTGCCAGTATTCTTCCATAACATTCCATTGCAGACTTGTTGAGTTGTTTTTCTGAAGAATGGTAAAATGTTCATATGCAAACTCTACACTGTTTTCTTAACAGGTCCTGAAACTATATGATGAAAGCATCAAGACACCAGTTGATACTGAAGATTGCTTCTTTTCTAAAGCTAGCTTGAGTTTACATATGTCTTATTTTAAAGAAGCTTTAGGTCTTATGGAACAAGTATTGCCACAAGGTATGGTTTACACTTTGCATATTATGTTCAATCTGATATATTTCAGTTAATAACTGCATAAGAAAACAAGCACCAAAATTTGTATATGATGTCTTACTGTTCTCAGTTGCAACTACACAGTATGCAAATAGAATCTGCAGTAGCTTTCCTGTTTGTTTTTTAGCAATAGCTTTCTCTGTTTGTAAAGGATAGGGTAATAAATTTAATTTGCATGGTCAAATATGATTGCATTAGTTCATCCTTATATTTAGTTTATGATCTCATATAAAAGATCCTCTGAATCTAATTCGATCGATCACTTTTATTTTTCTTACAAATTGCATTTAGGAAGACGACAAACATGCTTCTACACACCATCTTAATTTACATGCTCTATACTCTATAGAGGAGATTTACGGAGAAGTTTCTGCATATATTCTAAAGCAAAGAAGAGAGTGAAGTGGTTGATCAACAGCCATTTTGTAGTCCCACGTGTAGGATCTGCTTGGTTTTCTTTTGGTGGAATGTAGAAACTTTTTGTGTGAATCTATAGTTTCTTGGACTGAACTCAGTGGTTTTCATAATGCAGTTCTTTTTTTACCTGCATGTGTTTTGAGTTCTTATGACTTGTGAGGCATTTGTGGCCAGTTAGGAAACTGCAACGTTTATGCATTGATAACTGCCTTTTCTGGTTCTGCTGATGTTACTTTATGATAGGTTATGATGAACTAATGAAATCAGAGTCTGGTTCTGCGGACTTAACTAAAAGGGGATATATTTCTTCGAAAGTGGATACACTAATCAACATTTTAAAATCATTTGGGTAATGTCGTATTCTAAATTCCGCATGACTACATCAAGGTGTTTAGTTTTGTCTATTTCTCTCTTGTTGGTAAAAAATCATGTGTTGTTTTTCTCCACAGGTCATCAAATGAAGTGCTTTGCCTAATTTTTGTAGATAGAATTATGACAGCTAAAGCTGTTGAAAGGTTTATGAGAGGAATTGTTAACTTCTCTCATTTTTCAATTTCTTATCTGACTGGAGGGAGTACATCAAAAGATTCTTTGAGCCCAGCAGTGCAGCGATTTACTTTGGATTTGTTTCGAGCTGGAAAGGTATGTGATTCTTTTTGTAAATTCTAATTGAAACGGAGTTCCAAATGATCTTCTAATTCCCAGATCAATTTCCAGGTCAACTTGCTTTTCACAACAGATGTGACCGAAGAGGGCATTGATGTGCCTAACTGCTCTTGTGTGATACGCTTTGACCTACCGAGAACTGTTTGTAGTTACGTCCAATCTCGTGGTCGTGCCAGAAGAAACATCTCAAATTTTGTTCTTATGATTGAGAGGTACATATATTTTCACACATCATAAATTACACTTTGATAATTGATATAATATATTGTCTTTAGACAAAGTTTATTAATTCATAATCTATTCCTATGCTAAATTCATTTTCCACATGTCGTATGCCTCCTGCACAGGTTAGTCACAAGCAATGCAAATAATTATATAGAATAGGAAAAGATATGTGCTTTGCATAACTTAATTTGACATTAATGGTGGAGTTATATATTTTCCAAACAGAATTCCGTGCTCATAGTTCAGGAACTGTTTAATCCTGATCTTGTCGTAAAAAAAAAAGTGATGTTAAACATTTTATCATAGATTGGTATGTCTAGATCTCATCACCATCCGATCAAATTTGTAGGGGAAACTTGGAGCAGCAGGAGCACCTATTTCGTATAATACGAACTGAGTACTACATAAAAAACTTTGCTCTGTATAGACACCCCATTGCTCCATCCTATGATCTACCTCTTCAAGAGAAGTACACATACCAAGTTGAATCAACTGGAGCAACCGTAACTGCAGATTGCAGTGTCAATCTAATTCATAAATATTGTGAGAAGCTTCCTAAAGATAGGTACGCTTATGCTCTCTTTTTATAATTTTTTGCTGTCCTATTAGTCTTCTTGAATCTTGTGCCTCAGATTTTCTCTTATCACTGATTGGCATTGCTACTTATTGCTAATCATTGAGCTCGGTGTTTTGCTTAATTTGTGGATATGTTGTTGCTATGGATACCAGTTACATGGGTAGCATGTGTGCAGAAAAGTTGGTTAAATTCAAAATTCGCACATAGCACTATCTCTCTCCTACTTCCTAAGACTTGATCTTGCTGTCTCTTCTTATATAATAATTGTTGTTCATTATATCATTCTTCTGCAGGTATTACATGCCAAAGCCTTTCTTCGAGGTGGCTATCGAAGATGGATTATATCAATGTACCTTGATGCTACCTCCAAATGCAGCATTTCAAAAGATAGCCGGCCCTTTAAGCAGTACCTGTAGTTTAGCCAAGCAACTTGTATCTCTAGAGGCATGCAAGAAATTGCATCAGCTGGGAGAGCTCAGTGACCACCTTGTGCCCTTGACTGAAGAGCCAAAGGAAGAACATATGGGCATTGGTATCATTGGAACAGATGAAAATTGCCTTTCTGGTCTAGGTATGAGTGTAATGTCTTGCACTTCCTTATATTGAATTTCTCAGGTTGGAACACTTGGTCTATTTTTCCTATATTACAGCACCATTCCATTTCTTTTAGCAAAAGCATCAATTCATTTTATATGCTGTTCAATGCGATTGTGCCTAAGCTGGACTGAGGTTGTCAACTTGTCATACAGAATTGTAACTTGTGAATTTGTTGCTGCTAGATTCATTTACTTGTTTTTCATAATAATTACGCATACAGAAATTTTATGCCTGTCCGATGGTCTTTTTGGACCTGTTTTTGAACCATTTGTACTTTTTGACTATTTGAGTTATGCTGGCCTTATATAGCTAGTTTCCCAGTTCGTTACTTTTGTCATTTGATTTGAGCATTGAACTGCATACTGCAGTCTGCTAGTGAAAGGTTAGCAACCCCTTCTTCCCATAAATTGAAGTTCTCTATATCTGTGGAGTGCTTCAGCTTCTTTTTTAAAAATATTGTTATGATATTTATATTGGTATTTCCCTCATTTTTGCAGGAACGACTAAAAGAAAGGAGCTTCATGGAACAACGAATGCCATTGCTCTGTCAGGAAATTGGATTCATGAAAGTGAAAATGTTGAACTGAATACGTATAAATTTGATTTTATTTGTGACCAAGAGGGTGAAAACTACAGTGGGTTTGTTCTCCTAATGGAATCAATACTTGATGATGACATTGCACTTTCAAAAATGGATCTCTTTCTGAAACCTAATAAGATGGTCCACACCACTGTAACTCCTTGTGGAAAAATTCAACTAAACAAAACGCAGGTTGTTCAGGAAATAATAACCTACAGATATTCTTATTGTTGGAATTCAAGGAACATTTGATGGCTTACTTTTATTTTGACTTGTTTGCTTCAGCTAGGTAAAGGGAAGTTATTTCAAGAATTCTTCTTCAATGGCATATTTGGTAGACTATTTCATGGTTCTCGAACAAGTGGCGTGCAAAGGGAATTTATTTTCAGAAAAGGAAATGAAATACAATGGAGATCAGACAACATGTACTTGCTTTTACCTTTGAAGAATTCTTCACATGGGCAGCATGATTTAGGCATACACTGGGAAGCAATTGAATCCTGCACTTGTGCACTGGAGCAGTTGAGAAGTTCGTATCTAGAAGATGGAAACCTCGTTCCTGAAAATTGTATTACACATAAAAGTTGCAATGAAGAAGAGATTATTCATTTGGCCAACAAATCTCTTCGCTTTTCCACCATCAAAGATTCAGTTGTGGTATCCCTTCATACTGGGAGGATATACTCTGTTCTTGACTTGATCTTTGACACAAATGCTGAGGACTCATTTGATGAGATATGTAATGAGAAAACATCACCATTTTCTTCATTTGTGGACTATTACCATCAAAAGTACATTCTCTTTCATATGTCTTAATTCCTGGTGCTATATATCCTGATATGCTTCTTGATAAACTTCTCTTATTTTCACTTCTTTGTAGGTATGGTATTGTTATTCAACATCCAAAACAACCACTATTGCTGTTAAAGCAAAGTCATAATGCACACAATCTTCTTTTTTCAAAATTAAAGTACCTAGGTACTGCAAATAAATTCTACTCTAGTAACCTTTATGTTTCTCTATCGTAACGATCTGCAAGATAGCAAATGCATTAATATTGACTGATTTTACATGAAATTTCACATGAACTATTTCAGATGGTTCTACTGGCAGTCCTCTGCTCAAGGAAAAAGAGCAAATTCATGCTCGGGTTCCACCTGAACTACTCATCCACATTGATGTAACAACTGATATTCTCAAATCATTTTATTTACTCCCATCTGTAATGCATCGACTTCAGTCTCTCATGCTAGCCAGCCAGCTTCGCACTGATATTGGTTATGCTCATTGCATACCAATCTGTCTGGTTTGTTCTCTTTTGCGGAACTACGGTTTTTGTCTGCTTGTGCTCAAAAATACTTTCTGTTTGCTAATGATGGTTGTGCTCATCTCAATAATTTTATTTGTCTTCATGTTAGATTTTGGAAGCCATCACAACTTTGAGGTGTTGTGAGACATTTTCCTTGGAGCGTTTAGAGCTATTAGGAGACTCTGTACTTAAGTATGTGGTAGGATGTGACTTGTTCCTAAGGCACCCTATGAAACATGAAGGTCATCTTTCTGATATGAGATCCAATGCTGTCTGCAATGCTACACTACATGAACATGGAATATGGCGATCCTTGCAGGTAGATGGTTTAAATCCCTAGTCCATTTGCATGGTTACAACTTCCTGAAATTTATAATGTGTCTGTTAGGCAAAGATTTATGCTGAGCATGAGAGCTCAAGTGGTCAGCATGATGTTGTCCAAAGATACTCGTCTTATGTCATTTCATTTCAATCAGAACACTTTTGACAGGTCATGTCATTTCATTTCGATCAGAACACTTTTGACAGGTAATCCTATAAAATGTTAACTTATGTACAAATGAAGTCTAGTTTGTGTATAGGAGATAGAACTAGCTTCTAGAGGTACCCAACATGATTCCATATGATTAGCTTAATAGCTTCGCTGCTGAGAGCTGCAAAGTTGAGAATACAGTTCCAGATCTCAATAGATATCAGGCACTCAAAGAAAACATACGTTGTTGGTTCCGGGACCAAGTCAAATTTGTGGCATAAGTTATCAAATACTGTCCCTTACTGCATTAGTTATTACTTTTCGTGCAACCTGTCTATAGCTAAAATTCAGAAAGCGATTCGTAAAACTTCCTTCAGTTGGAGCTCAATAATCCCAAACACTACAGAAAGAAACTATTAACAAGACAAAATATAAAAACTCATTATGTCTCCTTTGTTGTAAAACAACTATGGTTGCCCCAGCTCACAAGTTCATGTTATTGATTCATTCTTCCTTTCTTTATAGTAGGAGATCAAGTTCCTATTGAGCTCTATCTAACATGATATCAGCAAGGTAAATAATCCAATGCTGGCTATTGTAGCGAAAGCTGGCATTTCCCCCAAAATAGGGACAAGAGTAGTCCAATCACAAAACTGGAAGAAAACAGTGGTTTCATTATCTATAACCACTTAGTAATTTGCCATAATATTCTGTGAGCTTCCTTTTGCTCAAAGAATAGTATTATGTCAGCTTTGCTGGTACAGCTTCCAAAGTCATTATTATGATAGGATCCCTTCTTGGTCAATTGAGTTCAGTTGGTTGTTCTCACTGAATAGTGTCCTAATAAGCTTCCTTTCAAAGATAATTTGAATAATGATATTGATGATATGATCAGTGCCTTCTTATTTGTAAGCCGAACTTGGTCCTAGGGCACCAAGCAATAATTGCTTATTCGCCTGAGATAGCTCCTTTTCTTTGCTCCTTACCAAAGGAAAGAGCAGCACTTGTGGTAGCTGGGAATCTGGGATCTTGACATAGCTCAATCTAGCCCCTAAATGGCTTTGTTTCCTTCCTAATATCCACCTTCGATTTCCTTAAATCTTCCTTAAATCATATCAGAGGTTTGAACAACAAATATCCGCCGAATGAGTTTTTCTTGAATCATGACACTTGTGGCTTTTCCTTATGTTCATTATTTATTATCGTTTCTCCAGGGTTATCTACGGGATAGTGCGTTTGATCCACGACGTTGGGTTGCTCCTGGACAGATATCGTTGCGCCCTTTTCCTTGTGATTGCGGAATCGAGACTGCATTTGTTCCTACAAATGGAAGGTATATTAGAGACGAGACATCTTTTATTGTGGGCAAACCATGCGACAGAGGTCACAGATGGATGTGCTCAAAAACAATATCTGATTGTGTTGAAGCACTAGTAGGAGCATATTATGTTGGTGGTGGAATCACTGCTGCATTTTGGATCATGAGGTGGTTTGGAATTGATATCAGATGTGATATGAAGTTAGTGCAGGAAGTGAAATTTAATGCATCAAAGTTATTTTATGGATCAAAAAGAATTGATATTGGGGAGCTGGAAGCAAAATTGAAGTACAATTTCTCAGTCAAAGGCCTTCTGCTGGAAGCCATAACTCATCCATCCCTGCAAGAATTAGGGGTTGACTACTGTTACCAGGTCAGTGCAACAGAGTAATCATGTACCAGTAGGTGAAATTGTTTATGCAACATTAGTACATTGCGGTTGATACTATTGTTCTTAACATTTTTTTTTCTAACTTGCTTCTTTCTATTCAGCGTCTGGAATTTCTTGGTGACTCTGTTCTGGATCTACTAATTACACGGCATCTCTATGCTACCCATACTGATATTGATCCTGGTGAATTAACTGACTTACGTTCTGCTTTGGTTAGTAATGAGAATTTCGCACAAGCAGTAGTAAGAAACAGCATTCACAATCATCTACAACATGGATCTGGAATACTTTTCGAGCAAATTACTGAATATGTAAGGTCCCATTCAGACTGTCAAATGAGGGAGAATGAATTTATTGAACATGCTGCATGTAAAGTACCTAAGGTTGGAATTGTTGTTCTGCTTCTTTTTTTTTCATGATGTTAACATCCTAATCTTTCATTATGCGCTTTTGTTGATTCTGTAATGTTTATTTCTCTGAATTCAGCACTCAGCAGAGCTTTTTCCCAGTCAACATTATTATCAAGCTAACTGTGTTCTTTCTTTTATAGGTTCTTGGAGATATTATGGAAAGCATTGCCGG
This sequence comes from Raddia distichophylla, assembly GCA_005191435.1. Lineage (NCBI taxonomy): Eukaryota > Viridiplantae > Streptophyta > Magnoliopsida > Poales > Poaceae > Raddia > Raddia distichophylla. The sequence continues at coordinate 1,220,929 of SPJY01030514.1, forward strand.
TGCAATATTTATAGACACAGAATTTAATGTTGATTGGGTTTGGGATATCGTTGAACCATTACTTTCTCCAATGATTACCCCTGATAAACTTGCATTGCCACCCTATCGTGAATTGCTGGAGCTATGCAGTCACCTGGGTTGCTTCATAAATTTGAAATGCACCAGTAAAGGAGAAGAAGTAATTATAGAGATGTCAGTGCAATTACGAGATGAGCTGCTTATATCCCAAGGACATGACAGAAATAAGAAGTGTGCAAAGGCGAAGGCAGCAGCTCGCATTTTGGCAGACCTGAAGGTATTTTTTTAACAGAATAAGAGTAGTGTGAAAGTGTTCCATACATGGTTAATGGCAGTGCCTTATGGTGTCAGTGTTGGTCTCAGTTATGAGTGGCCTAACTATACCATGACTCCATGAGTGTGCATTCATGTTTTATTGCATTGGAAACATGCAGTTCTACACTTCTACTGGATACTCCTCCCTGGAGTTTTGCTCTTGGAGAGTAGATGTTTTTTTGTGTATTGATTATCTATGCTAGATACTGATACTGATGTTTTTTTTTTTTGCAGAAACGGGGCCTTTCAATCAAACAGTGTTCCTCTAAGGCTAAGCAGTTGGATATTATCTCTTCAGATCTTCAATGTCACTTAAGTGTAAGCTTCTACATAGTCTTCCACCAAATGGCTTATCTAGGTTTTGGGAATAATTCAAAATATATTTTTTTCCATGTAGTCAGAATCACGACATGATTATTCTGATGTGAATGGCAATCCTACTAGCCTAGGTGCTCTCTTTTTAGTGAAAGAAGCAGGTATGTTAATGTTTCGATTGTTGTTTGGTTCAACAACATATTGTCAAATAGGAAGTAATAAAAGTGTATATGCTGTCCCTACTATCTATCTAGTTGCATTTTGGCACCTCCACCTTCAAGCAAAATACTCAGAAGCAATGTCACTTTTATTTTTCAGTTGTTCTTCCACTCAAAATGGATAAAGGCGGACCGCGATGTGCTCTTTTTAAGTTGTGCAAGAGGTTGCAGTGGCCAATGCCAGAATTTGAATTTGTGGAACAAAGGTTCAGGTATGTATAGGAGTACCAAGATATTGCTCTCAAGTAAAGGAATGCTAAACTTTATGTCACTTGAACCGTGCAATTTTTATGTTGGCCTTCTGGAATTTCTTCAGCCTTTTCGTTTTTAAGAATCACGCATGATTAATCGATTACCATGCTTTGAGATCACAACATAGTCACTATAGTTCCCATTATTGAATTTTTTTTAAGAAAAAAGGGCCTACCATCTGACAAGGAATCAGAATACATAGGAGGTTAACTTTATAAAGACAAGTGCTTTTAGAAGGAGCGTTGTCGGAATTTATCTGTTTATTACATATCAAAGCAATTACATTGTCAATTAATCAAGCTGTAGATGTGCTTAATTCTTGTTTTTTTTCCTGCGATAGAACTCCTATCGTTCTGGATGGGGTGACAACAACGAACCTCAATAGCTTCGTTTCGACCATCACCTTGCACATACCCAATGCAGCAGTCCTTACACTTCAAGGCGAGCGACGAACTGACAAGAAGACTTCACAGGATTCAGCATCACTGATGATGCTTCACAAGCTTGAAGAACTCAAGGTCTGTGTATGCAAGACTTAGCAAAGTACCACGGATCAATATGCCAGGTGACGGCTACTACTAATTAAATGTGGGGCATTTTCCCTCCCAAAGTGAACTATGCTGAAAAAAATATGAAAAAATCGATGTGCATTGCATGGTCACTCGGGTTCTCCGAGTTTCCAACTCCCTGGTGTACACGAACAAATTAACTGGCTCTATACATGTTTGAGGGACATATTTGTTCTTTTTTACTAGCCAGCGTAACATATATTTGTCCCTTTACCATAATCCGAGAACCACATATTTGTTCCGTTTTACAAGCAAAACGTTTTGGCGTTTCAAAGACATTTTTTGAGACGTCAAAGACTCGAAGCCCTCAAAACCAAATTCTAACAAATTTTTTTTTCAATATTTTGAAGTCGTCTAATGTCGTCCACAGCTTTGCAGAAATGCCACAGCCGGATTTCAAAGATGGAAGAGGACAATGCGGTTGTTGCCACCTGCGGCTGAGACCGGGGTTGCAAAAACCGCGACTGACTGTAGTTAACTGTGGCTAACCATGCCTCCGCGGGGTCTAAGACTGCTTGCGTAGAGTAGACATGCAAGTTGCAATAATAGTATAGCCACCTTTGGAAAAAATATAAAACTAAAATACGAAAAATATAAAACTCAAAATATAGAGTACTTGATTGCATCAACAATTCCTATCAAATCATAGCATCATTTGACATGGTTTAGAGTTACATAGGCTTCACAAAACAGAAATAAATAACATGCGAGCCACCACCAATTGTGGATTTAGTTGCAGAGGTTAACAAGCATGACTATGGGGGCATAACTTAGATCGTTCTAATACTGTAACAAATAAAATAGAAGAGAGAAAAATGTAGATGAATAGGAAAAAGAATGTGTATATAGTGGCTCGGTCGATCTAAGGCCTTGTTCTTTTCAGCATTTCGTACCGTTGCGTATTACTGTAGCAAATTTTGTTATTTTTATATAACCTATATGTTGTTATAATTTGTGACGATTTTTTCGTGACTTTTAGTAGTCGTTTCAAAGATTCTAAAATTATTTTTAATTATTTTTTATAATCTTTAGACCTCATCTTGAGGGCTCACAAATTTGCTACAGTAATACGTAAACGCAACGATACGCTGAAAAGAACAAGGCCTAAGTTAGGTTTAAATTGGTGATGCTCCAAGATGGTTCACACGGAGAAACCCTATGTATCCTACTTTTCTTTTTCTCAAGTGTCCTGCTTAACCTACAAATTCGGGGACTTCTATTAGCAAATCATCTGGGTTGTGAAACAGTGTGCAAATATATAGGAAAATTATTTCTTAAAAAAAGGCCAACTAGGCTACTGTTTGGTCTGGTATAAGCCACTAAGGCCTACTCAATTGTTTCAACTTTCAATGCAATGCCACATATGTTTACATCTTAGGATAAATTCACCAATGCATTATTTTTTAATTTATAGCATTGTTTGCACTGCCAGCGTTTGGTTTTCAAGCTACTAACCACGATATTAAAAACTGTCAGGATCTTTTGAGTTCCAAATGGTTAGTGAAACACTATGCTGCGGTGCACCCTAACTCATACTCGCACCGGCTTTGCCTTGGGAGCTGGGACGAAGAGGAAGTGAAAAGGAGCTTATGAGTAGAGATGGATATATGATGTGCCACTCATCGGAGCTCGCTTATCTCCTCGCCCCTTACTACCCGCTATCCCTAAGGCGTTTTGCAACTTCGCTCCTGCAATGGCCGACTCCTTGACTTCTGTTGTTACATGACAACCATGCGGTGACTCATGTGGCATAGCAACCATGTCGTGAGGCGAGAGAGCATCAATGGGAAGAAGGCTAGCACGACGGATGAGGGAGAAGGATGAAATAGGGGTGAAGGTATGGTGCAGGCTACTAGGGGAAGGTTGTAGAGAGAGAGAGAGAGAGAGAGAGAGAGAGAGAGACGGGTTAAAAGAAGGATGTCACACATCACCATGTTGACACATGTTTGCACACAAAAAGTGAATCGATCAACCAACCTATGGAGCTTAGGGTTCAAAGTCCCCGTCGACATCAAAATCATGTTCTAGGTGTGCCAACCAATTTGGTCTTGCAATAGGCAAGGAAAAAGTAATTAGTTTCTACAGCTGATTAGATCTATAAATGATTAAACCTGAAACCCAAGGAAACATATCCAAACAAGAGTAAGAAGGTAGTAAAAATATCAACTTAAATCAAATATAAACCAATAAATTCAAAGGATAAGTCTACTATCAAGACGATCAGATCAATTGTCAAGCCAATCAGATCAACTAGATAATAGAACAAGGTATTCGATCTATTACTAAACTGATAAAATAAACGATAGAAGGAAGGTAAACAATGCACTACTTAGCTGATAGGAAGTAGTGAAAAGAGGGTAAACAGACTACAAACTAGCTATCAAGATCAACTAGTATGTAGAACCAAAGATCTAGATAAGTCGAATTGGGTCAGGTCAGTTTTCGCCTTGACCCAACTCGACTCGACCCTCATCGGGGATCCTGCGGCAACGCATCAACCTGGACCCGACTGGCCTTGCAGGTGCCCTGGCTCGCCCCTGACCCAAGGAGAATGCAGATGCAGTTGCTGACCTTGAGGAGGAGGAGGAGGAAGAATCGGTCACTGCTATGGGAAAAGGATGCTGCTGCATCAAGGGCCACCACTGCAACAAGGGTCACTATCGTCGTTCGCTACGCCAAGGGTTGTTGCCTCCATATCCTAGTTTGGCGAGGTTAAATTGAGGCACCGAATCCCAAGATTGGGGGTGCCGCGATGGAGATACTGATGCTAGGCTACAAATCCTACCGTGCGGCGATTCCAAGCAACAGCCGCTAAGGGGTGATGGGTGCAGATTAGAGAGAGGGGGATAGACCGAATTAGATGGCACCGGACGCTAGGTCAAAGAGAGGGATCAATGCATCGTTAGAGAAGGAGGGAGGCACCACCACGCTGAGGCAAATAGGGGGAGAGAGGGTTGGGGGGGGGGGGGGGGCGATAACCCCCGATTAGCCATCCGTCGACACTGGTGCTAGGCTGCAAATACTACCGTGCAGCGATTCCGAGCAACAGCCGCTAAGAGGTGATGGGTGCAGATTACAGAGAGGGGGATAGACCGAATTAGATGGCACTGGACGCTGGGTCAAAGAGAGGGATCAATGCATCGTTAGAGAAGGAGGGAGGCACCACCATGCCAAGGCAGATAGGGGGAGAGAGGGTTGGGGAGAGGAAACTAGGGGTGGGCAAGGGTTTGTATGGGGGGAGAAATGGAGAGGGACAATGAGGGAGCCAGAGAGGGTGGATAGGTTGAGTGGGCTGCTCTGGAGAATAGGTGATGCGATGGGGTGGGCTAAGTGGGCTGCTTAGGAGAAGAGGTAACACGATGGGGTGTGGATGGCGGATGGGCTACGCAACGCTATTATAGGGTCGTGTCGGGGATGGTGCTAACCCAGAATCAACCTAGTTGGATTTTGGGGCCAGACCTGAGTTTCACCCGGCTAGTGGGTTGGGTCAGGTCTAAATCTACCTCTAAGCAGAACGAAAGTTAAATGATCTATCTACCGGTCCTAATGTGACAATCTAATAAAAAGTGAAGCCAGGCAAAATGATCGAATTGAATCGAGACATCACTTACCGGAGGTGTACCTAGAGGTTGATCGAAAGGCGATATGCAAGAAGTTGGTTGAAATCTAGAATACAATGATATTACTCTAAACTAGATTCAATTTGATGAAAGTAAATGATAATGTAAATAAAAAGTAGATTTATATTGATTAGGATGCCGATTGTCTATTTACACGGTAAAAGCCATCTATTTATACATGAAATACTCTTTTTCCATGTATATCGTATTAATTCAACACAAACTCATACTAAATCTTACATCTTGAATTCGACTTGAGTCTTCTCCCCTTTTCTTATCAAAGCCGATCTTTGTCACACATCCTTGTCTTGTTTCATACCAATATACCATACCGACTTTTATCCTTTCCTTTTTCCGGTCGACCCAGACCATATTTTTTCCTTAGCCGATTCATTCATGCGAAGCCGATTCCAAAAGCATCAGCTACAATTAAATTTTGGTGCTAACAAGACCACATCAAATGCCACGGTGGCAAACACACTTCCAAAACACCTCAGGGTTTAGGTCCTTAATTTGCGTTTGTTTGAAAAGTTCAAGAGATTTTCTAGTTTAGGGGCTAGAGTAGACTATTATAGTTCAAATTGAAAAGTAATCCTCCACTCAAGAGAGGATCACAAGAGAAGAACAATGCATAAGCCCATATGGATTTTACTTGAAAACTCAGAGCACTCGCTTCTTATTATTGCCTCCGACATAAGACAGCATAATGATATAGGGTGAGAGAACATCAGAACACTAATGGCCAACTGCTCTGTTCCGCTCCAGCTCCATCAAAATGCCCTAGATTCCAAGCTAGATGGATGGATTAGGCCGCCACGTCATGGACAATTACATTATAAACTACTCCATAATTGATCGTCGTCATCTTGTCGATATCGATAGTAATAATAATCTAATAGCTCCACCTCTCGTTCTCCTCGCCGTCCGGCGAGGTGGCCGGCGGCAGCTGCGAGTAGAACTCGTGGTCCAGGCTGCTCCGCTCGGCCTTCTTCCTGCCGCCGTAGTAGTGCGCCAGCGCCGCTCCCCCGAGGACGGCCACCGTGAGCGCCTGCGCGTGGATCCTGGCGTGGATCAGCCGCATCCCCGCCGCCGCCGCCGGCGCCCTCCTCCGGCTGTGCGCCACCGACGCGCCCACTGCCGTCGCCCACACCGCCGCTGCGCCAAACACCACCATGGATCCACTCAGCTCGTCTCGGGCGATCAGCGGCAGATTCAGAAGAGGGAAGGGAATTAATGGATGCAATGGATCGTTCTTTGACTCACCGATGCTCGTGAGCTTGTGCTCCTCCACCCAAGACTGCACCGACGAGCTCATCTTCTCCATCTCTCCGCTGCAAAGATCGATGATTTTCTCTCAGGATTGGGGATCGATTGATGGTGGGATGAGCAGGGGGTGTTTGGGTAGCGTACTTATAGCTGCTGAGTGTGTGCAGTGAAGTGCCCACTGGTTTGTTCATCCATCAGAAAAAATGGTGGCGAGAGGAAGAAACCATCAAACCAGTGCTGAAGCCGTCAGTTTGTGTCCCTGGTTTCCTCGCTTCTTGTGGGCTTTGGCGTTTACCAACCACTCCGTTTGCATATCTAAGTAAGAAAGCGTAAAATAAAAATACATAAGAGATAGTGTGTCTATTAAAAAAGAAGAGAAGCGTAGAATGTGATGAGATTACAGAGAGATGAATAAAGTATACAGTGAATAGTATGGTTAAGCATGTATTTAAAGTTCTGGATCGAGATGCAATCAATGTGTGAGTCTCCAATACTGTTTTGAAAGAGGGAGTCTTCAACACTGTCGTTGCTACAGATTAAAGCCGTGTTATTTTCAAATTAAATGAAATTAAAATATCATTTTTATACAAATCAATTGATGCAATATATAGTCATTTTTTGATGTTTTAATCAGTTCCCTTTAGAGTTCATAAATAATTTTTATTATTATTTAAAATCTTCAAGACCACTTTTAAAGATAATTTTTTTAAACTAAAATTTTTATAAATTTTAAACTAAAAAGGACAGGACATAAGATAAAACATCCATACGTCTTCTCCAACCTTGGATGGGATGAAACCAGCAGTGTTGCCCCTTGATTGGTTTCTTTATCGGCACTCCCATGGCTTTCTTCAGAGCCGCATCAGCGGCGTGTCTTTGATGTTTGCTACTCGGACGCAACACACACACACACACACACACACACACACAAAAGAGTTGGCTTTTACACCTAATGATCTCACTTTCCGTTTGTTTTTTCTATGCTTGTGTACCGTGTGAGATCATGGTTTCATCGTCCCCACTGGAGAACCACGGAACGTGCTCTTCTTAGCTGTTGAGTGTGTGCAGGGCAGTGCCTATTGGTTTGTTCATCCATCAGAAAAAATGGTGGCGAGAGGAAGAAACCATCAAACCAGTGCTGAAGCCGTCAGTTTGTGTCCCTGGTTTCCTCGCTTCTTGTGGGCTTTGGCGTTTACCGAACACTTCGTTTGCGTCCATGGTTACACGTGTGGGTCTTCAGCACTGTCAGTGCTATGGATTCAGGTTCCCTTTTCATTACGTGTTTTAGTTTAGTTTTTTATAGTTGAAAAAGTTGATAATTTTTATCTTAAAAAAATCTATTAAATTTTTTTTTGAGATTTTTGAGAAAAATTCTACAATGCCTTGAAAAAATATTTTAAAATATTACACTAGATCGCCCGTACAAAAATAACAAAACTTTTAAACTGAATCAAAACTAAATTAAAGCAAGAAATAAAAGAGAGCATGTGTTGTTTCAATGTTGTTGTGAGCTTTGTTGTTTCACTGTTTTTTCTCTCGCGGTTCTTGTGCGTGCAACGCCATGTTGCTATGCTCACCCACTAGCGCCGCCGGTTTGGTGCTCGGCACCGCTACCTGTTGGCCTGCGCTCTGTCCTCCTCTTTCCCATGCATCTGTTTTTCCATCTCTTTCTCCCCCACCCACCTCACCTCTTCTCTTTGTGGGGAAATGTGAGTTTGGCAACTGGATCCACCGAGCATGACATGGGAGCTCGCCAAATCTGGAGAAGATGACGGCAAGGAGGAGGCACATCCTCATTTTCTTATGGAGCATCATCAAATTGATAGATGTGAAACATTGGTTTTTACTTGTTGAATTTTGTGTTTGTTCTCGTGTACTTTTTCTTATTTTGCATCGGCAAGGTCCATCCCCATTTTCACATTAAACTCTTGGCAATGTACGTGTGAAACTTGGTGTTTTGCTTGATGAAACCTCGTTTTGTTATGAGAAACTATTTGGTTGCACGGTAGTAGAGTTTCATTTGTTATTTTATATAGCTTCATCAATTCATTGTACAAGTTTCACTGGTTCTTTTTCAAGTCTCATTAGTAATTAGCCAAGTTTCATTGCACTCTTAAGTTTTATCAACACTTACCGAAGTTCCATTTGCCTTTTCAAGTTTTAACATTAGTTTTTTCAAATTTCAATAGTTTATTTTCAATATTTCATCAGATTTAGCTCATGTTTCATTTGTATATTTGTCGAGATTTTGCGGTTGTTTTTTCAAGATTCCAAGCCGATGTTACACTGAAACCATCTGTATCATTATCACCCGTAAAACTTTGTGAGGCTTGATATAGTTATCACGGCACATAATATCTCCTCTAAAATTCTAAAACCAACAAAGGATGAGGGAGACATACAAATCATACAACGACGCGGATGGTGTTCATGATTTAGCATTTATTATTTCTACTATCCAAGAACAACAATATACATGCAAAACATTAATTGCTGATAATGCCACTATTTCCCAACTTCTCAAGAGTTAATCCTAATCTACCAGTTCCATTTTTCTGCCTCAACATCTACATCGACTGTGGGAAGAGCAGGCGCCTCTTGGAAAAACAAGCTTTCACTCGCATTGCCATCCTTCTTGGCGAGCTTTGCATTCTCGTAGTGGTGTTTTAGGGCTGCCCCTGAAAGCACCGCCAGTGTCAGAGCCTGTGCATGCATTCTGAAAACAAACAAACAAACGAAAGCGATGTTAATTAACTCACCGAATTATACAATACAATTTACACAAAATGTTTCTGCATTACAGAAAATTAAGTAGTTAAATAGTGTGCATACCTAGCGTGTATAAGTCGGAGACTTGGCTTCATGGACGACATCTTGCGGCTTAGGCCAATGACGCTCCCAACGTTGTTGCCCAGAATACCCCTAGTAACAGATAGAAATTTGAGCCAAGAATAAAAAAATTGGAAATCCCAATATTTAGTGTCAAACTAACAACTATAGTCTCACCAACGCCAGCAAGCTTCTGCTCTTTCGACTCGACCATGATGATTTCGTTGGACCCATTTTTACTAGAGGAAACTATTGATGTTTCTTCAAGAAAGATTACGGCGAATTCAATGCAATGGCTAGCTAGGATTATTGGAATTTTTATAGGGGTATTGTTTGATGGTTTTAATTTCTAATCCAGCGGATGAAGCCTTTTTTCCTTGTATGTATTAAGCAAATTCATGTGTTCAGGCACCTAGTATTCGCTAATGGTAAAAGTAAGTTTCATGTTTGCACATATTAGCACGTCATGGCCTCACGCACGGTATGAATCAAGTGCAAGAAAACAAAAAGGGAATGTCAGAACTGTAGTGAAAGGGACTAAATGAAAATAAAAGACACTTTTCCTTGTTCTCTTTCTTCAGTATGTGACAATCGCCACGCACTCATATGGTCATCGATAAAACTTTTCATTCTAATTTCTAACTTGTAAGAAAGCATGCATCTTTGCTTGGGACTGAAAAACTTCAATAATAAATTAAGTGTTAACAGGAAAATTGTGTGAACTAATTTCATCCCGGTATTGCCATAAAGTGATCTTCAACCAATTCATGTGTCTTATGTTAAATTGTTAATAGATCATGTCAAATCTGCATAATCGATGTTTTACACCTGTCCCATTCATGCTCATGGGATCAACATTTTTAATCATCAAAACCTATTATCTACAATGTATCATCGACCTTAATAATGCCTAAAGATCGAGGAATGTGGAAATATATATATTTATCTAGATCTAGAAGCACAAAATCAAAAAATTGTATCAAGAAAATTAATAATCAAGGTGCAAGAAATAAATTGTTAATATTTAGAGAGAAGGAAAAAACAAACCTTCCGATTTCAGTGAAGATGAGGACCGGGTGAAGCATTGGGCTGAGTGGTTGCCAATCGGAGGAGCGCCAGTTTTGGAACACGGAAATTTTTCCTTGATTTTTGCGAGAAACTAACCATTTCCTATGAAATTTCTGCAATCCAATACCAAAAAAGAGAAATTTGGAAAGGAAACACCGAGAAGCGTCATGGGGTCATTCTTATCCTCTTGAATTGTATTTCTAATGGCAATATAGAAACATATATAGAATATACAAAGAGGTTGTGGTTGTGTGGCGGCGGAGGGAATAGGGTAGAAACGCAGAGAGGGTAGGAGGAGGTCGATACATATATATAGTAATACGATATGATCGTGATCGTTGATCAAGTAAATCTGTTGGTCTAGAATTTTCTTCACCTTTTTGGACTTTTGTTGATGCCACTTATATGTAGAGAATCACAAATTAGTACTAGTTGGGTGTCTGATTTCAGCCCAACTCCATGGCTAAAGCAGGTTGTGCTAGGTCAAACAACTTCACTATAGGGGAAGAGCTAGAGTGGAGTGATCAAGTAACACAATGATGTAAGGAATTGGATGGCCAAGAGGGGATGGTCAGTTGGGATTTTCAAATTTTACTCTCTAACTAGCAAGTTCTATACTTGTGTCCAAACCCTATAAATAAATGCAGAAGTTAAAGAGTAATATTTGAACACTAACTATTTGGCTAGGTGATGACACAACTCTAATTAGGTGAAATAAAGGAAATTATACAATCAATAACAAGCATCCTAAATCAAGGAAACTAAATTTTGTTTTGCGATCCTAGGGTGACAAGAAAGCAATTTAATTCTACAAACGAAATGCAAGTAATTAAATTGCTCAAGATATATCTTAACATAAGCATAAATAACATAAGTACTGCTAGGAGCTAGTAGCAATCAACACATGGCATGGAGATAAATAGCATCATACACATCTCACAATAGCAACAAATACATGAGCATGAGAGATAACTACGAGTGATGCAACTAGCTTAGCTTTTTCCCTTGCGCTCCGAGACTTGTCGGTCTCCACTAATCCATGTTAAGACTTTATCCTTGCAAAGACCGGCTTCCTCTCGAGACAACCGTCTCTTCTCCACTCGTGCTTGATAATTTCTCTCCTCAGTATGTGGCTAGCACCAGCCCCATGCGCATGATTTGCTCAGGCCTTCTCACAATCTCCATTTGAGAAGATCACTAGCGTTTTATGCCTCCCATGTCTTCTAGGTATCTACAAGCACCAAGAGTAACAAGACCGAGATGAACGGATTGCCTCCCATGTCTTCTAGGTATCTACAAGCACCAAGAGTAACAGGACCGAGATGAACGGAGGCATCATCAATCCACACCTTGAAGCACATGTTGAAGGACTTAAATGGGTAGCTAGGATTTAGTGGCTAGAGGACACGCCTCTAAGCTCACTCAAAACCTTCTCTCACCCTCCTCACCCCTAGGGACTCCAAACTAATCAAAATGGCCAGGGAATGTGCATCAACTTAGACTTGATCATCCTCTCGATGATCCTCCCCAAAACACAATATAGACTTCATCTTTAGCTCTTGGTGAGTGGACCTCGACTTGGTTACATCCTTCAACATGCCCTCGGTCTGCATGTACCTTCGTAGGGCATAATTTTCTTCACACCACCCAAAAGAAACATTGCTTCCAATAGCTCTATAGTAATTATTAGATTTGATGTTTCACGAAAAAATGAGTGCCACAAGTGTTTCACAAATAATCACATCAAGTATAAAAACACTTGTCACAAAATCACTCTCAAATGCATCTATTAAACAATGGGTATTTATGCACATGAGAGAAGAATGCCCAATGGTAAATAGACAACAATATGACGACATGTAAAAATCAACCATTTTCACCTAACCTCCAGCATTCACAACATGTGCACATGCATTAATATCTTGAAAGAGCACAATGAACATATAAGCAGTAAAACATATGATATTGATACAATATATTAAACAAATAGACACATGGATCAAAAATAGGAGACAACACATAATACCAGCGGACTCCACAAACGAGGTGCATAATAAAATCCATGGATAGCATATATGCATAAAGATAATTAGTCATGGTGAAGAGTCTATCTTATGGATCATTTAAGTGCTCACTAATGCATGATATATAACAAACAAAGATCCCAACAAGCAAGCAAGCAACATGTCCATTAAACATACAATGTATATATGCTCAAATAAAGATGACATGAGGCAAAGAGAATAAGTTCAATAAAATAATAACAAGTGCTTACATTAGAGGGGTGCACTAAAGAATATGTGTGGGATATTGAAATGCATACCTTAGCTTTTCATATTCATCATAGTTGCAAGTGTGAGGCTAAGATGATAAATCAACCACAGTGTTAGTTTCACAAAATTTTTTGAATTTACTAAAGGAAAATCCTTGCAATGGATGAATAGCTAATACAGTTGACACAATTAGTTTCCACAAAATCAAATATTGTCATTAAAATCATTGTTATTAACCACTAAAATTACACAAGGGATAGTAAACTTGGGCTTTTTCGTTGTTGTTCTTTGCCTCTCCTAGTTGTGCAATCCATCTTTGAGCATTTTTCCTCTGTCCAATACATATGTTCCTATTCAATGCAATATCCACCTTTCTTAAAAGCCAAGTTAGTAAATCTTTTTGTGGTCAATGGGTATATGCCAAATACAACAAAAACTTCCAGATTGAGCCATTACCTCTGTCTACCTAAGGAGATCTTAGTGACAAGAGAGAGTTAAGGTGACAAATTTAATCTTTAGCAAATCAAAAGGCTGGGCAGAAAAAAATTAGTGGTGCTGGGTTGGCCGGGGAAGAGGGGAGAACAACAATAAATCAAGGGAGCGGTGAGGACAACAATGCAGCGTGGCGTCGGTCCATCGGTGGAGGGATGAGAGGACATTTATGTCGGCAAGCCGAGGATGACCACCATGTGATGCAGCATTGGAGGACACCACCATGGTGTGCAACATCGAGGAGGGTGGAGCATGTCAGCACCAGAGGGGGAGCACATCCGCAAGATGACAAAGAAGGGAAAAGCATAGTGGCACAAAAGAGGGGAAGCGCCACGATGTGTAGGTAGGGAGGGGGAGGTGTGGCAATGAGGAAGGGGAGAGCATGATGGATGGCCCGCAACACAAAGGTGAGGGAGACGGAGCATGGCGAAGCCTAGGCTAGATAGATGTGAGGGTGGCAAATGGTGGAGAACAAGTGGCAACTGTCCAGGGGTTGGGTGGGTATTGGGATGTGAGGTTAGGGTTAGGATATATATGGTGAGGGTGGTTGCCTAGATGGGTTGGGTCTTAATGGACAAATCCACTAAAAAATACATATTTGATTCCTCAACTATAATCCATAAACCAATTCGATCCCTAAACCAAAATATTGCCAGTCATTCAATTATAAAAGTCAGGCTAGACTAGTCAACACGGTAGTTTGAATGGTTTTAGGTGGAGTGACGATCCATGTGGTTTTATAGGATAGTGTGGCACCAATGTGACGAATGAAGTGGCATGATAGATGGATCATATGTAGATGTCTAAATGGTAACTTGGCATGCGGGGTCTGATCCGACCCATTAGCCAAGTCAACTTTGGGTCAGGTCCTTGGTTCCAGCTGGGTCAGATCTGGGTTGACCTTAGACCCGACCCGACCTGTTCTGAACCCCTGCTGTTAGATCCAAATCCTACATGAGATATCGGGACTAGGGAGCAAAGGAGGGCGTCCGATGCTTCACCTCCAGACCCACTGGCTCCAGAAACGTGGGTCCTCGTATCCGTGCGCTGACCTCTCATCAGCGAAGGAGTGCTGGTTGCATCGTTCCATCTAAAAGAAAATTTTGACAAACAATTTGTTAGAACAGGTAGGCAAAGTATTAAAAGAATGTTTTAAGCACCAAAATAATCGTAAACAGGGGAAAATATAATTTTTCCTAATTTCGACCTCTAAGTCATATGGGTCCTACAGTCGCACGCTCTGATACCAGCTTTGTCAACCCTCAATTTTAACTTACCTTGAGAGTTGGAATACCATGCACTAGTCCCTGGATCGATCCACTAGTGCGAAAGATCACGTAGCCGATACAAGCATACATCGATTAATCATAATCTCTGAATATTACATACCAAGTTACGCACGTACGCGAATTTAGTAAGGCAACCCTCGAAGGCCTTATATTACAAAACAAAGTTCAGAGTTTGTAGCTATCCCAAAATATGTACCCAAAAAAATGTCCTATCGGCTAAGTGACGGACAAGCGACTGGGGCATCCCCTATGACTCGTCAGGCCCACCGAAGTCATGTCCTTCGTCTTCATGGCACTCACACGGATCCTCCTCGATTCCATTGCCTAAAGAATGTAGTAGGTGAGGTCAGCGTTATCCAAACGTTGGCTAGTTAACACTTCCCTTAGAAGGCTTTATTTGGGGAAATGGGTTATTTTATTTGCGTAAGGCCAATTTTTAATGTCTTTAAAAACTTCCTAAACTAGCATCATGTATTAGTAGTCTTATTATCTCAAGGGTTTAGCATCGAAACAATGCATCCCAAATCCCAACCAAACCACCGACCCTTTCGACCAACTCTGAACCAACCAAGCCTCGACCAACATACACTCGATATCATACTTCACCAAACTATACTTCTTGTTGCCCCCAACATTTCCTAGATACGTCATCCTTCCAGGATTTGGCAATCCTGTTGTGGACCACACTTGCCATGGCATGCCCGCCTCGGCCTAGGGGGTTGCCAGCCCTCACTAGCCGAGCGTCATCCTGGGGAAGTGTGACCTTATCATCCTCGGTGATGACCCATGCCGATCCCTATCGAGAATGGTTCCAGAGGGCCTCCGCAGAGCGCTCACAGCTGGCGATCCAAGACCCGTACTCCGCGCGATGGCCACGCGTTGTGTTGGAACCATCCCTCAGATGGCAGCGATCTCCCCGCTACGCGTGTTCTTCCGCGCTCCTCCTGGGTAAGCCCTGGCTAAACCCAACACCAGGCACCCTGTGCCTTAATCATCCATCCGGATGTCCTCTAGGGGCAACTCACCAATCATTCATATCTACTTCCATGGTCCTCGACCTTGCCATACATGAACTATCCCAACCAACCGACCAAACCAGACCGATATCCCACATAACCATACCCTCAACCACATTCAGCCCAACATGCAACTAATAGCCCTAACTATCACATGTCATAACAATTTCAATGAAGGAATGTGTCAACGATTGGGAATCGGGCTCCACGAGTCGAGCTTATTTGTTGATTGTGGACAACGGACCCTTCTCCTCAAGGGCTTTGCGTTCGGGTATGGCAGATCATGCAAGACACGGAGAGGGAGACGATGATTTTTATCCTGGTTCAGGCCCCTCGCGGTGGAGGTAATAGCCCTACATTCAGCCTTTCTTGATTATGAAGAACAAGAGTACATGGTGGTGCCAAATTAGATCTGGGTGGATCCCGGCGTGTTCATAGGATGAACACCCGCTATACTACGGCCCTCGCGCAGGAGGACGATGTGAGATCATGTGGAACGATCTAGTGGGAGATGGATCCCGGTAGGAGATGATCGAAGATCCCCCTCCCCCCCGAGCCCTCACGCAGGAGGAGTATTTATGCTCGGGACTACGGGTATAAAACGGAAAGAGCTATACATGGTAACTACCTTTAACTTGTAGGCTAAGTCTTCCATGCCTTGGAGATTACTTCGGGTACCGCCTTGGAGATGAAGTCGGTGGAGAGCCACGCCGCCAGGAAACCCTAGGAGCACCGTCGCATCTTGGGCCGGGCAGGATTGCGCAGCTTCGTCTTGATCAATGAGCTACCGGGCAGAGGCCTGCCCGGCGCAATGCTGATGACCGGGTAGGACTTCGGTCCTTGGCACCGGGCAGAGGTTGCCGGGGTGCCGCTGTGGTACCTACTACTAGATAGGGGTTATCCAATCCCCGACAGAATGAATGACCGGTGAATATCGGTTCACCGTTTCGTGGCGATTTGCCAGAAGATTTGTTTAAGCCTAAGCCAGTGTAAGCAAGTTTTACCCATTAGATAGGGTTAAAGTGATTACCAGTCCAATCTTAGGCTAACAAGGGTAGACAATCAAGGCAATCATGATGGCTAAACAAATCAAGGGCAGGCATGTATAAGTATTACATGACTAACAATTAGGCAGATTAATAGGCATGCATTTTTAATAATAAACAATATAGCTGACATAAAACAGGGTAATGAACATGATATTAGCGATGTTAATCCGCACTAGGGAAAATCGCAATCTCTCCCTAATACGGACAACACCTAAAGAGTAAGTGTTAACTCGCCTTGCTCAGGTGGATGGTCCTCCTCGGCGTCTCCGAACCTCCCCTCGGGATCGCCTGCGTCTAAGCACACATACAATTCCATAATTACTTACCGATGCAAGCAGAAAACATGATGCATGCACGTGCCCTAGGTTTTACCTTCGACACTATTATGTAGGATCGGTAAACAAAGCTAAGTTTCGTATGATATGCAATGTATGCCCTGATGCAATTATTAAGTAATAATATCATTATATAATATCCTAGCTATACCCCAAAATACGCTTTTGTACGATCATAACGGTAATCGAGTGTTTAGGGTTTTAAAACGACATATGATGACGGCACGTCGAATTACGACCTACCAACGAGGTTAGGATTATCAGAGTTCGTCTTTTCTAAGTGCTCCTAATTACAAAGTGAAATTCTAAGTTATAAGGTATTTTAATGCACTTTTCTAAAGTCCATTCCCATTGGGCTTAATATAGAACCTCTTAAGATTTGTGGATAATTAGGAATTTAATTTCCCTTATAAACAAACTTGGCAAAATAATATTTTGTAGCTTTCTCTAGTTATTAATGTCCTTGCAACCCTTATTCTAATTTCTTATATTTTATGTGGTCAGACTCATTATTTATTTTTACTAAATTCACCTTAAATCTAGTTTAAACATTTTCTATATAAGAAATCTACTATTTCAACTAAACAGTGCCATTCTCCTATTATAGTGGTCGTTTTCATAATTTTATAAAATCAGAAACGACCTAAGCTATTTATCTAAATTTTTCCAAAATTTTTGGAAGCTCCTAGGTATTTTTAGTAAATCTAAAACACCTTCTGCAATTTCTAAATTACATAAATCAGAGAAAAAACGGTAAATGTTTTGGGCCGAGCCAACGAACGGAGGCGGCCCAAATCGTATTTGGTCCACAGCATGGCCGTGCTCGCAGGGCCGCATATGCCGAAGGCATATTTTCTCTGGGCGCAACCAGCACAGAGCTAACGCCAAACCAAGAGGCGCGACCAGTTAACCTGCCTGGTGGGCCATGGGCCCACATGGCATAGACGTGTTGCCGCGATTTAAACCCAGCGCGCGAGGGGTGATACTGGTAGGTGGGGTCCGCATAGCAGCGACTCAACATGTATCGGTCCGCACGAATCTTGGCGTGGATCGGGCGGCTCGTGGTCGTCGTCTTCCTAAGACTTGTCGATGTGGCCGGCGGCGGCGGCTCTCGCCGTGGCGGCGCTACGGCAATGCTCCGGCCAAATGCATGCGAGGGCTAGCTTCTACATCTCCTAGGGAGCCTAGTGGAGCTCGCGCCAAGGCCGGGGATGGCCGGAGGCGGCGGCGCGACATGCGGTGGCGGAGCCGAAGGCTACGGACCTGCACGCTATGGGAACGAACAGGGAGCTCAAGGGGGAATCGACGGTGCTCACCGAGCTTACGGACGAGCACGCGGAGGAACGGAGGCGGCTGGCGGCAAGGATCCCGGCGGCGACCGAAATAGGGGCGTCGTCGCCACGGTTCCTCCGAGCGGCTCCACTGAAATCAATCGAGGTGTCGGGTTAGGGGAGAGATGAGGATGCTCCAGGTGGAAGGAATTGGGCTACGGCTCACGGAATCGACGAGATCTTCGGCACCGGTGCGGTGAGATTTGGGGGAAATGGGAAAATCGGGGTCGGCGGGGTGGCGTTCGGTTTTATAGGCGCGGGGCGGAGGGGTTGGCCCGAAAGCGCACTCGGCGACGCGAGGGAGCGAGGCGAGACAGAAGCGGCGCAGCAGAGAGCGAGGCGGCGCGGCGCGACGCGACGCGGCGCGGCGCGGCGCGGCGCGGTGATGATGGCGCGAGCGGCGCAACCGGCCAGGCGCGGCGCTCGGCGCGACAGAGCAGCAGGGCAGTGCGGCGGGGCGGGGCCACCGGACAGGGAAGAGAAAGAGAGAGAGAGGGAGAGAGAGAGAAGAGTGGGAACGTGCCCACGTGTCAGCGCAAATTCAAATGAATTTTAAAATTCAAGCAATTTTTTGAAATAGCCCGAAATTGGGATGTTACACTTTTGCTCATGGCCGTTAAGAATTGCTGAATCTCGACAGAATTATGGGCTCTTACCGAGTTAGTTGGGCCGGTTCGCTTTGGTTTAGGCTGGTCTTGACTAGCCTGCGTTGTTTGTCATTTCGTTGCGAGTTGCGACGGGCTGGGCTTTTTCGTAGCACCGTAAGTACAATTCGCTCATTGTACAACTCTGAAAGCAGTACAATTCGCTAATTGTGTGAGTAACTCATTACCGGTGGTAGCGGTAGGCTGGTAGCTTCGCTTCTTGAACAGATGTTTAGGCCCTGTTTTTTTCAGCGTTACGTACCGTTGTGTATTACTGTACCAAATTTTGTTACTTTTGTATAGTCTATATGTTGTGATAATTTGTAACGATTTTTTCATGGCTCTTAGTAGTCCTTTCAAATATCATAAAACTATTTTTTTGTTATCTTTTTATAATCTTTAGATATCTTTTTGAGTGCTATCAAATTTGCTACAGTAATATGACAACGCAACAATACACTGAAAAGAACAAGATTTTAATTTCCTTGCAAAGAGAACCGAATGCTAAAGGACTTGCTTAGAACATAAGAATTCCTCCTAAAACAATTTGATTATCGATGATAAAACAGTTTAATTATTGAAGATATTCACATTTTTCTCAAGGTATTCAATCAAACATGCCTGGTCTAGCTATAGGTGTTTGGCTCAAGTAAAACAAATGTTCTACGATAGTTTAGGTACGTGTTATTGTGACATCCTAATAAATATTAGAATGTCCCAAGTTTTATTTAAAAAGAAAATCTAGGTAAAATAATTTCTATTTGTTTTTCTATAAGGAAATCCCTAAAATTTTCAAACAAAAATACTTTATTAACATTTATTTTACAATTGGGATTTATAAATTATAAAGCCAATTCCATTCTCTGTCTCTCTTTCGTATCCTTCACTCTTTCGGTTGTCCTCGACCAGAGCCCTATCTCTTTCCTCTCATCGTTTTCCTCTCAATCTTTCCTTGGTCAAGACCCTAACTCGGTCGATTTCCTTTGTAACTCTCTCGACCGAAACCCTATCATGGTCGACCCGACCTCTTTCTCGATCAAAACCATAATCGGTCGACGTCCCCAAAACCCTAATTCCGACTTTGAAACATTCTCGACCAAACCAAAATCCTTTAAAGTCCCTCGCCAATCACCGAAAGCCCGAACCCAAATCCTCCAAACCCAATCCCAATCCTGACCTACAGAAACCACCACAAACCCAAGCCCAAATTTATCCCAAGCCCAATCCCATGTTCACAACCCGACCTCATATAAACCTAGCAAAAACCCTGGCCCCTGCAACCCATCCCGCAGCCACGCCGACACCGACGCCGTCGCCGCCCCAGCCGAGCCGCCCCGCTGCCGAGCGCGCCCTGCACAGATGTCGCCGCCGCCGTGTCCTTCTTCCCCATGGCCGCCGCCTCCACCCTCCCAGGCCGCTTGGCCTTTGCCAAGCGCCCAGCCGAGCCGCCGCCGTGCCCTGCCCCACGCCCCCACGCCAAGCCGTGTTGCCGCCCCTGGAGCACGCCGCAGCCACGGCACAGCCGCCGCTGGCGTTGTAGCCATGTCGAAGCCGCCGCCTGGGCGTTGCCGCCGTCGCCGCCCTGCCCCGTGGAGGCCGGCGCCACGAGCACCGCCGTCCTCTGCCCAGCGCCACCCCTGCCCCTTGCCTCACTGCCGCCGCCGCGCCGCCCCTGGAGCGAGCCGCCGCCGCTGCCTTGCACCCCAGCGCCGTCGCCGGAGCTCGCCTGACCCGCGGCCTCCTTCCTCCTCTCTCTCCCTCTCTCTCACTCCGCATGAGGCTACGGGAAGGGACAGGGGTATTTTCCCCTTTTGATTTTGAGATGCCACGGTTTGGGCAAAACCTAGCAATGTTCATCATGAACAGTACTATTTCTCCAATTTCTATCTCCTAAATTGCAGGTCCGATTCACTCCAAACCAATTTTCCTAGTCTCGTAATATTCTATACTATCTACCATATTTATTTCATGATTTTACGATTGTTCTGTGTTGCTGTTTATTTGTTGTTACCTCGGTTTGCGCGTAGGCCGTTCCGACATTTTTGCCGATGTTGTTAGTGTCGATCGGTTCCCGGAAGATTATCGAGAATTATCGAGACCCCGAGATGCACAAGGGCGTCGCCGTCGGCAATGTTGGAGTCGTGGATGCCGACAACTTCCAGACGGACAGGACTTCGGAGCAAGACGTCACCGCGAACAATGTTAACCGAGGACGTCGATGATTCCTTGCGAGGCCGATCGCTACCAGGCAAGCACTAGTTGTTTGCATATTCCTGTCCTATGTTTTACTATCTTCGTCCGTCCAAAAATATGTGCTATCTTGACTATAATTAGGGCAACAGTCTTTGGACGGAGGGAGCTTAATCTTATTTACTTTTCGTAATTAACCTTCGCAGGCATATTAGAATAGTGTGTATGCCTTATTCATGTTAGTCATCTACTAGCATGACTAGACCTCATTTGATAAACCCTTTACTATTCCATAGCCTATCCTTTGAATAGATGTGTAGGATTGCATTGGGATTCACTATAAAATATGCCCTTGTGAGGCGTATGCTTCGTGATGGTGTTTTTGGTTAAACCCTAAACAACTAAAACTAGTGTAGATTGTTTAGGGGAGACCCGGCAGTGATTGTTCCGGGACTGTGGTGGAGATTTGAGGGTCTCCTCTAATAAGGACTCAAGCTTGTGTATTGCTAGACCAAACCTTACCGTACAGCCACTTGTGCCTTCGGCCCTGGCTTAGTACACTACGAAACCCACTAACCACTTGCTCGCGACTTGTCCGGTTACGGTTCGTCACTATTGCCCTAGGGTGAGGCTCGCGACCTTATCTGAGGGGTAGGTGCGCTCCTGAGACCGAATGGCTTAAATGGGGAACGCCCCCGGGTGGTGTCTAGAAGTAGTAGACGCCCTACCGCGGTGGGCACCGGCGGGGCCGGGAAAACCAAAAGAAAGGGAAGGCGAAGTGGTGGGCGTAGTAGGCTGGAAAAGTCTTGTACCGTTTCTCCTAGTGGATGAGACGGGGTTTGTGGGAAAATTTGTACACACTCTGCAGAGTTAAAACTATCATGATAGCCGTGTCCACGGATATGGACGAGTTTGGAAATGTTTGCACATGTAGATCCACCTTTGTAATAATTTAATTTGACTAGAGTAGACTGGGATTGGCCTGGTGTGATGATACACCTTCCTTTGATGATCGTGATGAATGATATTATAGATTCATGCATTCAACAAAACATCACTTTTGCTAAAACTTGGTAGTAAATAGGTCTTGTGTAAAATAGCCATTCTCCTGATCTTTGCCATTGCATACATTTATTAAAGATTGCTTGCTGGGTAGCCGCGTACTCATTATATCTATCGCGGATAATTTAATTATTCAGGTTGCAAGTCTGATCTGGATCAGGAGGGTTCGAACTCAGGTGTGCAGGACTAGCTGCGGGTGTCCAGGTCAATGGTTTGGATATCGTCGCTGAAGGCTGTTGCTGCTCTGATGTTCTTGTTATTCGTTCTTAATATTTTGGTAATATCTGTCTTATTGTAATAGCTTATGATGCTACCTTGTAATTCTCCGTTATTTTAAATATTAATGGAATGCCAGCGATGATAGCCGTTGAATTGTCCATCATGAGGTACTAGTTTGGGTCTAGTATCAGATCATGGTGCCTGATTCCCTGTGGCGACGCAGGGGGTCGTGACAGTTATAAATAAGGAAGCGATTCCTTGGCTGTCTGGGTCGCTGCGATGCGACCCAAACGATTTTCCTTTGATGCATCGTGTAGCTCTTCCTCTTTCCATTCTTTGCTCCGAGCTCCACCGCCATCGCCTACCTCCGCTGGCCACCACCCACCATTGGTGGTGTCCTCATGGCTCCGGCTCTTTTACCCCGCCACCACGCTATCCCACCTACACTCATCTGATCACCATGCACCAAACCCTCACCTCCCCCCGGGCTGTCGTCCAACCGCCTTCTCCGTTCCCATGGCTCTGGCACCGTTGTAGATGCCTCACTACCTCCACCGCTAACCCCTCCCTCCCACCGCCAGACCGTCGGCTTTTATCTAAGCCTAGGGATCCTGCACCCTAATCCCAACCCCCAACCCTAACACAAACCACGGTGAACCTTCGGTGGGAGGCGAAGCAGCCAGCAAGAAGAAAGGGAAGGGATGCAAGGGTGGCTGAGGCAAGACAAAAAAGAAGATGGAAGGGAGACGTGCGGCTGTCGGGAGCAAATTCATATAAATTAAACCTTGACCTATTGACCTATGAAGATTCTCTTAGATCCACTATCAAATACGCACTGAGCTTCTGGTGGTGTTTTTTATTTCCTTTTTGAAGAGGCGTTCATATTTTTGTTTTGCGAGCAAATATTCACTCTTTGGTGCTGCTGTACATTTCACCTCTAAAAAAACTTACAAACAATCAACTACTATTTGCACTGTTCAATTTTACGAGGTCTTAACTTAATTAATGTTAATCGAATAGTTGACGCAGTCACTTCACCGATCTTCTTTACCCAGCGATTCTTTTAAAAAAAATTACTCAAACGGACCTGTCCAGCTCATGGTCTGGAATCACATCGAACTCAAGGCTCGGCTTCACAAACACTAACACAAACATGAGCAAATCATTAGTGATAAACTAATCGAAAGCGTCACTAAGCACGGCAGTTCCGTAGCGTCTGACCTATCCGTGCATCTTGTCCTGCATGCTTGGCGGCAACAAATTCAGCGTCGTTCTGTATACCGCTGTGTCAACGCTTGGCCTAACACATGGAGCGAACGAGTACATTCAGCGTCAGCCCGACCAAGGTCCTTCTCGTAACAGGTGCTGGCTATTGAATTCTGGTTGCTTTCACATGGAAGTTGAGGCGTCCATGGCATTGGATACCATAATTTCCCGGGGTTTTTCATGGACCTCCATGGCTCCGTCTCGTCTCCCCACGCTAATGGCGAGGGATCATGACCGGTTTGGTTTAAGTAGCAGGTGACCCTACTCGGCACTAATCAACTCTACAGATGAAAACCAAATGGACAACGCATTTGGTTGGTGATGATGCGAATGGTTAGCTACGTTGATTTCATCTGGATAGTTTTGTTTCTGCTGATGCTAGTACTGAAGTTGTTTTTTGTGAGTTTTCTTTTTTTTGCCATTGGTTCCTTTCATAATTGAGAACCGATGTGAGGCAACCAGTCCCATGCCCCTCAGCCGCTCTCAGGGGTGGCTAGGGGAGGAGGGGGCATCACCTCTCGCCGCAGCAAAAGCTCCGCCACCACTGCCCTATGTCATTATCACTGCCTCACCCTCTCCCTGCGTGGCCGCGACGGGGCCTCTCATCTCTTCCCACTCCCCCCTCTTCAGGCCCTCTCTTTCCCTTTCTTTAGGAGTTGTTGCGACTGGCAGGTCAGCTACTCTTGCGACGGTGACCGACAGCGTCAGGCGGATTCAATGTTGAGTCATGCAGATCAAATGACTGCGACCTCAGTGGGCGTGGATTCGGCGTTGACCGGAGTCGTCACAGCCGTGGAGTCACCCGGATGTGGTGCGGCCATGGCGTCGACATGGCTTGGCGTGGCCAGTTTGGTCGGGCGCGATTAGACCAGAGCACGAATGGTGGCTTCATGGGCTCATAGTGGAGTCAAGTCTGTTCAACACGTGAATCTACAAGTGTCGTAGCCGAGCCAGATCTGAAGGCGTGGGGGCAGATTCGGTGGGAATTGGCCAGATGCAAACGCCGCCACCACCGGGAGTTGTTGCGACTAGCAGGTCAGCTACTCTTGCGGTGATGACTGATTAGTTCTGATAGCGTCAGGCGGATTCAATGTTGAGTCATGCAGATCCAACGACTGCAACCTCGGTCGGCACGGATTCGGCGTTGACCGGTGTCGTCATAGCCGCGGAGTCACCCGGATGTGGTGCGGCCATGGCGTCGACATGGCTTGGCGTGGCCAGTTAGGTCGGGCGCGATTAGACCAGAGCACGAATGGTGGCTTCATGGGCTCATAGTGGAGTCAAGTCTGTTCAACACGTGAATCTACAAGTGTCGTAGCCGAGCCAGATCTGAAGGCGTGGGGGCAGATTCGGTGGGAATTGGCCAGATGCAAACGCCGCCACCACCGCCGGTAGCCCGTACGGCGATGGCTCCCTTGCCGGTAAGCACAACCCCATGCCAATGTGTCCCACTGGCCTATGGAGCATCTTTGGCTCCTCCCTAGGCAGTCTCGTGGTAGTTGGGAAGGTGGCTCATCGATGGTGCTACAACGACCAGGTTCCTTCGGCTAGAACGACGTGACCTCAGGGACACATCCTCAACACACTAGCAGCACAGTGGTGCGACGACCAAGTTCAGGGTCCCGGAGGAGGTCTAGAGGCTTGTTGTTGTGTGCGATGGTGTTCCGCTTTAACCTCATTGATCTAGAGGCCTTCTTCTCAGTGGCTTCAACCCCGTCCCTCAACTCGCCTAGGGTACAATGCCTTGTTGTCATCCATCTGTGGTTCGACTCTGACGCATTTGGCCCCTCTCCAACCCCCTGAGGGTGCTAGGTGGCTTCGGGGTGGCCAGGTGTGAGGTGGTACGAAGGTTTCCCATGGAGGTGTTGTGGTGGTTTTAGTCAATAGCTGTGGGCTTCAGGTCGGTGCCCTAACTATGGTTTCCCCTTCAGAGCAGTGTCGGGGGAGGGGCGTCGGGCGAAAGCCCTACCCGGCAGCCAGCTTAGGTGGGGACGGCGACGCTGTCTGGTGTTGTTCTCTTCTTGGTGGCATCGCTGTAGACGCCCTCTTCTTTTGAGTGAAAATCTTGGGTGTGGATAGGTCAACAACGGCGATGCTTTCACTATTTTAATGTGGTTTGTCCTACGCCCTGTCGGAATATCCTTGGTCATGATTCCTCTATTTTAAATTGTTTGTCGTTGTTTGAGGGTCAGCGTCTTTGAAAGGGCCGGCGGTGGCTGTTGGTGTTAGCTTGTGTTGCCGGCAATGGCTGAGAGTTGTAGCTTGTGCGTCCAATGGCATGTTGTGTTGTAGCCGGTGGTGGCCAAGAGTTGTACTGCAGTGCTAGTCTTACCATTTTGAGGCCTTAGTGTGAAATTATAGCAAAAATTTAAAATAACACTAAATACGTAACATTATAAGATACATAAAAAGTTAAATAGACCCAAAAGTGAAATCCTCCGATCTAAACATTCTAGCTTGATAGCTTGTATTAGACGGTAGAAAAAGGATCAAAGAACATATTATATTGTGTTTGTTGGATATGTATATGTTTAATGGCCATCACAGTTTGGTGGCCTATGTGGTCACACAACCCGCACACCCTCTTAAGCCAGCCCTAAGTTGTAGGTTGTGTGACTGCCGTGTAGATATGGTGGTCAATGTTAGGCTGTTGAGGCATCATTATTGTTCGTGTTGTGCCTTGGTGGGTTTTATCGGGGCTTTTTTTGGTGTATTTTTCTCCTTTTATAAATGAATTGATAGCAAAACTTGCAATTTCAAAAGAAAGCTGAGAACCGATAACTCGGACTTTCTATTGGCATGGTTTTCTTAGGAAGGAGTGGCTTGGTTAATAACATGTGGGAATGCTAATTGGATTTTCACCTATGGTCGCTCACAAATGAATTTTAAGATCAGAAAAATCCTAAAATAGTTGTTATGTGTTTAATGTATTTGGAATAATTTTTTGATAAAAAAATATTCATGTGATTTCCTAGCATGCCGTCGTGCATTCCCATCCATGCTTGTGTGCGGACGGTAATATCATTAATTATTGGAAATCCTGCGATTTTCAAGCTGAAATCAAAGAGCTTTGATCCAAGTTTCAAAATTTGACGTTCGAATTTTGCTCAATTTCTAGCGATTTTCAATATCAAACCCTATCGATATTCTACTCCAAAGTGAAGGTGAACCCTGATGGTAACACAGTGTTAAACATGGTTACAAGAGCTTTAGCATGCCTTTGAGTGCTAAGCACTCATTCAGACGCTAGTGATCTGTAATACGGCCCAAACGAGGCGCGCCAAAAACACCAACCAGGCAACCTCCAAGCTCACTGAAGCAACTGACAAAGGAAGAACAAAGGAAGAAGAGATAGTGATCTTGATCATGATGATCGAGGATAAATTAGTATTTCTCGATGGAGAAATTATTTTTTTTTCCCTGCCCCAAAAGCTAGTGCGTTTTAGATATCATGTCTAATCCTGATCCAAGAAAACCAAACCAAATTAATCACCTACAACTGCTGATCATTTGAAAAATGGTTAGTACGCTTTTAGCAGCTTTGCGCCGAGAGGGAAAAGTGGGTTCGTACTCGAGCTAACCACTCATTGTTGACTCTGGCCCCATCCCGATTTCCGGTGCAGACAAAGACGCTTCCACCGCCAGGTAGTTGATGAAAACTACGTTTTACTGGAAATTTTCAAAAGAAAAGTACTAGTCATATCAAGGATTATGGTCTTCTCACCATGGATCAGGCACTGTTGACTTCCGTTTCTCTAAGACATGTCACTGTTGACTTTTGCACACACGTTTGACCAATCGTCTTCTTTAAAAAATTATTACAAATATGTAAAAAATATAAGCCATACTTAAAATACATTTAACAATAAATTAAGTCACAACAAAACAAATGATATTTACATAACATTTTTTAATAAGACGAATATGTGTACCCAAAAGTCAATGGGAACATGTTTTAAAAAACAGAGGGAGTACTAAGTTGTTGCAACTTTAGAGAACCATCTAGATCATTCAATCAGAAGCCAAGCCTTACGATCAAATTGGACGCAAAATTTGTATGTCCTCGCAAGGGCAATTTTACGGCTCTCGACGGTTTGCGTCGATATATTTTAAATCTAACCGTATCTAAAGAGTTGTATTGCATAGATAGTATAAGAAATTGAAAATATCATTGACGAGGATAGGGTGATGTAGGAAATGCCAGAAGGGGATAGGCTGGCAGGTACCTATGGGTGAGCCGTTGCCACCTAAGTTGACCAAGTCTGGACACCGCGAACAAGACGTACTTCTTGAGGCCGCTCGGAGGGATTACCCGAGCGAGCGTGCTCGGAAGGGCTACCCAAGCATAGGCTCCTCAAAGGATGTGCACGAGCAAGGAGCAATCGAAGGCCTGTCGGGACCCGTTGAACGGAGTCGAGTCCCTTCTGTGTCTTCCTATACTAGTCCCTTGATCAGTAGCTAGTACACACAGATTTCCAGAACTTGGATCATAAACATTCGTATTAAAGTTCAAATATTGCATCAGAGTGCGGCCATTAAGACTCATAGTACAAAAGACCGACATGCAGACCATACAACTGTGGAAGCATGGATACATAGTAAAACCAAAAGGAAAATCCAACACGATCCCACAGGCAAGGCTGTAGTAGCGATCCAATGCGTCAGAGTAGTCCACGTCTTGAATATCATCGGCGAAGTCACTATCTTCGGGCTCACCATTGTCCGGGCCATAACACTGAGCCTCCGGATCTGCTCGTTGAAATGAGCAGCCCCAAGAATGAACGCAAGGGTGAGTAAATGTGCAAATACTCACAAGTCAAATTGACAAATGCATATGGGGCTTAGCAAAGGAGGGATTAGGGTTTATTTTGTGGAAGGCCAACTTTACAAAATTTTCATATATCTTTGAAAATATCGAAAAGAGTTAAGAATACTTAAACCAAATATCTTTCTTTTGAAACTATGGCTACCCATCGGTTTTAACCCACCACGGGCAACTCATGCCTACCTGCCATGTCCATCCATAATTGTATGGCTATCCATCATAGCAATTCAATCTCAGGGCTAACCGCCAGATCAATCAAAATCTCAGGGCTATCTGCCATGTCAATCTCATAATATCAAGGCTAGCCACCATTTAAATCACAAAATTTCATGACTAACCGTCATGCTAACTCAATCACTTGAAAGCGTCCTGCTACGAACGCCCAAAACAATACTCACGATGTTCTGTTGTGGTTTCCTTTTTAAAACGACATTTAGAAAACAAAGTTGAGAAAACTACCAATAGGGGACAATTCTACACTCTGCAGAGGTTGCATACTTTACCCACGAGAGATAATTTACAAAGTAAACCACCATAAGGTTTTTAACCAACTCGCTCCTATCTCAGGCATCACCGCTAAGGGTTCAACCGATGGGCTGGTACTCAGTTGCCAGTGGCCCCCTATTGCACCATAGGGTCAAAATATATGTGACACTGTTATCCACGGATACTGCACTAAAATTCTAAGACATCATTATCCATGGTACTGCGCTCGGATTTTGAGCGCTTCCGTTAACCACGGATTCTGCACGACACCGTTACCCACGGATTCTGCGCTCCCCATTCCACCATCTGAGATGCGCGAACTAAGAGTTTGAAGGGTACTCAACCAGGGCTGCCCATACCAGCACTCGTGGTCGCACTGTTGAACTTAGTTTGTCTACCTAAGGACTCGATTCAAAGAGATTTGAGTGGTTCTCACACTGGGCCCAAGTCTCGTGCGTACTGCACCAATCTATACAACCATCCACCCAAATCAGGGTTTTGCAAAAATCATTTTCGGTTTTACAATACCAACTATTGTATCCCTATAGTCCCATTTAATCAAACATGGCAGCACCAACTGCCTTTAAATGATGTTTTTTTAAACATGGCATTTCACATGAGATAACAGTGACAACTACAAGCAATAAACAGTAGGGCTAAGCATTAATCGATTAAATAATCAATGAAATGGTAATAAACAAGGTATATAGTTCTAGGGTTGACAAGGATCAGGTTTATATGATAGTAATAATTTTTCTAGACATTCAACTAACAACCTAATTAATTAGCATATTACCATGCATATTCACAAATTCTAGAAAAAACTTTATAATACTAGGTTGCAACATGATCAATAAATATTTGTGGGAAAGTCAACAATGGCTTGCTATAAATGCAGTCTTTCGGGCGTTCGGACAGATCCTCGGTTCCAACAACGTCGGCGTTCGGATCTAGCGCAAACAAATAATACACAATTAATGCAACATTCAAAATATGGATGCAAATGGTGCAAATGATATTTTCAAATTAAAGTGCGCATTTTTATGAATTTTTAGGAACTTATTTCACTGAATTTGGAGCTATATTGAAAGAGATATAAAAAACCAAGATTTCTGCAAAATTAAATAAGGAAAATAGGAAAAGACCGGTTCTTCCCTTACGGCCCAACCCGAAGGCACGCGGGGGGAGGGGGAGGTGGGCTTGGGCGGTTGGGCCGGTGCATGTTGCTGGAGATGGGCCACGGCGCGGTTTCGCCTGGGACGAGCGTGGGAGGGGCGCGGCCTGAACCAGAGGTGGTTGGAACGGCTCGCTAGCTGGGCCGACGCCAGGCTATGGCTGGCCTGGTTTGGCTTGAGCTCCGGCCAAAGGGGAGGAGGGGCCAACGGTTGGGTCCCACCTGGTAGCGAGACAAAACAAGGGAGGGGCGAAGCACGGCTCGGGCAACGACGATTTCGGCGATTGGCGGAGCGGCTCGCCGAGGAGATGGAGGGGAAAGGAAGAGGGAAGAGTGGGGGTCCAAGGGGAGGGGTCGGTGGTACTGGAGGAGCAACGGTGACAGCTGGCGGCGGCTCGAGGCGGAAGGAGGCGGCGGCGCACGGCGAGGGTGGTCACCGGTGTTGAGCGGGACGGTGTAGGTGTTTGGCGGAGCTCCAGGGGCTTGAGGGGGAGTTCAGGGTGCTGCGGATTGGGCCGGGGAGGGTTGTGCAGGCGCAACGTCGTGGAGGTGGCTCGGGACAGAGGAGGAATGCGGCGACGGAGCTTGGGCAGCTACGGAAGAAGGGGAGATGCTCACCCGGGGCGACGACGGCCACGCCACAGTGGTGAGAGGGGGAAGGAGGAGAGCAGAGGCAGTGGTGGCATTTATAGGCGGCGCCGGCGGAAGGCGACAGCAGTGGTAGGGTCCATGGCGGCAATTGGAGGGAGTGGGGCCCATGATGGCAACGCAAGTGGGCGATGGCGTGGTGCGGATGCTACGCCGGCGAGGGGTACGGCGGTGGGGTCCACGGCGAGAATTTATAATTTTATTTTTAACAAATATTTCCAAATTAATATGATTTTTATTAAATCAAAATCAAAATATTAATTACAAAATATATTTGTAGGTCTTTTGCAAATAATTATTTTTAAAATTCAAAGTATGGTTTTCAAAATTAGAACCAATAATCTTTTATTCAAATCAAAATTAAAATATTAATTATCAACATATCCTTTTGGTTTTTGAAAATACTTTTTTTTTAAAATTTCAAAATCAAATTATTTATTCTTATTATTTTAAAAATTTCAAAATCAAAATATGTTATTCTTACCAAAATATGATTTTGATATTTCCATTTTTTTTTTGAAATCCAAAGTACTGAATTTTGTTTTTAGAATGTAACATGCACATTTTCAAATATAATCTTTAAAAAATTCATGCACATGAAATATGGATGCCATGCTTTTAGGGTTTTGAAAATGGGGATGTTACTACTACGGTGCACTATTAGGGTAGATTTGTTCTCTGCATGGTATGTGTCATAGCTTGTATAATGTAATTCTGATGTTTTTATTATTTAATCACCCGTTCTCAAATACCATATACTATTTACTTGCTCGGGCACAACGAAATAATCACCGGTTCTAATTTTAGTATTGTTTAATTTAATTTCAATGCAATGAACAAATTAATGTAACAATATCACGTACTGGACAACAGCGTGCGACGTAAATTGATGAATTTTTCCAAAATTAGTCAATCATTGTACACAATTTTCAAATGTAATCGAAACCTACAAATAACGGCACTAACTGGCGTTACACCAAATCAATTGCATTACACTTACGTACTACATCGCAGGTGACAACAAAAAAAGATAATATCACATTAAAATTTGAAAAAAATAACCACCCGCTGTTTAATTTGGCGGGTCAAACCTGAAAGCTTGAACCGCCAATTGGAATGGTTTATTATAACCCGCCGTTTAATTTGGCGATTTATGATTCTACGGTTAACCCACCCATTGAATTGGCGGTTCATTCTATCTTGCTGATTGAAAACAACGGGAGGAGACTATTTCTATAATTTTGTGATTTAGTAAATTATTATTTTAATTTCAATTTTTTTAAAAAAGCCGCCCATTGAATTGGCGGTTCATTCTATATCGCTGATTGAAACAATGGGAGGAGACTATTTCTGTAATTTTGTGATTTAGCAAATTATTATTTTTAATAAAAATTTAAAAATATATTTTAATAAAAATTCGTCCTCCGTAGCCGTCGGTGACGGGCGACTAGGGTTTCCTCAGCGTGGTGCGTGCAGCCGCTGCTGGGGTGCGGCTTGCCGGCTTGTCGTGATGCTCGCGCACGGCACGGCGATAAATCCCCATAAATCGGTCGCTGCATGCTGCGTTGCTTTGTTCTACTTAATTCTGCACGTTTCATGCCCCATGCATGGTCATGCTTGGCATGATTTCTTTCCTGGCATGTGCATTGCGGATGATTTTCGCGTAGGATCGTGCTGATAATGTATTGTGTAATCTTGCTACCGGGTGTAGTACAACGTTTTGATTATACTGAAACAGAATGAAATATAAGAACACACATATGTGAAGGAAAAAAATATTGATTGTTTTCTTGACTGCAGATACATAATAGATCAAAACCTCTCCAATATATATAATGCATATGTTAGGGTTTTAGCTTGGTACTCCACCCCTGCTATACGTGCACCCGACCATGGACGGGCCGAGCTACGGTTGCGTAACACGATCAACGCTGATTCGATAGTTGCATGGCAGTGTTGTTTTCAAATGTCCACTCACCGAATTTTGGGCATGTTCTCATCGATTTATTTTATTTGATTAAATTGTTTATCTGACTTATTTCTTAACTATAAAGATTTAAAATAAAATCAAGAGTCAGAGTGCACTTTGTTTGTTTTTTGTTTTAGAACTCTTAGAAAGGTGCTTATATAGAAAAAAGACAGGATCTAAAAAATCAAAATTTTTAATAATAAACAAAAAAAAAATAGTTAAATAAGTCCAACAAATCAATAAGCCGACGAGAACATGCCCTTCATCAAATATTGGCATAGCTCAAGGGTTGAAGTGTGTCTTAGGCCCAGTTCTTTTCAGCTTAATGACTTAACATCTTTACGACTTATCTAAGTTTTAAGAAGACATATGCTTTAAGTTTTTTAGTCCGTTTTTTCGCTGTTTTGAAGGTGGGTTCTAACACTTAAAAAAACAAATCAAACGAAATGGATCCAAATCTCGATACTATCTCAAGAAGAGTTTGAAATTTAACCATTTCAGCCGTTAATATCAGCTCAAAAGAACAGGGCCTAAAAAATTCGGAATCAAAATGTCAACTATACTTGCAGCAATAGAGATTAATGAACCAAACACACTCGAGATTCTTCTACTTTTATTTCAACCAGTGTGCAGCGATACTACCAGCATAGAACAGCCACTGCACCGATGCTAATAGTTTCGCTACAGTTGAAGCACTCTTGATGCTACAACATGTGACATGTTTTTCCCTGTGCCGCCCTTACATTGCAGCAGCTAGTACAGCCACTAGACGTGGACAAACTGTAGATAATTGTACAGAAATACAATTACTCATGGAACCGCAGAGAAGAGGCGAGCTACCATGGTAAAACATTTCAGTCGTCTATCTCCATTTTCTGATCCGGCACATCCTGGCAACTATCACCTTCCGGGTTCACGCAAGCCTTGCGGTACTTATGGTTATAGCGCAGGATTACTACCGAAATGAAGGCTGCACATAAAGATATATCTCCACGTCAATCTAATCTGTCATGTTTGATCAGTACAGCCAGTTCTGAATATGTGGAGTGCTGTCTAAATCACAAGGAATAGGAACGGTTTGGTCATCAGTGCACAAAATCTAAGAAACAGAGAAACTGTGCCCACCCTTTTCAACATTTAGCAAATTTTTTTAAAAAACATCTCCTACCTCGTATAACGAATCATAAACAATTTTTAATTTTATGTCGCATTGATTGTCAGTTCAATAATCTTTCTAAGCAAGAGTTTTCTGAAAAATAAGGCCAACTTCCTTTTATAGGGGCCCAATGTTTATTGCCAGTGCACAAAATGTAAGGAAAACAGAGAACTACAATTGTGCTCACATTAACCAACATTTATGTATCATTTGTTGTCTGTTAAAAAATATTCTAAGCAAGAATTTGATGACATTAACTTCCTTTTAGGGAATCAATTTTTTATTCCCAGAGGTGCAGAAATGGAAGATAGCAAGGACTAAGGACAGCTAATATTCAGCGGCTATTCAGTTTATCACAAATTTCAGAGGTGATGCCAAATTCTTCAAAGTTTTTTTACATACATTTTAAAGTGCATTACCCACTGCTAGGTATGTTTAGTTTTGCAATCATAGCATGCATGCTGAAATGATTGGTCTAAAAGAAGAGAACATAAGTAATCAATAGGTGTGGTGCCTTTTGAAAAATCTGTGTTGTCTAAAATATTTCTTGGATCAACATTTTCAAACATAACGCTTGATGGACCTGATTTTTAAAAATTTTCAGTACATAGGCTAGTTTTTAATGGTGAATATAGCTAAGCTTTGATATACTTTGCATCATGCATAAAAAATATTGTATTGTCAAATATTTACCAGTAACCAGTGAAGCATTCATAGTTTATCATCAATGCATTACACAGTTAATGAATTTGACATAAGAAGCTCTCTCAACTGTATTAATCTTGTCATCACAAGTACCTGCAATGATGCGTGTCTTCACACTGAACAAGTTCCAGCACATCGTAACTGCAGAGACTGCCACAAATTTCTTGCGAGGGCAAGACTTCCAGGCTTCTAAAACTCGATCTCTCAAAATCTCAACTGAGGTATAAAAAGGGAAAGGTGGTCCTATGCTTTTCTCAATAGCCAAACATAATTTCAAAGGTAATATCAGTAGAAACAATTAAATTATACCTCTGCTTTGAATTTGACTTGAATAGCAACTATAAAGCTTTGGGAGTGTAAAACTGGTGAAGAACCCTGAAAAGTTTCATTTAATAGTATAACATGATATAACAGTGAAGTTATGCAAAATTGATCTACTAGTTCATTGCCCATTCAGTTTTACCTGTGGCCAGAAGCCGCCATACTGTAATCAGACTACCATATTTAGCACCGAACAGAAGAACAGGCAATACCTAAGATTTCAGCAATGACATATTTATTAATTACTCTGAAAAAAGAACTGTTTTTCTGTCAAGAATGTCACATCGTCAACCGAATTTCAAGCTTACTTTGAGAGTCATCGATGGGTCCCCAGAGAAGATCACTTGTGCCGTAGATATCATGGAGTTAGCAATCGGCAACACAACTCGGGTAGCACGAAGCACATCCTCTTCGGTCAAGTGGAAGCTGCTTCCCCTCTCCACCAGCTGTCTGTTGGCAAATTCGAATTCAACCATGATTTGGATTCAGATCGATAAGCAAACAAATTACCACCTGTTCCTACCTTTGTGGCACAGAATCTTTCAAGAAGGCTAGACCTAATATCATGACACCAAGGTGGCAGAGTGCGGAGATTGGGCTGCAGCAAAGAATCACCGTAAACTCAATACCAAATTACAAAAAGAAAAATGCACGGAGAAAAGAAGGAAACTGAAGTAATAGAGCAGCAGGTTGTGCATGCCTGAAGGTGATCTCTCTTGAGAAGGAGCAAGAGAAGAAGAACATTGATCCGAACCCGAACCATAGTGTCGATTTCGCGACGTTCTTCCACATCACCAACTCGACGATCCTTTCCCAGAGACCTTCCCACCCAGACTGCTCCAGAACATCAGTTCCTGTATATCTCAAGGTAAATCCCCAGGCACGAAGAACAAGGGAGCATCATTAAGGGCAATGGTTTCTTCAAATCAGTAATTAACAAGAGAAGAACAGAGATTAGCATCGCTTACCGTGAGTACTAGCGTCGGTGCGAGTGGGAACCAAAGCCAAGCTCATCTCATCCTCCCTCTCCGCCGCCGTCACCTTGTCCGCCGCCGCCGCAGGTTGTGCCTTCGGCGCCGCCCTGGTGGACTTCCTCCTACGCGCCCTCCTGGCAGCGTCCTCATCCGCCTCGATCTCCTTCTCCAGCCTCCGCCTCGCCCGCCGCGCGTTCCTGGGCGACGCCGCCGCGGGCGCCGCGCGCTGCTCCGCGGCCCCGCGCCGCTTCCGCCTTGGCGGCGTCCCCGCCAGCTCCAGGCTCTCGTCCACGCCCGTGCCTGCTGCGCCCCGCTGCCTCGAGCGGTTGCGGCGCGAGCTAGGGGGCGGGGACAGCAGGAGCAGGTCGTGGAGCGAGTAGTTGGACAGCTGTAGCGGCGACGGTGATTGCAGAGGCGACCTCTGCCCTGCCGGCTTCGGCGGCGGCGTCGCGGCATCCTCTGCGGCCGTTGCGGGGGTGTGGTGGTACGGAGGCGCGGGGAGCTTCGCGGCCGGCGCTGGCGAGGAGGGATCTATGGCCATGGCCGCCATGTGTTCGACGGTTTGCTTCGCTTGGTTTGGATTCGTTTTGGTCGGTGTGTGGCCTACTGGCCTGAGGCTCTTGGCGTTTAGGATGGTTTTGCTTCGGGGGTTCTACAGATCACAGTACTCATGGACAAGGATGCGGAGGTTGGGCCGATTTTTGGGCCCACGTGTCAGTGGGCGTACGGGCGGAATATGGCCGTTGGGGAGCGAGACACGGGGGTGGTGATGCTTTTGCAGTCGCTGGCGATGCTTTTGGTACGTGGCAAGGATGCGGGGTTGCGGTAACATTTTTGGATGACATGTCGGGTCTGAAGGGAAGTGGGTCCATACGTCAGCGGGGCGGAGTTTGAATTGCGTTGGAGGGTGCGGGTTGGTGAGGTTCGTTAATTGGGTTTTTTTTTATTCAAACATTCATCACTTTCGTTAAAAATGTTCGTACATCTTAAATTTTAACACAACCACCCCTCCGCTCCACATTACCAGCCTTTACTAAGCAAGGGAATAAACACAACGGTAGAGAGCCATTCCACTTTCCACCATTACCATCCTTAATGCACCAGGCACCAAGCTCATGAATCAAGCCATTCCACGCACTTGGGATAAACAGCACCTTGCTTTCCTCATCTTGACTAGCATCTCATTGGCCTCGTTTATCCGTCATCCCCAAGATGACCTGTCCAGCCCTTTCCTGTTCAACCTGCTAATCAATGCATTACAGTCAGTTTCCAACAATATCAGCCAGGCCATCATCTTCAGCTAACTTCACCCCAACTCTCAGCTTCAGCTTCGGCTTCCTCGGCTCCTGTCAGATTTTCCAACTTCCTTATCTCCAAAGCCAGAATCATCCCCTGATGGTCTCTGACCACTGCTGCTATCGCCCCTTTTTTCGAGCTCTCATCAAAAGCAGCATCACAACTCACAAGAGCTACTCCTTTCAGCTTGTACTCCCTGCTGAAGGTCTTAACACTCAGCAGATCCTTTGACAGCTTTTGTTGTACCTTCATCCATTGAGTACAACTCACTTTAACTCTTGCTATGATTCTAATCGGATTGACACAAATTTCTTGAAAAATTCGTTCATTCCTAGCTCTCCAAAAGCTCATAGAACAACGCCCCCAGTTTAACCAGGTGTGCATCATTCAGTTTTGGGACCTCTCCCAACAACCAACTATTGAGGCTCAAAAATTCATCTTGTCGGATTCCATGCGGTAGCTCTTCGGTACCCTCCACCCCTTTAGACACTAATTTCGCAAAAGGACGGTCAACGAAAATATGCTTGTCCGTCTCATAACCTCCGCAATTTCTATAATTAGGATTGTATTTAATACCACTGATTGCCAAATTCCTCCCCTTTGGGAGGTTTTGTTCGCAAATCCTCCAAATTAAGTGTTGATGTCTCACCAGGTACTTCTTCCTCCATATCTCCTTCCAAGCTTTCTCACCTTCCCTTCCTGAGCTTGAGCCACCCCTCGCTCTTTCCTAGTTCACTACATATCTGCGTCTCACCAGTTCATGGTACAACGACTTAATAGAGAAATTACCTGTTTTCTCTAACTCCCATCCCACCACGTCTTCTGATTCTTCTCTTGGCATACTAATCCGGCTGTCTCCTGCGTCACAAGGACAAAGATGATGGTTTATTTTCTGCATATCCCAGCAACCATTCCTTTTATCTATCAGATCTGTCACAGCCTAATTGCCTCCGTATCGTTTCCTCCAAGAGGTTTCTTTATCGACTCTCTCGGTATCCAGTTATCCTTCTAAGCATTAATCTTTTCTCCATTTCCGACCCTCCAGATCAACCCTACATCCAGGCCTTCTCTTTCATAGCAAATCAACCCCACATCCAGGCCTTCTCTTTCATAGCAAAGACTTTGGCAGGTAAAGGAAGCCTTCTTTGGGATTTTTGCTTGAAGAAAGCTTTGTCTCGGGTAGTATTTTGCTTGTAACACCTTTGCGCACAGGCTATCTGGTTGAGTTAGAAGACACCATCCTTGTTTGGCCAAGATCGCCAAATTGAAACATTTGATATCTTAGAATCCCAGGCCTCCATGAGCTTTGTGTTTAGTTACTATTTCCCAAGTCGTCCAGGCAATCTTTCATTCTCCCATCTTCGCTCCCCACCAAAATTGAGAAATTCTTGATTCGATTGCTTTACATAGCTTCGTTGGTAGCTTGAAAACATTCATAGCATATGGTTGCATCCCCTACGCCACTGCCTTTGTCATCACCTCCCTGCCAGCTTGGGATAGCACCCTTTCATTTCACCCACTTAGTTTCCTCTCCAGTTTTTCAAGAACGCCTTTCATCACCGCCCCTTTCCTTCTTCCTATAACTAAAGGCAGACCTAAATATACCCCATTCACCGCCTCCTTCTCTATTTGTAATCTTTCCATTATTCCTCTCTCCACTTCTGCATTACCACCCAGGCTAAAAAATATGCTCGATTTGATCATGTTTACCCGCTGCCCAGACGCTAAGTCATACACGTGCAAAACCTCTTCCACAGCATCTATACTTTCACTGTTGCATTCACAAAAAGTATTGAGTCATCAGTGAACAGAAGGTGATTGACAGCCAATCCTTCTCCAAAACTAACACCTCTAATCGCCCTTTGCTCCACTTTTTCTACTAGCATTGCTGATAGGCCTTCAGCACAAAGAACAAAAAGATATGGTGAGATCGGGTCCCCTTAACGTAACCCTCTTGATGGCTAGAAAGGATCAATTAGCTCGTCATTGATTTTTATTCTGTACTCCGTCGATTCAACACACCACATCACCATCTTAATCTACTTTTCCCCAAAACCCATCCTCCTCATCATTCCTTGCACATACTTCGACTCCACCCAATCATACACTTTCATCATATCATGTTTTATCGCACATTCTGGTGTCCTCCTATTTCTCTTTAGCTTGATTGAAAGAACACACTCAAACGCCACCAAAACATTATCGGTTATGAGTCTCCCAAGGACAAAAGCACTCTGTTGTGGGGATATAACCTCAGATAATACACCTTTTAGCCTATTGTCTAGCACTTAAGATCCAATTTTATAGATTACAATGAACAAACTGATTGATCTGAATTGGCCCATCTCCTCTAGCTTGTTCTTCTTTGGGATTAGAACAATCGTTGTCTTGTTGAGCTCCCTGTGACTTCCCTCCAAAAATTCCCTCACTATCCTAACAATCTCCTCTCACAAAACCCTAGCATTTCTAAAAAACAATGCATTTCTATAAAACAATGCATTTAGCCCGTCCGGACCCGGCGCTTTGAGAGGGTGCATGGCAAAAAGAGCAGTCTTGACTTCCTCTTCCGATATGTCCTCTTCAAGTGTCACATTCATCTCTTGAGAGACCCTCGTCTTCAGCACCTGTAGCACTGGCTACTTGTACCTTGGCTTTGAAATAAGTTCTGGAAGAAACCCATAGCAAGCCTATAAATCTCCTTCCCATTTTCCACCCATCTCCTTCCCCATCCTTTAGCCTGTCAATAGAGTTCTTCCTTCTTCTGTTCGAGGCCCTTTCATGAAAATACCTTGTGTTACGGTCTCCTTCTATCAACCACAGCTGTTTAGATCTTTGCCTCCACATTACCTCCTCCTTGGACATGAATGCCTCTAGTTTCCCTTTTAAAACCACTACTTCATCCATTTCCTCTTTCCCCTCAACAAGAGCCTGTTGGATTCTCCTGCTTGTCTCCTAAATTCGCCCACCAATTTCCCCAAAAACTCATGGTTCCACTACTTTAACCGACCTGTCAGCACTTTAAGCTTTCTCTCCAGCGGCCAATCCTCTCTTTGTGCTAGATCCTCCGCCCACACCTCCTCTAGAAAAGGCATAAATCTATCGTCCCACAACCACATGGCTTCGAACCTGAATTGCCTTGGCCTTGGCCATTTTCTTTCCTTTGTAGTATGGACATTGATTTTTAAAATTGAGTGGTCAGAGGTCCTTGTCTAGATGTTCTCCACATTGACTTGCCCCACCCATTTCTCCCATTCGCCCGAAATGTAGACTTTATCCAGTCGAGCTTTGACATTAGCTCTCCCCTTTTGTCTATTACTCCAGGTAAACCTATAGCCCTTGAAACGCACATCATGAAGATTACATTCAGCCAAGCAAGTTCTAAAATTTCTGATTTGCCAATCTAGTCTTGGGTTTTCACTCTGGTGGTCCTCCTGGCTTTCCACCTCATTCCAATCTCCTGCACACAGCCAAGGTAGCTCACTCTTTATCGCCAGGCATCTTAATAAGTTCCAATTTAAATGCCTCAAGTGTGCCTTCGGATCACCGTACACACCAGTAAAACTCGACCTAATACCAGATCCCTTCATCTCTACTCTCTCGTCTATGTGGTAGCAGAAGTATGATGCCAAACCGAACTCCAGATCCCCCTTCCAAGCTACCACCAGCCTGCCACTTCTCCCATTACTTCCCACTGAAACTTTGCAAGAAACCCATGTTCCTCATAACCCTCTTCACTTCCTCCTCTCCCATCTTTGTCTCGCACAGGAACACCAGTTGGGGGCGCAAGGAGCCGATGAAACTTCTTAGTTCTGAAATTGCCCGGCTCGCCCCCAAGCCGCGACAATTCCAAGATAAGGAATTCATAATTCCTCGCAGGCTGCATAGCAGCCGCCGCAGGGCTAGCATCTATCATGAGAGTGTCAGGACGAGATCGCTCATCTGTTCCTTCCAATACATCATCATTCCCCACCATCATCACCACTGTTCTCTTCTTCCCCCTCCTGCCGGCCACGACTCCACCACCTCCTCCCTCAAAAAGTTCCTTCCATCTGCCCTTTCTCGACCCTCCACAAACTTAAGTTTCTTGAAAGTTCCTTTCTTTCTTTTGATTCCTACACCTCCCTCACCCTCTTTTAGACTCTGATCATCCACTCTTTCTTTTCTTTCCTCATGCTCCCCACCCTATCCCTTTCCCTGCACCTCCCTTTTGCTTATCTTTAGAGGTGACAATACTTCTTCATCTTCTCCTTCCTTCAAGACGGTTGTATCCGCTCTACTTTCATTCCCCTCAAGAGCCCACGATGGGTCACCCGACCCCCCTCGCCTGTGTAGGACTCATTGCTCGCCGATCTACTCCTTTGGCTCCCCTCCGCCTAGTCAGAGCTCTCATCCATGGTCCATATGGTTCCTCCTCCCTCGGGTCCCATTGCAGTCTGCAATCCTGGGCTCCATGCCCTATCCTTCCACACCTAAAACAAATGAATGGTAGGTGCTCGTATCTGGTGGCCACCACCACTTCCCCAGCAACCTCATCCCCCTCCCCTTCCCCTCCACCTAGCCATTGTTTCTCCAGAAAAACCGCCTTGCAAAGAAGTTCTTGGATATTAATAATCACTCTCATGTGCAGGAATTCCTCCCAAGCTTCGCCATCCTCATTTGCATCTACCTCGACCACCCTTCCGACCCTCTGCCCCAGCTTCGTCTCCCATTCTTCTGTCATCAATTCCATTGGCACATTGTACAATCGCACCTAGATTGACATTTCATCAAACATGTATCGGTAGGGACTTCCCCTAGCAATGTAGAGCTGTAGGAGCAGGGCATTGTTGCTAATGCACCACGGACCTCCTCTCAAGACCCTATCCCTCTCTTTCTCGGACAGCAGCTCGATGAGGAACAGGTTGGCATGAAGTTCCATCATCTTCATCCCCCGCCTCAGCGCCCAAGGAGCTTGCAGCGCCTCCAGAGTAGACAAAGCAGACAACTTTCTCGGTGCTAGTAGCTGCCCACCAAACTCCATCGAGACAGAAGAGACTGCGAGCTCCCCACCGGATCAAACCTCACCGCTTGTTGTCTCCTCTCCCTCGACAGATCCAGCTTCTTGAGCTTGTCCAGGACCTTCTCCTCCCCATCCTTCGCCTCTTCCTTCTTTCCCAAAGTTTCTCATTCAGGTCAGGCAGCTTCCTCCCCTTTCCCTCTTCCTCCAATTCCCTACCTCCTCCTCTCCTCCCTGCGACCTCCTCCCCTCTCCAAACCATCTCCCCTTCCATGGCCTACTCCCCCAACCCTGACAGATTCCTTCTATGCTCCTCAGCCTTCTCACCCGCCAGACAGCACGCCGTCGGAACCCTCACTCCGACGGATAGAAATTATATGGCACCGGGGTGCCATGGTGGCACCTGGAGAGAGATAGGGAGAGAGGAGTGAGAGAAGATAGAGAGAGAGAGGGGAGGAGAGAGACAGAGGGGAGGAGAGAGATAGGCACAAAATTGGGTGCCACGAAGGTTGTGTGGCACCGGGTGCCACCAAATTTCCTTCCCACTCCGGCCGTATCGCCTAGGCGGTCGCCTAAGTTTAGTCCGTACAGGTGGGAAAATGCGTTTATGTTACTTCGTTAATGTGAAACCGTGATGACAGAGGGGGTTTGAATGGAGATCTTTCAAGGAATGGGTTCAAAATAATTGATGCAAGTCGGATGAAATTATTTGATGGATTTATTGCTATGTTAAGTTAAATTTGTTGGTCAAATATTGTTTAGGATATTTACAATAGTTGAGACAACAATTGTTTCTAGCCTGTTGGTGATTGATAAGTGGCCCACCCCGAGGTAGGCCTTGGGCCGATTACGTACCGGCCCACCGCACGTATGGAAGGACTAACAAGATCACCCTTGGCCGTACTAAAGGAAACGCCTAGCCCGCCGGGGTCATCCTCGGGCTTGACCAGGTCAACCGCGCCTGCCGGGCTATCCTTAGCCCAGGAAAGGGTCCTGCAGGCAGCCGGCCTGTCCCTGGGCAGGTGGCGACAGCTGCCGGGCCCCACCGTACTTTCCCCGGCCTTGACCGGGAGGAACTGTACCTTCCCAGGGGATCTCTAGCCCGGGAAGAGGCACGCAGGCAACCCGTTTTGTCGTCTCCCCCGTGGGTTGGCGGCAACGGTTGTTACGCTACGCGATGCCCTCAACGGGTGGCGCGAGGCTGGCTCGGTACAGTCAATGCTATATTGGGGATAAATGGAAAGTGCTTTCTCCCTGAAACAGGCTTCTCCCCTGTATAGGCACTCCCAGACGAACATGTATCTAGTACTAACCCGACCAGCTTCTCTTTGTAGGCCACAGACAGGACGGAGCCCCGGAATGAGACAAGGGCACCGCCACTAAAGCAGAGATAGGCGCGGGGCCCGCCGCATCAGCTC
This sequence comes from Raddia distichophylla, assembly GCA_005191435.1. NCBI lineage: Eukaryota > Viridiplantae > Streptophyta > Magnoliopsida > Poales > Poaceae > Raddia > Raddia distichophylla. Next base: position 1,264,533 of record SPJY01030514.1, read on the forward strand.
CGGGCGACCTGCCACGCCTATAAAAGGAAAGGCCCCGGATCCATTCGAGGCCAAGTGGAATAGTGTAATGCGCAGCATACTCACCCGAAGCTTCCCTAGCTGTAGTCATAGTCCTTAGCCACCTGTGTGTCCAAAACTTCCATGTAAGCTCGGGATCGGTGCCTTCAAGCCCGGTCTCGGCACACTTGTACTGTTTTCCGCCATATAATCAACGAGAGCTGGAGTAGAGCTATTATCCGACAGTGGGGGCTCGAACCAGGGTAAATCGCTTGTGTCTTCACGGTTTGTATCTCTTTCGTTCTTCCTCTCCCCCTCTTTCTCTTACCGTACGACGGACCTGTACCCGGATCGCCAAGTCGCACCGGGCTTAGTCCGGGAAGACCGCGCGGCCAGAGCTCCGGGAGCTCGGCCGCCGCCCCGGGCTGCTGGGAAGGGTTGTCGTTGGGCCTCACTCCAACTACAAATTCGTCTGCCGGTCTGTGGACCCGCGGCCCTCCGAGGTGCGTTTCCCAGACACCGACATAGCCATTGCTACGTTTTATATTTGCCTAAAGTTTTACATGATGTTTTACATTTTTCTAAAGTTATAAAATTTTTATCTCTCAAAGTCTTTGATTTATTTGAATACATATAGATTAATATCAAATACCTTTTTATAATAACATAGTTATATGGATTTTGTTGACGGCTGGGATATTGACCCCAAGTCAACTAAGGTTCTTGAGAAAGGGAGATAGAAGACTTGCCGAGCAAGGCGAACAGCAATCAACGAGCAACAGGGAGACACAGGGTTTTTATCATGGTTCAGGCCTCTCGAAGAGATAATAGCCATACGTCCAGCCTTTCTTTATGTAAAAGAGGATTACAAGGTGGAACTCGACGAGATGAAGAGATCTCGGCGAGTAGTATGCGACAATACGATGGTGCTCTGCCCCTTACATGCCGTAGGGGCTCGGTTTATATAGTGTTGAACAACTGACCTACCGAGAGACAATTGGGCCGGGCTAACTATGAAGACGTAACGAACTCGTATACATGCCAAATACATCCCGAGGTAGATAAGGTATACTCCAATTCTTGAGGATCACGACGTCTGCTCCAATCCGGGAAACTACGTCCGGGTCTTCACGTAGCCATGCAGAACTCTTGTTCGAGTCGGACTCAAACACGAATCCTAGGCCGTTACCCACCGTGCCAACCAGGAAGCTGTTCGGCAGGATGCATACGGGCCTGATAGAACCTTCTAGGGAGCTAGGCCCTAGTAGGCTGTTCGATTGGGCCGTCAGGGAGTGGGCCATGGCAATGGGCCGTGATTTTATCCCCGACAGCTAGCCCCCGAGACTCAAGTGGAAGGACTCACTAGAGTGGGGTCTTCCTCTTGAGACTCCAAGTCACGAAGAGGGAAATTTTGCTGCTACAAAGACGTGTAACAAACGACCGAACAGGTTATGGTTCAACCGAGCAAGACCTGCTCGGGACCGAACAAACCTGATCAGTGCCGAGCAATTCTGTTGCGCCGAACAGGGAATCACATCCGTCCGAGCAGAGCACTCAGCCTTCGATGCAGAAATCGGAAATCCAGTCCCCAAGCGCAGAGCTCGTCGCGGGGACCAAACACGCGCTCCGGGCGAAGAGCTGCCCGGTGCGAGGCGAATCATCTCCTTGAGGCTGAACGTCATCAAGGAGGGATTGGATTCCTGGCAGTAAAGAGTGTACCACCGCATCCGGTAAGATCAGATCTTCCGGGAAAATGAGCAAGTCGCGAGATGGACTTGTGTTGCTGCATCCAGGCATGAAGATACCTAGGAAAGCATAAACGAAAATACGAAAATCACCTCTCAGGCTAGAACCTGCCCGAGGAAATAGAGATCGCGCTCTCGAGCAAATGTCGTGCTCAGGAGCGAAAGTGATGTGCCTCCAGACGTAGATCGTGTGCGAGGAGCAGACAATGCATACGAGGAGGAAGGTGACCCAGTCCCAGAGCACAGAGCTCGTCAAAGGAACCAGGTAAAGAGATCCAGTCCCCGAGCACGGAGCTCGTTAAAGGAACCAGAAAGTGCGACCAGGTGAAGACGTACCCGGTAAAAGACCATCCAGTCCCCGAGCGCGGAGCTCGTCGAGGGACCAGACGCGCGCTCCGGGCGAAGAGCTGCCCGGTGCGAGGTGATCCAGCCCCCGAGCACGGAGCTCGTCGTGGGGACCAGATGTGCGCTCCGGGCGAAGAGCTGCCCGGTGCGAGGTGAATCACAACCCGATGCAGTCAGAGCCGCAAAAGAACGTGTGAAATCAACGTTTTACCCATGACGTATTCCTTGCGACAGTGTAAGCGTTGTCTTGGCAAGTGCAGAACCGACGCTTGGAGTGCCCGTTGCGATGAGAATCGGCTTACGATGGGCAGGACTCCGTTGGTGGCGCACTACCTTGACTTAGCCGAACTGTGAAGGTCAGTGCCGGGCAAAGGCAAGAGATCATACGCGGGTGAAGTGAATCAGTCTCCGGGCATGCGCGGAGCGTGCCCGGGAAGAGAGGGATGTAGACATCGGTTTTGGTGGAGAAGCCTGGAACCTCGCCGCGACCATCACCGGAGTCTGACGTTCCCCGTTCCTGTATTTCCTGCAGAAGACAAACAAGAAACGAGCCAGCAAGGGGAAAAAGAGAGCAAGAACAGGCTCTAAGAAGAGCAAAGCGAGTTTTGGAAAACACGCTAAAAAGACCTACCCGCCCAAGACTTAATTTACCCGGGTACGTCCCCCGATAGCGTTAGTGTCACCTCGGCGAATGCGGAACCGACGCTAGGAGTGCCCGTTGCGATGAGAATCGGCTTACGGTGGGCAGGACTCCGTTGGTGGTGCATTGCTCCGGATTACCGTGCAAGGAAGGACGTAGCATGGATAAAAAAGACGTGTGCGGGCAAGTGCAGCCCCGCTGTGGCTAAGATCGCTAACTAGGGAAGGCGATTGGGACCTTAGCCGCAGGCAAGACGTGCGAGGCGAAATCTTATCCGGACATGGACCCGTGTAGCGTTGGTGTCGCCTTGACGGGTGCGGAACCAGCGCCAGGAGTGCCCGTTGCGATGAGAATCGGCTTACGGTGGGCAGGACTCCGTTGGTGGTGCACTGCTCCGGATTACTGTGCAAGGAAGGACGTAGCATGGATAAAAAAGACGTGTGCGGGCAAGTGCAGCCCCGCTGTGGCTAAGACCGCCAACCAGAAAAGGCGATTGGGACCTTAGCCGCAGGCAAGACGTGCGAGGCGAAATCTTATCCGGACATGGACCCGTGCAGCGTTGGTGTCGCCTCGGCGGGTGCGGAACCAGCGCCAGGAGTGCCCGTTGCGATGAGAATCGGCTTACGGTGGGCAGGACTCCGTTGGTGGTGCATTGCTCCGGATTACCGTGCAAGGAAGGACGTAGCATGGATAAAAAAGACGTGTGCGGGCAAGTGCAGCCCCGCTGTGGCTAAGACCGCCAACCAGAAAAGGCGATTGGGACCTTAGCCGCAGGCAAGACGTGCGAGGCGAAATCTTATCCGGACATGGACCCGTGCAGCGTTGGTGTCGCCTCGGCGGGTGCGGAACCAGCGCCAGGAGTGCCCGTTGCGATGAGAATCGGCTTACGGTGGGCAGGACTCCATCGGTGGTGCACCGCTTCGGATTACCGTGCAAGGAAGGACGTAGCATGGATAAAAAAGACGTGTGCGGGCAAGTGCAGCCCCGCTGTGGCTAAGACCGCCAACCAGAAAAGGCGATTGGGACCTTAGCCGCAGGCAAGACGTGCGAGGCGAAATCTTATCCGGACATGGACCCGTGCAGCGTTGGTGTCGCCTCGGCGGGTGCGGAACCAGCGCCAGGAGTGCCCGTTGCGATGAGAATCGGCTTACGGTGGGCAGGACTCCGTTGGTGGTGCATTGCTCCGGATTACCGTGCAAGGAAGGACGTAGCATGGATAAAAAAGACGTGTGCGGGCAAGTGCAGCCCCGCTGTGGCTAAGACCGCCAACCAGAAAAGGCGATTGGGACCTTAGCCGCAGGCAAGACGTGCGAGGCGAAATCTTATCCGGACATGGACCCGTGCAGCGTTGGTGTCGCCTCGGCGGGTGCGGAACCAGCGCCAGGAGTGCCCGTTGCGATGAGAATCGGCTTACGGTGGGCAGGACTCCATCGGTGGTGCACCGCTTCGGATTACCGTGCAAGGAAGGACGTAGCATGGATAAAAAAGACGTGTGCGGGCAAGTGCAGCCCCGCTGTGGCTAAGACCGCCAACCAGAAAAGGCGATTGGGACCTTAGCCGCAGGCAAGACGTGCGAGGCGAAATCTTATCCGGACATGGACCCGTGCAGCGTTGGTGTCGCCTCGGCGGGTGCGGAACCAGCGCCAGGAGTGCCCGTTGCGATGAGAATCGGCTTACGGTGGGCAGGACTCCGTTGGTGGTGCATTGCTCCGGATTACCGTGCAAGGAAGGACGTAGCATGGATAAAAAAGACGTGTGCGGGCAAGTGCAGCCCCGCTGTGGCTAAGACCGCCAACCAGAAAAGGCGATTGGGACCTTAGCCGCAGGCAAGACGTGCGAGGCGAAATCTTATCCGGACATGGACCCGTGCAGCGTTGGTGTCGCCTCGGCGGGTGCGGAACCAGCGCCAGGAGTGCCCGTTGCGATGAGAATCGGCTTACGGTGGGCAGGACTCCGTTGGTGGTGCATTGCTCCGGATTACCGTGCAAGGAAGGACGTAGCATGGATAAAAAAGACGTGTGCGGGCAAGTGCAGCCCCGCTGTGGCTAAGACCGCCAACCAGAAAAGGCGATTGGGACCTTAGCCGCAGGCAAGACGTGCGAGGCGAAATCTTATCCGGACATGGACCCGTGCAGCGTTGGTGTCGCCTCGGCGGGTGCGGAACCAGCGCCAGGAGTGCCCGTTGCGATGAGAATCGGCTTACGGTGGGCAGGACTCCGTTGGTGGTGCATTGCTCCGGATTACCGTGCAAGGAAGGACGTAGCATGGATAAAAAAGACGTGTGCGGGCAAGTGCAGCCCCGCTGTGGCTAAGACCGCCAACCAGAAAAGGCGATTGGGACCTTAGCCGCAGGCAAGACGTGCGAGGCGAAATCTTATCCGGACATGGACCCGTGCAGCGTTGGTGTCGCCTCGGCGGGTGCGGAACCAGCGCCAGGAGTGCCCGTTGCGATGAGAATCGGCTTACGGTGGGCAGGACTCCGTTGGTGGTGCATTGCTCCGGATTACCGTGCAAGGAAGGACGTAGCATGGATAAAAAAGACGTGTGCGGGCAAGTGCAGCCCCGCTGTGGCTAAGACCGCCAACCAGAAAAGGCGATTGGGACCTTAGCCGCAGGCAAGACGTGCGAGGCGAAATCTTATCCGGACATGGACCCGTGCAGCGTTGGTGTCGCCTCGGCGGGTGCGGAACCAGCGCCAGGAGTGCCCGTTGCGATGAGAATCGGCTTACGGTGGGCAGGACTCCGTTGGTGGTGCATTGCTCCGGATTACCGTGCAAGGAAGGACGTAGCATGGATAAAAAAGACGTGTGCGGGCAAGTGCAGCCCCGCTGTGGCTAAGACCGCCAACCAGAAAAGGCGATTGGGACCTTAGCCGCAGGCAAGACGTGCGAGGCGAAATCTTATCCGGACATGGACCCGTGCAGCGTTGGTGTCGCCTCGGCGGGTGCGGAACCAGCGCCAGGAGTGCCCGTTGCGATGAGAATCGGCTTACGGTGGGCAGGACTCCGTTGGTGGTGCATTGCTCCGGATTACCGTGCAAGGAAGGACGTAGCATGGATAAAAAAGACGTGTGCGGGCAAGTGCAGCCCCGCTGTGGCTAAGACCGCCAACCAGAAAAGGCGATTGGGACCTTAGCCGCAGGCAAGACGTGCGAGGCGAAATCTTATCCGGACATGGACCCGTGCAGCGTTGGTGTCGCCTCGGCGGGTGCGGAACCAGCGCCAGGAGTGCCCGTTGCGATGAGAATCGGCTTACGGTGGGCAGGACTCCGTTGGTGGTGCATTGCTCCGGATTACCGTGCAAGGAAGGACGTAGCATGGATAAAAAAGACGTGTGCGGGCAAGTGCAGCCCCGCTGTGGCTAAGACCGCCAACCAGAAAAGGCGATTGGGACCTTAGCCGCAGGCAAGACGTGCGAGGCGAAATCTTATCCGGACATGGACCCGTGCAGCGTTGGTGTCGCCTCGGCGGGTGCGGAACCAGCGCCAGGAGTGCCCGTTGCGATGAGAATCGGCTTACGGTGGGCAGGACTCCGTTGGTGGTGCATTGCTCCGGATTACCGTGCAAGGAAGGACGTAGCATGGATAAAAAAGACGTGTGCGGGCAAGTGCAGCCCCGCTGTGGCTAAGACCGCCAACCAGAAAAGGCGATTGGGACCTTAGCCGCAGGCAAGACGTGCGAGGCGAAATCTTATCCGGACATGGACCCGTGCAGCGTTGGTGTCGCCTCGGCGGGTGCGGAACCAGCGCCAGGAGTGCCCGTTGCGATGAGAATCGGCTTACGGTGGGCAGGACTCCGTTGGTGGTGCATTGCTCCGGATTACCGTGCAAGGAAGGACGTAGCATGGATAAAAAAGACGTGTGCGGGCAAGTGCAGCCCCGCTGTGGCTAAGACCGCCAACCAGAAAAGGCGATTGGGACCTTAGCCGCAGGCAAGACGTGCGAGGCGAAATCTTATCCGGACATGGACCCGTGCAGCGTTGGTGTCGCCTCGGCGGGTGCGGAACCAGCGCCAGGAGTGCCCGTTGCGATGAGAATCGGCTTACGGTGGGCAGGACTCCGTTGGTGGTGCATTGCTCCGGATTACCGTGCAAGGAAGGACGTAGCATGGATAAAAAAGACGTGTGCGGGCAAGTGCAGCCCCGCTGTGGCTAAGACCGCCAACCAGAAAAGGCGATTGGGACCTTAGCCGCAGGCAAGACGTGCGAGGCGAAATCTTATCCGGACATGGACCCGTGCAGCGTTGGTGTCGCCTCGGCGGGTGCGGAACCAGCGCCAGGAGTGCCCGTTGCGATGAGAATCGGCTTACGGTGGGCAGGACTCCGTTGGTGGTGCATTGCTCCGGATTACCGTGCAAGGAAGGACGTAGCATGGATAAAAAAGACGTGTGCGGGCAAGTGCAGCCCCGCTGTGGCTAAGACCGCCAACCAGAAAAGGCGATTGGGACCTTAGCCGCAGGCAAGACGTGCGAGGCGAAATCTTATCCGGACATGGACCCGTGCAGCGTTGGTGTCGCCTCGGCGGGTGCGGAACCAGCGCCAGGAGTGCCCGTTGCGATGAGAATCGGCTTACGGTGGGCAGGACTCCGTTGGTGGTGCATTGCTCCGGATTACCGTGCAAGGAAGGACGTAGCATGGATAAAAAAGACGTGTGCGGGCAAGTGCAGCCCCGCTGTGGCTAAGACCGCCAACCAGAAAAGGCGATTGGGACCTTAGCCGCAGGCAAGACGTGCGAGGCGAAATCTTATCCGGACATGGACCCGTGCAGCGTTGGTGTCGCCTCGGCGGGTGCGGAACCAGCGCCAGGAGTGCCCGTTGCGATGAGAATCGGCTTACGGTGGGCAGGACTCCGTTGGTGGTGCATTGCTCCGGATTACCGTGCAAGGAAGGACGTAGCATGGATAAAAAAGACGTGTGCGGGCAAGTGCAGCCCCGCTGTGGCTAAGACCGCCAACCAGAAAAGGCGATTGGGACCTTAGCCGCAGGCAAGACGTGCGAGGCGAAATCTTATCCGGACATGGACCCGTGCAGCGTTGGTGTCGCCTCGGCGGGTGCGGAACCAGCGCCAGGAGTGCCCGTTGCGATGAGAATCGGCTTACGGTGGGCAGGACTCCGTTGGTGGTGCATTGCTCCGGATTACCGTGCAAGGAAGGACGTAGCATGGATAAAAAAGACGTGTGCGGGCAAGTGCAGCCCCGCTGTGGCTAAGACCGCCAACCAGAAAAGGCGATTGGGACCTTAGCCGCAGGCAAGACGTGCGAGGCGAAATCTTATCCGGACATGGACCCGTGCAGCGTTGGTGTCGCCTCGGCGGGTGCGGAACCAGCGCCAGGAGTGCCCGTTGCGATGAGAATCGGCTTACGGTGGGCAGGACTCCGTTGGTGGTGCATTGCTCCGGATTACCGTGCAAGGAAGGACGTAGCATGGATAAAAAAGACGTGTGCGGGCAAGTGCAGCCCCGCTGTGGCTAAGACCGCCAACCAGAAAAGGCGATTGGGACCTTAGCCGCAGGCAAGACGTGCGAGGCGAAATCTTATCCGGACATGGACCCGTGCAGCGTTGGTGTCGCCTCGGCGGGTGCGGAACCAGCGCCAGGAGTGCCCGTTGCGATGAGAATCGGCTTACGGTGGGCAGGACTCCGTTGGTGGTGCATTGCTCCGGATTACCGTGCAAGGAAGGACGTAGCATGGATAAAAAAGACGTGTGCGGGCAAGTGCAGCCCCGCTGTGGCTAAGACCGCCAACCAGAAAAGGCGATTGGGACCTTAGCCGCAGGCAAGACGTGCGAGGCGAAATCTTATCCGGACATGGACCCGTGCAGCGTTGGTGTCGCCTCGGCGGGTGCGGAACCAGCGCCAGGAGTGCCCGTTGCGATGAGAATCGGCTTACGGTGGGCAGGACTCCGTTGGTGGTGCATTGCTCCGGATTACCGTGCAAGGAAGGACGTAGCATGGATAAAAAAGACGTGTGCGGGCAAGTGCAGCCCCGCTGTGGCTAAGACCGCCAACCAGAAAAGGCGATTGGGACCTTAGCCGCAGGCAAGACGTGCGAGGCGAAATCTTATCCGGACATGGACCCGTGCAGCGTTGGTGTCGCCTCGGCGGGTGCGGAACCAGCGCCAGGAGTGCCCGTTGCGATGAGAATCGGCTTACGGTGGGCAGGACTCCGTTGGTGGTGCATTGCTCCGGATTACCGTGCAAGGAAGGACGTAGCATGGATAAAAAAGACGTGTGCGGGCAAGTGCAGCCCCGCTGTGGCTAAGACCGCCAACCAGAAAAGGCGATTGGGACCTTAGCCGCAGGCAAGACGTGCGAGGCGAAATCTTATCCGGACATGGACCCGTGCAGCGTTGGTGTCGCCTCGGCGGGTGCGGAACCAGCGCCAGGAGTGCCCGTTGCGATGAGAATCGGCTTACGGTGGGCAGGACTCCGTTGGTGGTGCATTGCTCCGGATTACCGTGCAAGGAAGGACGTAGCATGGATAAAAAAGACGTGTGCGGGCAAGTGCAGCCCCGCTGTGGCTAAGACCGCCAACCAGAAAAGGCGATTGGGACCTTAGCCGCAGGCAAGACGTGCGAGGCGAAATCTTATCCGGACATGGACCCGTGCAGCGTTGGTGTCGCCTCGGCGGGTGCGGAACCAGCGCCAGGAGTGCCCGTTGCGATGAGAATCGGCTTACGGTGGGCAGGACTCCGTTGGTGGTGCATTGCTCCGGATTACCGTGCAAGGAAGGACGTAGCATGGATAAAAAAGACGTGTGCGGGCAAGTGCAGCCCCGCTGTGGCTAAGACCGCCAACCAGAAAAGGCGATTGGGACCTTAGCCGCAGGCAAGACGTGCGAGGCGAAATCTTATCCGGACATGGACCCGTGCAGCGTTGGTGTCGCCTCGGCGGGTGCGGAACCAGCGCCAGGAGTGCCCGTTGCGATGAGAATCGGCTTACGGTGGGCAGGACTCCGTTGGTGGTGCATTGCTCCGGATTACCGTGCAAGGAAGGACGTAGCATGGATAAAAAAGACGTGTGCGGGCAAGTGCAGCCCCGCTGTGGCTAAGACCGCCAACCAGAAAAGGCGATTGGGACCTTAGCCGCAGGCAAGACGTGCGAGGCGAAATCTTATCCGGACATGGACCCGTGCAGCGTTGGTGTCGCCTCGGCGGGTGCGGAACCAGCGCCAGGAGTGCCCGTTGCGATGAGAATCGGCTTACGGTGGGCAGGACTCCGTTGGTGGTGCATTGCTCCGGATTACCGTGCAAGGAAGGACGTAGCATGGATAAAAAAGACGTGTGCGGGCAAGTGCAGCCCCGCTGTGGCTAAGACCGCCAACCAGAAAAGGCGATTGGGACCTTAGCCGCAGGCAAGACGTGCGAGGCGAAATCTTATCCGGACATGGACCCGTGCAGCGTTGGTGTCGCCTCGGCGGGTGCGGAACCAGCGCCAGGAGTGCCCGTTGCGATGAGAATCGGCTTACGGTGGGCAGGACTCCGTTGGTGGTGCATTGCTCCGGATTACCGTGCAAGGAAGGACGTAGCATGGATAAAAAAGACGTGTGCGGGCAAGTGCAGCCCCGCTGTGGCTAAGACCGCCAACCAGAAAAGGCGATTGGGACCTTAGCCGCAGGCAAGACGTGCGAGGCGAAATCTTATCCGGACATGGACCCGTGCAGCGTTGGTGTCGCCTCGGCGGGTGCGGAACCAGCGCCAGGAGTGCCCGTTGCGATGAGAATCGGCTTACGGTGGGCAGGACTCCGTTGGTGGTGCATTGCTCCGGATTACCGTGCAAGGAAGGACGTAGCATGGATAAAAAAGACGTGTGCGGGCAAGTGCAGCCCCGCTGTGGCTAAGACCGCCAACCAGAAAAGGCGATTGGGACCTTAGCCGCAGGCAAGACGTGCGAGGCGAAATCTTATCCGGACATGGACCCGTGCAGCGTTGGTGTCGCCTCGGCGGGTGCGGAACCAGCGCCAGGAGTGCCCGTTGCGATGAGAATCGGCTTACGGTGGGCAGGACTCCGTTGGTGGTGCATTGCTCCGGATTACCGTGCAAGGAAGGACGTAGCATGGATAAAAAAGACGTGTGCGGGCAAGTGCAGCCCCGCTGTGGCTAAGACCGCCAACCAGAAAAGGCGATTGGGACCTTAGCCGCAGGCAAGACGTGCGAGGCGAAATCTTATCCGGACATGGACCCGTGCAGCGTTGGTGTCGCCTCGGCGGGTGCGGAACCAGCGCCAGGAGTGCCCGTTGCGATGAGAATCGGCTTACGGTGGGCAGGACTCCGTTGGTGGTGCATTGCTCCGGATTACCGTGCAAGGAAGGACGTAGCATGGATAAAAAAGACGTGTGCGGGCAAGTGCAGCCCCGCTGTGGCTAAGACCGCCAACCAGAAAAGGCGATTGGGACCTTAGCCGCAGGCAAGACGTGCGAGGCGAAATCTTATCCGGACATGGACCCGTGCAGCGTTGGTGTCGCCTCGGCGGGTGCGGAACCAGCGCCAGGAGTGCCCGTTGCGATGAGAATCGGCTTACGGTGGGCAGGACTCCGTTGGTGGTGCATTGCTCCGGATTACCGTGCAAGGAAGGACGTAGCATGGATAAAAAAGACGTGTGCGGGCAAGTGCAGCCCCGCTGTGGCTAAGACCGCCAACCAGAAAAGGCGATTGGGACCTTAGCCGCAGGCAAGACGTGCGAGGCGAAATCTTATCCGGACATGGACCCGTGCAGCGTTGGTGTCGCCTCGGCGGGTGCGGAACCAGCGCCAGGAGTGCCCGTTGCGATGAGAATCGGCTTACGGTGGGCAGGACTCCGTTGGTGGTGCATTGCTCCGGATTACCGTGCAAGGAAGGACGTAGCATGGATAAAAAAGACGTGTGCGGGCAAGTGCAGCCCCGCTGTGGCTAAGACCGCCAACCAGAAAAGGCGATTGGGACCTTAGCCGCAGGCAAGACGTGCGAGGCGAAATCTTATCCGGACATGGACCCGTGCAGCGTTGGTGTCGCCTCGGCGGGTGCGGAACCAGCGCCAGGAGTGCCCGTTGCGATGAGAATCGGCTTACGGTGGGCAGGACTCCGTTGGTGGTGCATTGCTCCGGATTACCGTGCAAGGAAGGACGTAGCATGGATAAAAAAGACGTGTGCGGGCAAGTGCAGCCCCGCTGTGGCTAAGACCGCCAACCAGAAAAGGCGATTGGGACCTTAGCCGCAGGCAAGACGTGCGAGGCGAAATCTTATCCGGACATGGACCCGTGCAGCGTTGGTGTCGCCTCGGCGGGTGCGGAACCAGCGCCAGGAGTGCCCGTTGCGATGAGAATCGGCTTACGGTGGGCAGGACTCCGTTGGTGGTGCATTGCTCCGGATTACCGTGCAAGGAAGGACGTAGCATGGATAAAAAAGACGTGTGCGGGCAAGTGCAGCCCCGCTGTGGCTAAGACCGCCAACCAGAAAAGGCGATTGGGACCTTAGCCGCAGGCAAGACGTGCGAGGCGAAATCTTATCCGGACATGGACCCGTGCAGCGTTGGTGTCGCCTCGGCGGGTGCGGAACCAGCGCCAGGAGTGCCCGTTGCGATGAGAATCGGCTTACGGTGGGCAGGACTCCGTTGGTGGTGCATTGCTCCGGATTACCGTGCAAGGAAGGACGTAGCATGGATAAAAAAGACGTGTGCGGGCAAGTGCAGCCCCGCTGTGGCTAAGACCGCCAACCAGAAAAGGCGATTGGGACCTTAGCCGCAGGCAAGACGTGCGAGGCGAAATCTTATCCGGACATGGACCCGTGCAGCGTTGGTGTCGCCTCGGCGGGTGCGGAACCAGCGCCAGGAGTGCCCGTTGCGATGAGAATCGGCTTACGGTGGGCAGGACTCCGTTGGTGGTGCATTGCTCCGGATTACCGTGCAAGGAAGGACGTAGCATGGATAAAAAAGACGTGTGCGGGCAAGTGCAGCCCCGCTGTGGCTAAGACCGCCAACCAGAAAAGGCGATTGGGACCTTAGCCGCAGGCAAGACGTGCGAGGCGAAATCTTATCCGGACATGGACCCGTGCAGCGTTGGTGTCGCCTCGGCGGGTGCGGAACCAGCGCCAGGAGTGCCCGTTGCGATGAGAATCGGCTTACGGTGGGCAGGACTCCGTTGGTGGTGCATTGCTCCGGATTACCGTGCAAGGAAGGACGTAGCATGGATAAAAAAGACGTGTGCGGGCAAGTGCAGCCCCGCTGTGGCTAAGACCGCCAACCAGAAAAGGCGATTGGGACCTTAGCCGCAGGCAAGACGTGCGAGGCGAAATCTTATCCGGACATGGACCCGTGCAGCGTTGGTGTCGCCTCGGCGGGTGCGGAACCAGCGCCAGGAGTGCCCGTTGCGATGAGAATCGGCTTACGGTGGGCAGGACTCCGTTGGTGGTGCATTGCTCCGGATTACCGTGCAAGGAAGGACGTAGCATGGATAAAAAAGACGTGTGCGGGCAAGTGCAGCCCCGCTGTGGCTAAGACCGCCAACCAGAAAAGGCGATTGGGACCTTAGCCGCAGGCAAGACGTGCGAGGCGAAATCTTATCCGGACATGGACCCGTGCAGCGTTGGTGTCGCCTCGGCGGGTGCGGAACCAGCGCCAGGAGTGCCCGTTGCGATGAGAATCGGCTTACGGTGGGCAGGACTCCGTTGGTGGTGCATTGCTCCGGATTACCGTGCAAGGAAGGACGTAGCATGGATAAAAAAGACGTGTGCGGGCAAGTGCAGCCCCGCTGTGGCTAAGACCGCCAACCAGAAAAGGCGATTGGGACCTTAGCCGCAGGCAAGACGTGCGAGGCGAAATCTTATCCGGACATGGACCCGTGCAGCGTTGGTGTCGCCTCGGCGGGTGCGGAACCAGCGCCAGGAGTGCCCGTTGCGATGAGAATCGGCTTACGGTGGGCAGGACTCCGTTGGTGGTGCATTGCTCCGGATTACCGTGCAAGGAAGGACGTAGCATGGATAAAAAAGACGTGTGCGGGCAAGTGCAGCCCCGCTGTGGCTAAGACCGCCAACCAGAAAAGGCGATTGGGACCTTAGCCGCAGGCAAGACGTGCGAGGCGAAATCTTATCCGGACATGGACCCGTGCAGCGTTGGTGTCGCCTCGGCGGGTGCGGAACCAGCGCCAGGAGTGCCCGTTGCGATGAGAATCGGCTTACGGTGGGCAGGACTCCGTTGGTGGTGCATTGCTCCGGATTACCGTGCAAGGAAGGACGTAGCATGGATAAAAAAGACGTGTGCGGGCAAGTGCAGCCCCGCTGTGGCTAAGACCGCCAACCAGAAAAGGCGATTGGGACCTTAGCCGCAGGCAAGACGTGCGAGGCGAAATCTTATCCGGACATGGACCCGTGCAGCGTTGGTGTCGCCTCGGCGGGTGCGGAACCAGCGCCAGGAGTGCCCGTTGCGATGAGAATCGGCTTACGGTGGGCAGGACTCCGTTGGTGGTGCATTGCTCCGGATTACCGTGCAAGGAAGGACGTAGCATGGATAAAAAAGACGTGTGCGGGCAAGTGCAGCCCCGCTGTGGCTAAGACCGCCAACCAGAAAAGGCGATTGGGACCTTAGCCGCAGGCAAGACGTGCGAGGCGAAATCTTATCCGGACATGGACCCGTGCAGCGTTGGTGTCGCCTCGGCGGGTGCGGAACCAGCGCCAGGAGTGCCCGTTGCGATGAGAATCGGCTTACGGTGGGCAGGACTCCGTTGGTGGTGCATTGCTCCGGATTACCGTGCAAGGAAGGACGTAGCATGGATAAAAAAGACGTGTGCGGGCAAGTGCAGCCCCGCTGTGGCTAAGACCGCCAACCAGAAAAGGCGATTGGGACCTTAGCCGCAGGCAAGACGTGCGAGGCGAAATCTTATCCGGACATGGACCCGTGCAGCGTTGGTGTCGCCTCGGCGGGTGCGGAACCAGCGCCAGGAGTGCCCGTTGCGATGAGAATCGGCTTACGGTGGGCAGGACTCCGTTGGTGGTGCATTGCTCCGGATTACCGTGCAAGGAAGGACGTAGCATGGATAAAAAAGACGTGTGCGGGCAAGTGCAGCCCCGCTGTGGCTAAGACCGCCAACCAGAAAAGGCGATTGGGACCTTAGCCGCAGGCAAGACGTGCGAGGCGAAATCTTATCCGGACATGGACCCGTGCAGCGTTGGTGTCGCCTCGGCGGGTGCGGAACCAGCGCCAGGAGTGCCCGTTGCGATGAGAATCGGCTTACGGTGGGCAGGACTCCGTTGGTGGTGCATTGCTCCGGATTACCGTGCAAGGAAGGACGTAGCATGGATAAAAAAGACGTGTGCGGGCAAGTGCAGCCCCGCTGTGGCTAAGACCGCCAACCAGAAAAGGCGATTGGGACCTTAGCCGCAGGCAAGACGTGCGAGGCGAAATCTTATCCGGACATGGACCCGTGCAGCGTTGGTGTCGCCTCGGCGGGTGCGGCCATAAGAATCCATTTGAAATTGTCAGACTTATTGCTGAGATGGAATTTAATAAAAAATTCCCCTTCAACAATTAATGACAAGTCCAAAGAATCAGCATTAATTCCTAAAAGGATACCTCCCGATCTTCCTCGCGGTGGTAGGCAATGCCAAACAAAGTTTGCACCTCCAGAGAGTCGTGCAAGATTCGAATTGGACATATCTTGCTTGCCTGTTTCCAAAATCGTAATGAAGTCTAGATTGTTATCCTTGACTGCATCAAAGATGTAGCGAAATCTAGCCAAGTCCGACAGACCTCTGCTATTCCAGAAAAAACCTTTCATCGCGAACATTTCTTTTTGTTGACAAAGCGTTTCTTACGCTCTTTAGATGAGGATTTGGACTTCCGACTGAAGGCCACTATGATGACCCATTATCGAGTGCAAACGGCCATCATAGGAGCATTAATTGGCTATCAGACTATCTTCAGTGGTGCTAGGTATAAAAAAATTGATATGTCTTCTAGACTTTAGAGATAACAAATAGACTACTTTGACATGTCGGAAACATATTTAGTGCAATCAACCTTACGGTGCAACCATCGTACAACCAAACTATCAAAAGTTGTAAAAAATTATAAAAGCATTTGTAGATCTACTCTTCAACTTACTCTACCTCTGCATAAAATTTCAAGTTCAAATTCATCCTATATTGAAAGTTACAAAAAAGATAAATTATATCAATTTTAAACTCATCAAAGCTGTCAGGTTTTTCTCTATTTTATAACTTATAACATAAAATGAATTTTGCTTTGAAACTTCATACATATGTAGAGTAAAGAATGAAGTACAATAACAATTTTTTTAAAATATTTTACAACTTTTGACAGTTTGATTGAGCGTAAGTTTGATTGCACAGTATATGTTACCTGACATGTCGGCTAGAGATAGTAAATAGATTACCTCTTCAATGGTGCTGGCTATATTATTGTCTCTAACATTAATTTGGACCCATAGGTAATAGTGTGCGTGCATTTTGTAATTCGCTACAAATTGTCTCTTAGCCGAGAGCTTGTCTCTATTTCTCTTTCCTTTTTATCTCCCCCAAAAGCAAAAAAGCTATTTTTGACAACCTATAGTTCGCTGATTTGACACTATTGAAGTTGCCCTCAAGATTATGGAAGGTGGAGGGATTATAAGGGTCAGTTTTCTAAGGAGAGGAATTGACACAATATAGTCATGATAAGAGTGTGAAGGGTTCATGGAGAATAGAGGGGACAAGAATATGCTACGGAATGAAAATGTGGGTGAATGACTAGTTAGTTGTAGAGAAGATGAAAGGGAAATGAATAAAAAAATAGGGCCAAGACATTTAAAATATATTAATAGTATATTTATCTTCTTTCTAGTAGTTATTTATCAAATAAAATATTAGGAAACAAATATAAATAATACTTTTGGGAAATCACAAAATATTTATTTTATTTATACATACACAACCTTTTGTTCATAAATCCAAATTAATTTATTTTTTATTTTATAAAGTAACATACTCTTTTTATGTTTTAAAATTTTTTAAATTAAAATTTTCAACAATGCAAATGCAATGCATGTTAATTTATAAAAATGATGATGCTATAGCAGCGACAAGGGGAGAGGAGTAGGAATCCCTGCCTTTATCCACACCGTGTAGGTGATGGTGTGCTACGTCGGCCTAGCCCATGTGCTCCCTCTCTATTTTTTTTTTTAGAAAAAAGTCCACTTTGCTCCATTCAACTATCACCAAAGACCAAAGTTCGATTTTGTCCCTGAACTTCAAGATCGAACGACCAGCCTTCTTGTACTATCATTATCTAATAAAATACCCCTTCACCCAAATCCACTCCAGCTTTGGAAGATGTGGTATCCTAATCGGTGTGGTTTTTTAAAAACATAAATTCTAAAAGATCTAATAAATTGTAGAAAATCATTGGGAGCTCACAAAATAAAATAAAATACCAAAAAATCATAAAAGTATGTATAATCCAAATATGAATTAAAAATATAATTTTATAGTGTATAGTTATATGCAAAATTATTTTCATCCTATAATGTCTTTTTGTTGATTAAGTATATCAAGGATTAATTAGTTTGGCGTATGGGAAAATTAAAGGAAACTAATAATAATAGAAACATGTTAGCTTTACCTTTCAATTTAAAATTGTAAAATCAAATTCACAGTTAGTTTGACCTTTTAATTGTATTTTTGCAAATTCAAATTCAACGGTCAAAATAACATTATAACTTTTTTATTAATTTCTCCACCATTCCACAATGTAAAGTGAGCTTCTCCATTTTTTAGAAGCCAAATAAAATTATCCTCAATACTTGATATATTTAATCAATAAGAGACACGCTAAGACAAATTTTTTTTGCATATAAGTACACACAAATATTATACTTTTATTGCATATTTAGGTTGTACACATTTTTATGATTTTGTAGGTACCTTTGTTTTATTTTTCTAAGCTTTCTATGGTTTTATATAATTTATTAGATTGTTCGGAATTTATTTTTGAGAAAACCACGCCGACGCCACACCATCTAATACCGGCCTGGATTTGGGTGAGAGGGGTATATTGTCCATTGTTGATTGTATAAAGAGGTTGATAATATGGTTTTGAAGTGTAAATAGTAAAACCTAACTTTAATGATAATTGAGGCGAGCAAGTGACCTTTTCCATTGTGGTACTACACTCCATGCGGCACATGACAAGGAGGCAGGCCTTGTACAACTCAGCTTAGCGTATCGTAACGTTTCACTGAATTTTCACAAATAATATTGAAAATGTTCATGTTACCTTACAAAAACTAAATTTGATATTTTAAATTTTAAAATAATTCTTGCAAAATTCAAAATCATATTTTTGTAAAAATAAATATTTTGATTTTGATGTTTTAAAAATAATTATTTGCAAAAATCAAAAGAATATTTTAATAAGGAAAAAGTCTACTTATCCCCCTGAAGTATCGACCTGGGCGCACATAACTCCTTGAATTCAAAAACCGGGTAACCAGTCCACGAACTATTGAAACGGCGCAAATAACCCCCTGATAGCGGTATTCAGGACGGTTTTGCCACCGTGGTAGTCCACGTGGCATTTCTTTTTATGAAAATTAAATATATTTTGTGAGTCCCAAATGTCTGCCTCTTACTCCTCTTCTTCCTCCATCCCCTCTCCCTCTCTTCCTCTCCCCTCTCCGCCCTCGACCTCTCCCCTCTCCCCTCTCTCCCCCTCTCTCTCCCTCCCTCCAGGGCTGACCCGCCGAGAGCCCTATGCCCGCCGCCGTCGCCTGAGTTGGGGGCCGCCGCCGCCCTGTGCCCCGCCGTCGTCGGAGTTGTGGCAGGAGCGGGCCGACGTTCGGGGTCACCACTGCCCTGCGCCCCGCCGTAGCCAGAGTTAGGGGAGGAGGTGCTTGCACCGCCATTGCCTTAAGCCTTGCGCCCGCTGGCGCTGGCGCCGTCGTCGTCACCCTGCGTCCGCCACCAAGCTCCTCCGTGAATCGAGCTCACCGCCGGCCTCCTTCGCGTCGAGCTCGCCGCCAAAGGTCTCCTCCGTGAATAGACCTCGCCACTGCTGGCCTTCTCTGCATCGAGCTCGCTGCCGCCTGCCTTCTCTACGCATCGACCTTGCCGCTTCGGCTTGACCTGCGACGCCGCGCCACCATTGATGACGGGGACCTCACCGCCATCACTTCTAGACCGTGCCGACCCCACCTCCATGCTCCTCGTGTTCCCACGCCTCCTCCCAAGCCCGCACCCCGGCCACTCGCATTGCCAATCGCCGTCGGCGACGCCTCCTTGGACAAACAGAGAGGATGAGGAGGACAGATGAACAAGAAGGAGAAGGGTATGACATGTGGGACCTGCGAAATATATTTAATTTTCGTAAAAAGAAATGCAACGTGGACCGTCACGGTGGCAAACCGCCCTGTATACCGCTATCAGGGGGTTATTTGTGCCGGTTTCAATAGTTCGTGGGACTGGTTACCCGGTTTTCAAATTCAGGGGGTTATGTGCGCTCTGGTCGATACTTCAAGGGGGTAAGTAAACTTTTTCCTTTTAATAATTAATATTTTGTTTTGAATATAAAGTTTTACTATTAAATTTTGAACAATATTTTGTGTTTCAAGATAAGCATATATTAAAAATCTATATTTGATAATTCATACTTTGATTTTGGTTTTATGAAAATATAAATAATTTAAATCTAAATTTGAAAATCTTTTTATTATTTTGCAACATTTAATTTAATCAATTCGTATTTGAATCTTATATCAATAATTTAAAAATTAGTTTTAAAATCTATCTTATGGCAGTGGGCCCCTTCCCCTTTTCTTTTTTCTTTTTCATTCTTTTTCTCCTGTTTCTTCTTCTCTTTTCTTTATTTTCTTTTTCCATCTTGTCTTCTACCCCAAAGCTTCTGCGACACAAGTCCTCGCCGTGGACCCCGCCAGCGTACACCTCGCCGCCCTACGTCCGCACTACGCCACCTCCTACTTGCGCTTGCCACCGCCACGGGACCCACTCCTCCACTTGCTCGTCGTGGACCCCGCCGCCGCGACATACCCCTATCTAATTGCTGTAGGTAAGCACTCTGGTGAGCCATTCCCCCATCCTGTACCTTCTACGATCCTCTCCGCCGCCCCTTTCTTCTCGGAGCGCCGCCGCGAGCCGTTACCCCACCTTGGCCGTGCCGCGTCGCCGTGCTGGCCGGAGCCTCACCAGCCCCGAGCCGCACCACCTTGAGCTCCCCCTCACCTCCCCTAACCTCTCTGGAGCACCTACACCCCTCCTCTCATCGCCGGCGACCATCCCCACCGTTAGCCGTCGCCTAGCTCCGCCCCGTGCCGCCGCCAGCTCGCCGCCGACCCCACCTCGAGGACCCCCGATCCTCCCTCTCTCTTCCCCTCCACCTCCCCGGCGAACCGCACCGCCAGTCACCAGATTCCTCACCGCCCGAGCCTACACCACCTTCTCCCAGTTCTGTCGCACCAGTAGGTGGGCCCCTGCTGTGAGCCCCCTCCTTCCCTTTCTTCGGTGACACAAGCACGCCATGCGGGGCCGCGTCACTGCGCGTGCAGCCGACCCAGCTGGCAGGCTAGGCCACAGCCCAGTTCTAGTAGCCAGGCCGCGCCGGCCCAACTGCCTCCGCCCCCCTTCTCACCGTGGCCCCACACTGAGCCAAGCCGTAGGTCTCCTGCACGCGCGTATTTCGGCCGCTTTCATTTTGGCCAGCCCTTTTCTATTTTACTTATTTATTTATTAACGCAAATTCATTATTTTCATATCTTTTGCAAAGGAAAACCTATGTAAATGAAAAAAATTTCTTTAAATTCATAAAAACGCACAATTTAATTTGAAAATTTCATTTGCACCATTACATTCATATTTTTGTGTGTTCCATTTATTGTGTGTTTTTTCTTTTTGCGCTAAATCCGAATATCGACATTGTTGGAATTAAGGATCTATCCGGACGCTCGGAAGACTGCATTTATGACAAGTCATTGTTGACTTTCTCCCTAAAATTATGGTTGATCATGTTGCCACCTAGTGTTGTAAATGATTTGCTAGATTTGTGAATATACATGGTAATTCAAATATAAAAATGCTAATTAATTAGGATATTAGTTAAATGCCTAGAAATTTAATTACTATTATATAGCTGTGATCCTTGTCAACCCTAGGAATATATTTAATTTGTTTATTGCCATTTCATTGATTAGTTAATCGATTAATGCTTAGGCCTGCTGTTTATTGCTTGTAGTGGTCACTGTTATTTCATGTGAAATGCAAAGTTTGAAATGCGTGATTTAAAGGCGGTTAATGCTGCTATGTTTGATAAAACGGGACTATCGGGATACAATAGTTGGTACTGTAAAAGGGAAAATGATTTTTACCCTATTTGGGTGGATGGTTGTATGGATTGGTGCAGTACGCATGAGACTTGGGCGTAGTGTGGGAACCACCCAAATCCCTTAGGACTGACTCCTTGAGGTAGACAAACTAAGTTTAACAGTGCGACCACGATTGTTGGTATGGGCAGGCCCTGGTTGAGTACCCTTCAAACTTAGTTCGGGCATCTCAGATGGTAGAATAGGGAGCACAAGATCCATGGGTAACAATGTAGCGCAGAATCCATGGTTAACGGAACCGCTCTGAATTCGAGCAGAATTTGACAGTGCCCGTGGGTAACGGTGTCATAGAATTTGAGTGTAGAATCTGTGATTGACGGTGTCGCACAGATTTTGACCCTATGGCGCAAGAGGGGGCCACTGGCAACTAAGTACCAGCCAGCGGTTGAATCATTAGTGGT
This sequence comes from Raddia distichophylla, assembly GCA_005191435.1. Classification (NCBI taxonomy): domain Eukaryota; kingdom Viridiplantae; phylum Streptophyta; class Magnoliopsida; order Poales; family Poaceae; genus Raddia; species Raddia distichophylla. Next base: position 1,286,011 of record SPJY01030514.1, read on the forward strand.
GATGTCTGAGCTTGGAGTGAGTTAGTTAAAGACCTTGTGGTGGTTTACTTTGTAAATTATTTCTCGTGGGTAAAGCGTACAACCTCTGCAGAGTGTGGAACTGTGTAGACAGTCATGCCCACGGTCAAGGATGGGCGACGGAGAGCTACCTCAATGGAAGTTTTTCTCATCTTTGTTTTCGAAATGGCATTTTAAAGAGAAAACCACGACAAAATGTTGTGTCTTGTTTTGGGCCTTCGCAGCAGGGCGCTGTGAAGTGATTGAGTTAGTATGACGGTTGGTCACGAGATATTGAGATTAACATGGCGGCTAGCCCTGGTATTGTGATTTTGACATGGCAGATAGCCCTGAGATATTGATTTACTTGGTGGTTAGCCCTGAGATTGGATTGCTATGGCGGATAGCCATGTGATTATTGGATGGACATGGCAGGTAGCCATGAGTTGACCGTTGTGGGTTAAAACCGGCGGGTAGCTGGAGTTTCAAAACAAAGAGATATGTTTTAAATATTATTAACTCTTTTCAACATTTTCGAAGATATAGGAAAATTTGTAAAGTTGGCTTTTCACGAAATAAACCCTAATCCCTCCTGTGCTAAGCCCTCACATGCGCATGTCAATTCTACTTGCGAGTAGTTGCCCATATACTCACCCTCGCGTTCGTTCGCGGGGCTGCTCATTTCAACAAGTAGGTTCGGAGGCTTAGTGTTACAGCCCGAACAATGGTGAGCCCGAAGACGGTGACTTCGCCGACGGTATTCAATACGTGGACTACTCTGACGCCTAGGATTGCTACTACAGCCTTGCCTGTGGAATTGTGTTGGATTTTCCTTTTGTTTTTTGCTATGTATCCATGCTTCCCCAGTTGTTTGGCCTGCGTGCCAGCCTTTTGTACTATGAGCCTAAATGGCCGCACTCTGATGTACTGTTTGAACTTTAATAAAGAATGGTTATGATCCAAATTCTGGAAATCTGTGTGTGCTAGCTACTAATCCAGGGACTAGTATAGGAAGGCACAGAAGGGACTCGACTCCGTTTTGTGGGGTCCCAACAGGGCTACGGAAATTTTTGAAATAGCCTTGAAAATTGCTGAACTTTATAGAAAACCCTCATTCTTACAAAATCATGTGAATTTACTTTGAACTATGTTTTATTGGTTAATATTATTATGTAATTATTCTACAAATTATTGCTACTTATATTATAAGTCATTATTTTTGCACCTCGTATTGGCACAATACTGAAACCATGAGAATTAGTTTATGTCACGTACCACTTTAGAACGATTATTTAAAATAATCATGCATTTTCTTATCTTGTAGATGACTGGACTTACAAGTCGTGATTTTGAGGAATTGGCCCCTAAAGGGCAGAATTTTCTGACATGGAAGTCTGATGTTGAAATTGTCCTGGGCAGCAAGCAGCTGCGGTGCACCATTGGCATTGGCCAAGGCTACCCTACCGCGGAACAAAATTACCAGGCCCTGCATTTCCTAAGGCATCATTTGTCACCTACTCTCAAGAGTGAGTACATGGCAATGACATATCCACTGGAGTTGTGGAATGCGCTCTGCAAGCGCTTTGAGAGGTTGAGGTACTCAATCCTCCCACAAGCCTAGCAGGACTGGAATCGCCTGAATGTGGCCAACTTTAAGTCTGTTGCTACTACAAGTCTGTGCTGCACAGCATTTGCACCAATCTGAGACCGTGGCAAGCCAATCACAAAGCAAGAAAAGATTAAGAAAACTCTCTCTAGTTTCCAACCCAATGAAATTCAGCTAGCCTGCAGCTATCGAAGACAACATTAAGAAGTATAACACTCTCATCGATATGATGGTGGTGTTCGAAACTCATGATAATGTTCTGATGAGTAATTTCAAGTCCGAAGCACCAACCCGACTAGCACTAAAATTAATGCCAATAGTTATAAGGTGAATAAGCCCAAGAAGAACGGCAAAAAAGGGAAAGGAAAGAGAGGGACAACAACTAACAAGGCTGGTAATCATCGGCCGCGCAAGCCGTATGGCCGGCAGAACCAAACGTGCTTTCGTTGTGGCCTGAAGGGGCATTGGTTCAGTATTTGCCGTGATCCCAAGTAAGTTGTCGCGGCTCATCAACACAAGAAAAAGGCCCCATTGAAGCGCATCTAGCAGAGCTTCCAGTTGATAATACTAAGCATGAAAAAGAATTTGAGGAGGAAGACCTTCTTAGGGAGGAACTAATATCTCTCCCACTGCCCCCTTCTGGCCCTGTTCCTGAGAGCGCCGTGAAGGTAGATCACTTTGATGACTCCGACATCCAGAAGAGTGTGAACGCCATGTTCACAGAGTTTATCTAATGTCCTTTTACAACCTATCGCCGCCGTTATCTTAGAGTGGTTGCGCTAGAAGACATTTAAATAAATCATTTAGTATTACCTGCTTGCATTGTAAGCTTTAGGAGAACATATCTTAATTCTCGTGATTGGTCTTGAAAAACCCTGCATTTCTGTATGATTGAACTTGAAGTAATTTGAATATTTGCATGAATAAATATGCTTTGCATATGTGATTGTGTCATTACCTAATTGCGTCTATGTGTGTGTGTGTGTGTGTGTGTGTGTGTGTGTGTGTGTGTGTGTGTGTGTGTGTGTGTGTGTGTGTGTGTGTGTGTGTGTGTGTGTACCCTACCGCGGAACAAAATTACCAGGCCCTGCATTTCCTAAGGCATCATTTGTCACCTACTCTCAAGAGTGAGTACATGGCAATGACATATCCACTGGAGTTGTGGAATGCGCTCTGCAAGCGCTTTGAGAGGTTGAGGTACTCAATCCTCCCACAAGCCTAGCAGGACTGGAATCGCCTGAATGTGGCCAACTTTAAGTCTGTTGCTACTACAAGTCTGCGCTGCACCGCATTTGCACCAATCTGAGACAGTGGCAAGCCGATCACAAAGCAAGAAAAGATTGAGAAAACTCTCTCTAGTTTCCATCCCAATGAAATTCAGCTAGCCTGCAGCTATCACCGAGACAACATTAAGAAGTATAACACTCTCATTGATATGATGGTGATGTCCGAAACTTATGATAATGTTCTGATGAAGAATTTCAAGTCCGAAGCACCAAGTAACCCGACTAGCACTAAAATTAATGCCAATATTTATAAGGTGAATAAGCCCAAGAAGAACGGCAAAAAAGGGAAAGGAAAGAGAGGGGCAACAACTAACAAGGCTGGTAATCATCGGCCACGCAAGCCGTATGGCCGGTAGAACCAAACGTGCTTTCGCTGTGGCCTGAAGGGACATTGGTTCAGTATTTGCCGTGAGCCCAAGTAAGTGGTCGCGGCTCATCAAGACAAGAAGAAGGCCCCATTGAATCGCATCTAGCACAGCTTCAAGTTGATAATACTAATCATGAAAAAGAATTTGAGGAGGAAGACCTTCTCAGGGAGGAACTGACATCTCTCCCACTGCCCCCTTTTGGTCCTGTCCTTGAGAGCGCCGTGAAGTTAGATCACTTTGATGACTCTGACATCCAGAAGAGTGTGAACGCCATGTTCACAGAGTTTATCTAATGTCCTTTTACAACCTATCGCCGCCGTTATCTTAGAGTGGCTGCGCTAGAAGACATTTAAATAAATCATTTAGTGTTACTCGCTTGGATTGTAAGCTTTAGGAGAACATATCTTAATTCTCATGATTGGTCTTGAAAAACCCTGCATTTCTGCATGATTGAACTTGAAGTAATTTGAATATTTGCATGAATAAATATGCTTTGCATATGTGATTGTGTCATTACCTGATTGCGACTATGTATATATATATTCGTGTAGCACCCATGGAGGAATTGTGCATTGTGCATAGTGGTACTACGAATAGTATCATGAGAGGATCGAAATACGTCCAATCTATCTCAAAAAATACTGCTTGTATCACCACTATCGCCAGAAGCGACACTTGCATTGTAGGTTTGGGAAGAGCTTCTATAATTTTGCCTATAGGAACTATTATGGAACTGAAAGAAGCATTATTATATCTTGAATTCACTCAAACACTCCTGAGTTTTCACCACATCCGTGCCAATGGTTTTCACGTAGAAACCATAGAAGAAAATGGGAATGAATTTTTGTGCATCATGCAGCACAATGGATGTGAGAAGCGAATTCTTGAAAAGTTCGCCTCCTTAAATACTGTGCGATACCATACTAGTATTAGATCATCCGCTGTGTTTACCTCCCTTAAGATGACCTTTAAAAGCTCTGAACTCTTTTCCCTCTGTCGTAGCAGACTTGGCCACCCTATGTTTTGAATGATGAGAGAAATTATAAATAACTCGCAAGGTCAAGGTATGAGTGTTAGGAATTTCCCGAATCATGAATATTTTGTGTGCACCAGCTGTGCCACCGAAAAACTGGTCACTAGGCCATTGGTACTGAAGGTTATAGATGAGGTCCCCACTTTCCTTGAACGGAGTTAAGGGGACATATGTGGCCCCATTCAGCCCCTGTCAGGGTACTTTATATTGCTTATTGACGCTTCCTCGAAGTGGTTAAACGTGAGTTACTTTGTACGAGGAACCATGCATTCCCGAAGCTAATCTTGCAGATTATACGCCTTAAAAATGTGTTCTCCGAGCATAATATCAAATTCATTCGCATGGACAACGCCGAAGAATTTACCTCAAAGGTTTTTAATGATTATTGCACTGCATCGGGGCCTTGAGTACTCGGTACTGCACGTTCATACACAGAACGGGCTAGTAGAGGCACTGGTTAAAAGAATTAAATTTATTGTCCGACCACTTCTCTTGCAATCTAACTTATCGACCTCTTGTTGGGGACATACAGTCCTCCATGCATCAAATCTCATCAACTATCGACCATCGGCTCACAACATCCATTCACCTATACAACTCGTGCAGGGTATGATCCCCAAGATCTCCTATCTGAGGAAATTTTTTGCTGGGTTTATGTACCTATGCCACCCCCACAGTGTGCCGCTATGCGCCCTCTCCGCAAGTCTGAGATTTATGTTGCATATGAGAGTATCTCAATAATCCGATATTTGAAACCGATGATTGGAGATTTGCATATGGCTCGGTTCATCGACTGCATATTTGACGATGATAATTATTCGTCATTAGGGGGAGAGAATAACCGACCTGAAGATGAATGCCGAGAAATCACCTGGCAATCAGCATTAGACCCTCGCACTAGCGAAGCATATGGTGAGATGCAGAAGATCATATACTTGAATAAACTTGCAAATGCATTGCCTGATCACTTTCATGACTCGTAGAGAGTATTTATGTCCATGTGCCTGCACGCAATGCACCAAAAAGGGTTGCAGTTCCAAAACAAATAGAAGGTACCCCTCAACCAGCTCAAACGTCTAAGAAGAGAGCAGGAAGTCTGGTTACTCCAACCCCACGTTCCCAGGGACACCTGGGGAAAAGAGGGAAGGAGAACTTATCACAACCAGTCGCAAAAGTGCCCCTCCATGGGAAGGGGAGCCGATTGAGACCCAGTACTGCTATGGAGCCTACTATCAAGGCCCTCCCAGATTTGAATTTTTCCTTGCAGGAATCAGAGAATGTTCCATAACAAAAACATGTGCATGATGCCAAAACAAATGTGAGCACATACATCGGATATAATAAACTAAAGGAACTTCCTCCCGCTGTGGAGATACATGGTGAAGAGCAAGGTAAACAACTGCTCGAAGCAACCCATAATGGAATGGCCATTAACTATGAATTATCCAGGAAAGTAATTAAGAGAGCCACAACCATAATCGATATTTACTATGCAAAGAAAATTGCCTCTATCATTGAAAATGATGCCGAGCCTACATCTCTAGTGTAATGTAAAGGAAGGTCGGATTGGGAATAATGGAAAAAAGTAATTAGTGCAGAACTCACCTACTTAAATAATAGACAAGTGTTTGGGCCTGTATGCCTTACACCGAACCACGTACGCTCTGTAGGGTACAAGTGGGTCTTTGTTCACAAGAGGAATGAAAGTAATAAAGTCATGAGGTACAAAGCAAGGCTGTTAGCTCAAGGTTTCACTCAACGTCCTGCAATTGACTATGATGAAACTTACTCCCTGATCATGGGTAGCATTACCTTTAGATATCTTATCTTAATGGTAGCTAACATAAATTTGAGAATGAAATTGATGAATGTTGCAACTGCTTACCCCTTTATGATAATCTGTATTCTAAAATCTATATGAAGATACCTGAAGGTATCCCCGTTCCGAATAACGATAGAGCCAATAGAAATCAATATAGTGTAAGACTTGTGAAGTCGATATATGGATTAAAGCAGTTTGGGAGGATGTGGTATAACCACTTAAGTGACTTTCTCTGTAAGAAAGGCTACGCAAACAATTAAGATTGTCCCTGTAATTTTATACAGCGATCCTCGAATGGGTTTGTATAATCTTTATATATGTGGATGATCTTAATATCATCGGGACATATGAAGAAGTTGAAAAAACATGCTCTTAGTTAAAGTCTGAGTTTGAAATAAAAAACTTGGGTAAAACTAAGTATTGCTTACGCTTTTAGTTCGAGCATTTCCCTCATGGGATCCTAGTGCACTAGGCGACCTATACTCAGAAAGTATTAGGAAAATTTGGTTTTGACAAAGCCTATTCCTCAAGAGCCCCCATGATAGGAAGGTCTTTGCAGAAAGATAAAGATCCCTTCTGACCCAGGGAAGAGGGTGAGGAAATTCTTATGCAGGAAGTCCAGTACCTGAGTGCAATAGGAGCACTTATGTATCTTGTTAACAGTACGCGACCTGATATATCATTTGCCGTGAACACGTTGGCTCGATATAGTGCAGTACCCACGAAGAGGCATTGAAATGGAATAAAGGTTATCTTCTGATACCTCCTTAGTAGCATTGACTTTAGCCTATTTTACAGGAAGAATCAAGGTATTAATATTGTTGGTTATGCCGATGCTAGGTAACTTTTGGACCTGTATTCCGTTAAATCAAAAACTGGGTATATCTTCTATGTTGTGCCACTGCAATGTCATGAAAGTCGTCCAAGCAGACACTAGTGGCCACGTCCACTAACCACTCGAAGATCATTTCATTATATAAAGCATCCCATGAATGTGCATGATTGAGAAGAATGGTGAAACACATCCTCCAGTCATGTGAATTACCTAATAAGCAAACCTCTACTATTATCTATGAAGATAATGATGCTCGTGTTGCACAAATACAAATGAGTTATGTGAAAAGTAATCTTACTAAGCATATTCACCCTAAGTTCTTCTATGCACATGAGCTGAATAAGTTGAATGAAATAAGTATTCAACACACCAAGTACTATGAGAATTTGGCCGATCTATTCACTAAGTCATTGCCTGTTTCCTCTTTTGAAAGGTGTGTTAGGGGCATTGAAATAATCAGGCTAAAAGAAGTGTTGAATTCAGGGGAAATACTTCACATACCCTAAATTAAACTTCGGTATGAAGTCTGAGTACCCAACTTGGTATGAAAGATCGTATACAATTTTAGGTGGTTTATACTCTTTTTCCCTTAGTGAGTTTTTCCTAAAAATTTCTCACGTAATGTTTTTAATGAGACAAATCGTGCGCACAATAAACGTATACTATGTACTCTTTCTCCGGTACTTTTTTTTCACTAGGTTTTTGAATGTAGTTTAGATGAGACATTTGTATCTTGTTGGCAAGATCCAAGTGGGAGTGTTGGGAAACTACCGGGGAGGGGAGCCCGGCTCGGCTAGGGTCGGCGTGCGGCACGCATGCAGCTAGGGCCGGCCGGTGCCCCCAAGGTGGGTCCTACATTGGACCTAGTCAAAACCCTAAGCGACACTATATATATGAAGAGGTGGACCCCTGTGTAAATAGATCTAAAAATTAATAAAGAGAAGCTTCACCTTATATCTCTGTGTTTATATCTCTGTGTTATTATTCTCTCCATGATTGTTCGTTTACACTGTATCTCGTACTAAACTTGACAGCAAAGTTTCTTAACACTCGACTGCTTGATCCTCGTAGGCTCCGCCTTTGTGTCGCTCGCTGCCCCGTCCCTGCTTCCTCGCCAGCTTTGCCTCTGTCGTCACTCGCCGCCTTGGCCTCTGCAGTCACTCGCAGCGTTCACCTCGGCCATCACTCGCCACCTCCCATCCATCCGTCGGCAAGCATGATAGCGCATTCGCGATCGAAGGAGGTAGACGGCCCTGTATTCCCACCGCGGCTGGAGCTCCATATGCAGCTGGAGCTCTCAAGTCTCAACACAGAGGAAGAGGGGCATGGGGTGCACGGTGCTTCTATCCATGGAAGTGAAGTGCGTCACAATAGAAGAGAGGCAATGACGATGACGATGAGGCACGAGGAAGGGAGCAGAGGAAGGAGCATGAGACAGATCGCAAGTCACAATGGAGAAGTGAGATGGGAAGTTGGGGAAAAATTGCTTGCTAGTGGCAATTGAGGACCAAGTTGACCTTGGGGTTTCGGTCTCAACATCTTGATCCAAATCAACTCAAGGACAACTTGATGGAATCCCTGTGGGGCTTCGTGACGGTCTCTTGAATGGAATTCCCACAAGGCTTCGCGATAATCTTTTGAGCGGCTCTAATCACTCTAAATTCTCAGTTAATAGTGAACACATGCCATCTTGATGGCTCAAATCCAAGCCTAGAATATGATGAGGACATGACTCGCATAGATGCACTCATATTGCTAAAAACATAACTTGTGCAAAAGACAATTACATGGAAACCCACACGCAGTTATATTACCAAGCGAGCTCGTTTCTATGTTCACACACACACACATGTGTGTGTGTGTCAGACAATTGAAAAACTGACGAGTCGATTAGCTTTATTTTTTACTGCAGGATCATTACAGGTTTAGTAAGGTATTGCTTTTGAGAAGCTACTAGCAAACAGGTACATGGTACATTTCGAGCCTAGTACATCTTTTATACTACGTCAGCTTTGTGCTGCAGAGGGGCATTCAAAAAAAAAAAAAAAAAGACTTTGTGCTGGAGAGGAGAGGTGCCTGCACTGCAGTTTTGGACGCATACATTTCGAGCACTGTATGGTAACACATCACAGGAACATTACACGAGAGATAGCACACAACATACTAACATTTACAGTAATCCAGTGGACAGCAGGAAGCGATCGCAAGGGCTCGGTAACCAAGCAAGACTGGAAGATGGAGAGCCTGGAAGTAAGCAGCCTGGAGTCAAACATTTGCTCGGGGCAGCTGGCTAGCCATGGTGCTCTCATTGTATTCCCTGTTAATCTTCAGGATGCCTGCATGTGTAAGGAGGACCCAGATGTGGGTCAGAAACTCTCCACCTTCGGCAAGCCGTTCCATGTGTCCTTTTACATTATCTGATGGTGCAATGTAGAGAATTTTCTCAGCCCAGAAATCTCCCATCACCTTCCAACGAAGAGCACTGTCCGGCATGTCGTCGAGCTGCTTCCCAAGCTTCAGACCTCTCATGAAGTTGGTACTGTCTTCCACTTCATCTTCCAAACCTTTCATAGACTGGTACTTCTCACGAACATTTTTAGATGATGAAACTCTGGAAACTTCCTTTTGTACATCATCCATGTCAGATACTGTATCTCCCAAGTATCCCGGAAGCAATTCAGGAGTGAATTTTATCAAGTATGCGCAATATCTTGATAGGTTAACTGAAACTTGCCTGTGAAACCTTAATTCTTCTTCATCTATGGCCATTTCATTCACGCACTCTCCAGTACTGGTGGGAGCAATGTGGCAGTATTCCGTTGCAATGATCCAAATTAACATGATCTGTACTTGAGATCGGCCCTGCAATGCCCAAGAGAACTCCCCAAGCACATCATTGTTCATCAATGATTGTTCTCCGTTAGTTAAGTGGCCATCGCACGATGTAAGGTACCTTGCAATAGCCCTCTTCACCATGTTCAACGTGCATACAGATTCTGCTGTGCTATCTGAAATTATTGAGTACTGGTCGATCCTATTTTTCCAGTATCGGAATATAGTAAATCTGACAAGATATCGGATAACCTTCTCAATGCAAGCACTGCCTTGATAAAGAGATTTTGTGGCATACCTACAAATAACTGATACCTTGAACCAATCCGATGCAAAATAAAATGCGGCTTGCAGTATTTCTATCACCATGATTGTGGATAGAATCCAGAGGGTGATTACGTTGTCCGCTGTTTGGGTGGGCACTTTAATTACTACGTCCGGTGTTATGATAGAGATTGAATTTGTCAGGACATAAACCCCAAGTATAACAATAAGGATAATCTTTTGGAGGAATAGAAAGAGGAATATTTCTTCACCAGCGAAGATAGTAGGATATTTAGTAAAGAAATGGTCATGGCAGAACCCCAACTCCATCTCAACAATCCTGAAGGCTCTTTCATAGTTACCTTCGTTCCGCAGCAGTCCCTTGAAGACCAAATCATGGGTTTCAGGGCGGTTTTCCTCGGCGCAGGCCATCCGGTAGTAGCGCTGTTTCAGTAGCACATGCAAGGAAAAGGCCAGGCACACGTCCTTGAGTCCTGAGCAGTCAGTACCAGCTGACCTTAAGAGCCTGCCTTCACACTGCCAAATCTGATCGATGGTGATCGCATCATCACTTTAAACTGTAAACGAGGGAAAGGGGAACCATTTTATTTTTCCAAGTTGAAAGTAAAGCGGGTATTTGTAGCCCTTCATGCTGACAGGATCGAACCCATCGTCATTAGTTGCTGCCAATTGGTTCTTCACGAACTTGGCAACTCTTCTGGGTGATTTGTCTTCTTCAACGAACAAGCATGCCAAAAATTTGCTCGGGTACCAGGCAACGCAAACCAGAGCATACATTAAGAATGCAGGAGACGTAATGGGGAGAACATCAATTTTGATGACATACCAAGGGATCAAGCAGACCACAGATCATTAATGCGTGCATAAAGCACAGGCAGAGATCAATGTAAGTCCTTGTAAACTGCTTGTTGTCGTCGAGTTTGTAGGCCTTGACAGCGTTGGTGCACCCTATGGCCAGCAGCAATGAGGCAGCCCAGATGGGGTACATGGCACTTTTGACCGGAGAGTGCTGGATCAAACCCAGCGTCAAGGTGCTGAGCGGCGACAACCAAACATACGCCAGGTACATACCCTTCTGGACGACGGCGCAGCTCGACTGCCGGCGGTAGGAGCCGAGGATGATCTGCAGGAGCTGCAGCACGGTGATCGCCGCCGTCAAGGCCTCCACCTGGATCACCGTCCCCCGCGGGTTCTTCAACCACAGGGACAGAGCCTCCGGCTCCACGGCCACCTTGATGAGCTCTTCTTGGCGCAGCTGCTCCATCACATGCTAAGCAACGCTTTCTGTGGCTGTTCCTGTGCTTTCTCTGGAGGAGTGATCAGTGTTCAAGACTACTCGTAGTTTGCAGCGAGTTGCTTGCTTCTTGTTTGCCCAGACTATCCACCTTTCCGCACTTAAGCCTCACATGAGCCATACACAAAATGACACAACATGAGCCATACACTCCCGAAACTGCAATGCAATTTTGGGTGAAAGTGGTCCATCAATCGTAATAATTATTCACCACCAGTCTTTGTTTTGACCATGGCAACAACGATGTTTGAACGGTCAGTCACCTGTGGTTTGATCACAATTTTTTTTAACTATTAGTCACTTTTTAGTTGCAATCTGATAACACTGAAGTTATACTACTTACCAAGGTGTAATTTTACTATAAACGAGCAAGATGACCCGCGCATTTGCACAGATAGATTTGTGTTAAGATATAAATAATATATCAGAATCGATTTAGAGTTTATCTCTAATATATAGATCAACTTCAGTAGGATTTTAGAGGTTAATATTGACCGCTAAGGTATAAATAATATATCAGATTAGATTTAGAGTTTATCTCTAATATATAGATCAACTACAGTAGTTTGTTATAGAGGTTAATATTGACCGCTAGATT
>SPJY01030514.1:1297996-1372479 GCA_005191435.1 Raddia distichophylla
CATCAGCGAAGATAGTAGGATATTTAGTAAAGAAGTGGTCATGGCAGAACCCCAACTCCATCTCAACAATCCTGAAGGCTCTTTCATAGTCACCTTCGTTCCGCAGCAGTCCCTTGAAGACAAAATCATGGGTTTCAGGGCGATTTTCCTCGGCGCAGGCCATCCGGTAGTAGCGCTGTTTCAGTAGGACAAACAAGGAAAAGGCCAGGCACACGTCCTTGAGTCCTGAGCAGTCAGTACCAGCTGAGCTTAAGAGCCTGCCTTCACACTGCCAAATCTGATCGATGGTGATCGCATCATCACTTTTAACTGTAAACGAGGGAAAGGGGAACCATTTTATTTTTCCAAGTTGAAAGTAAAGCGGGTATTTATAGCCCTTCATGCTGACAGGATCGAACCCATCGTCATTAGTTGCTGCCAATTGGTTCTTCACGAACTTGGCAACTCTTCTGGGTGATTTGTCGTTCTCAACTAAGAAGCATGCCAAAAATTTGCTCGGGAACCAGGCAACGCAAATCAGAACATACATTAAGCATGCAAGAGACGGAATGGGGAGAACATTAATTTTGAAGAGATACCAAGGGCTCCAGCTACGAGGATCAAGCAGACGACAGATCATGACTGCGTGTATCAAGCACTGGTAGAGATGAATGTAAATCCTTGTAAACTGCTTGTTGTCGTCGAGTTTGTAGGCCTTGACGGCGTTGGTGCACCCTGCGGCCAGCAGCAATGAGGCAGCCCAGATGGGGTACATGGCACTTTTGACCGGAGATTGCAGCATCAAAACCAGAGTGTAGGCGCTGAGCGGCGGCAACAAAACATACGCCAGGTACGTACCCTTCTGAACGACGGCGCAGCTCGACTGCCGGCGGTAGGAGCCGAGGATGAGCTCCAGGAGCAGCAGCACGGTGATCGCCGCCGTCAAGGCCCCCACCTGGATCACCGTCCCCCGCGGGTTCTTCAGCCACAGGGGCAGAGCCTCCGGCTCCACGGCCACCTTGATGAGCTCTTCTAGGCGCAGCTGCTCCATCACATGCTAAGCAACGCTTTATGTGGCTGTTCTTGTGCTTTCTCTGGAGGAGTGATCGTTGTTCAGGGCTAGTTTGCAGCGAGTTGCTGCTTGCTTCTTGTATGCCCAGACTATCCACCTTTCCGCACTTAGCCTCACATGAGCCATACACAAAATGACACAACATGAGCCATACACTTCCGAAACTGCAATGCAATTTTGGGTGAAAGTGGTCCATCAATCGTAATAATTATTCACCACCAGTCTTTGTTTTGACCATGGCAACAACGATGTTTGAACGGTCAGTCACCTGTGGTTTGATCACGGTGTTACATGTATTTTCACATAAATGTTTTTGCATACAAATTTGCTAAATCACATGCGCCTGAATTTTTTTAACTATTAGTCACTTTTTAGTTGCACTCTAATAATACTAAAGTTATACTACTTACCAAGGTGTAATTTTAATATAAACGAGCAAGGTGACCCGCGCATTTGCGCAGATAGATTTGTGTTAAGATATAAATAATATATCAGATTAGATTTAGAGTTTATCTCTAATATATAGATCAACTTCAGTAGTTTGTTATAGAGGTTAATATTGACCGCTAGATTATATTCAACGATGTAGATTTTTCTTTTTTCTATTATTAACGTGAGAATTTCTACTTTTTTGATTAACGTGGAAATTTGTAGGATTTTAGGATTAATGTGGTGCTCCGTTTAACTCTGCTTTATATAGATAGTAGATAGATTTGTTACATATCAATTATCTATTTTATTTGTTATTTTTTTAATGCTCAAATATTTTTATCTTCCTATGTTTCAAGTCTTCATGTTTCAATCAATCTCAAATTGCACACTGTTAATACTAAAATTACGCTTGCTAATAATATATAACTTTAGTATAGTTATATTACAATTCTATCAAATCGACTGATATTTAGTTTATTTTCAAGCAAATGTGCGATAGAAGGCCTCTTTTACATAATCCAATACTACACTTTTAAATTATTTATGATTACCTAATCCAAGGATTAATAGTTCGTTTGACGAAATTTTGATCCTAGGATAAAACAATGAATTAATGGAATTCATAAAATTTTAATGAAATTTCTCCCCTTTTTCACCGGTTTGTATGCTTTGTCTTACGCTAGATACACCGGAATTTGTGAAATTTTCATGAAATTTTGTCGGAATTCGACATAATCTCATAGAAAATTTTATCATATTTTTATGAACATTACATAATTATTTTGCATTCTCCCTTATTTTTAAGACTACTCAATATTCATCAAAATTTAATAAAATAGATTAATGTTGTACAGTACATGAAAACATCATGATCTCACATAAATATTACGAACTCAAATGTAGGTTTAAGTGAGCTTGAGCCCTGCCTAAGCTCATCTTGAGACCATGTGGGGTTCACTTCATTTTGTGATGAGAATTTGACAACGCTTTTGGTTTAGAGTCAAGATTTGAAAGGTCGACGATGATTTGATTGAGTTTTGGTCTTTGGAATGTGTTTTGGTGCCAAAAAGTCAAATTCATGTGCCTACTGGACCAGTCCAACTTAAGTCAGTGGTTTTCACATTTGATGCAGACCGAGAAAGTGTTAATCATGTTTACGACAGACAAAGATCTGTGGAAGGTGTATACGTCAGACTGGTCCACAACAAGAGGATTTGATTGCTCATCCGTAGTTGGAGGTCTCCCCGTACTCGCAAATTAAGTGTTGTACATGAAAAATTGTGGAAAATTTAAGGGCACATCTTTTCACGTTGACAACTTTTTCATCTGAGCTTTAGAAAAATCATAAAAAAAATAAAGGTTTCAACTGTGTTCAGAAATGTGAAAATGAGGATTTTTGTGGGAATTTGCAAATGCATTGATTTGGCATGAGCCTAATACGTGTTTTATGTTGTAAGTGGAATAATACGCAGGTGATAAAGGTAATTGTGTGCTTTTGGATCAATGTTTTAAATAGCGGGCTAAGACATTTAGCGGAGCTCTTCTGAAAATGCTAAGACTGCTATAGCGGTGCTATAGCGGCCGCTAAGCATTTAGCGTTTTCAAAAAAAATAGAAAAATATGGCATATATATTGCTCGAAGTGACAAAGTCCAAGGTCAATAAACAATCATTTCAGCTAGTTTTTGTCCAGGCCATAATGTCAAGGTGAGAAATGGAGGAAAATGGGGAGGGCTAGGGTTTCTTGCTCTGTATGTAATGGCAAATGGTCTGTAGCCGACCTAGTTGGGCCCAACCCAACCACTGGGCCTTCACGTAGCTTCAATTTCGTCCTGTGGAGGTCACACCCTCAATAGCGCTGCTATGCCTTTTAGCGCCGCTAAAGCGTGCTATAGCGGCTTTAGCTGCCATAGCGCATATATGGCCAATACCGTAGCATTTGCACCTCCAAAACGCTATAGCAGTGCCATAGCGGCGCTATAGCCCGCTATTTAGAACATTGTTTTGGATGGACTAATCCATGTGATACAGGTTCACGTGGATCGTGGTTGAAGACTGTTGGGACGTAAACTAACAGTTTTGGGCGGTTCAAAACGACACGAAGATCACGCGGGACGATCGAACTCGGACTTGGGGACACAAAGATTACGTGGATAAAGGGCTTAGCCGGTGTGAGCATCCGAGGCTCGGCAGGTGGTCGAGGGTGATGAAAACTTAGCATATTAGTCACAACTGGTTGCGTATGGAGCGTGTGGACCTGATATAGCCACATGTATCATGTTGCGTTTATATGTGGGGGAGTGAGTTTTCAATCCAAGCCATACAGGAGCGATATGAGGGTATTAACAATTTCTCATAAGATATCGCGATACCCTAGATCTTATAGCCTACATGAAGAGGGGAGGAGTTGTCTCCATCCAAAAGAGTCTCACTTGTCACAAGTGGAGGGCCGAGGTTGGGTGTGTAGGTGTACTTGCAAATATTTTCCTCCCTCGGCATGGCTTTGTAATACCCCAACCAAAGCAATAGAAATCTATTAAATTGTTTTCATGTACTTATGTTCATAATGATCTTGTGTGGTCATTCATCTTGTTTTTAGTTATTGCGCAAGTTTTGATCTTTTCGTTTCCATTGTGTTCAAATTGCGTCGCTTTTTAGGATAGTTGATTCCTTTTAGTTGGTTTGGTGGTGATTGTCTTAGATCGGAGTTTTCCTCGACCTTGTTTGGGCTTGATTTGAAGTTTTTGGAGAGCTGGTTTTCATGCAAGGATAAAGGTTACTATCACGGATCATTTTGATCATATTTCTCCCTTACATGGTTCTTATAGAGGCCACACCTACAATTAAGCCTAATGTTGCGCTGAATGCAAAGGCGAGAAACATGTTGATTAAGAGCTTGAGTCGAATGAGTATGAGTACATCACTCATCATCCCTGCGATCATGAAATCTGGACTACCCTCCAAGCATACCATGAGAGGTCAGAACAGATCGAAATAGTGAGGCAATACCAATACAAGTGCAAGGAAGATGATGGATACGCCGGCATGTGCTTCGTGGCTATTGAGAATGGTATTAGATCCTCTAACCTCTACATTGACTCCGACGAGGAGGTACCTTCCTATGAACAAATCAACAATGCTTTTCTTAAGCTAGATGAGAAGTACTACAAGAGTAGGTGTAGATGTAAGGAGTTGGAGAAGGAAGTAGCTACTTTGACCATCAAGCTTGGTAATGAAAAATGCACTTGCCCTCCTCCTGTTGATCTGATGGATGGAAGGAAGTAGATAAATTTCTTCATGAATTAAAAGAACTAAGGACCCTACATGATAGTGTGGTAGATTTTGATGTGCTTAGAGGGAATCATTCTAGTGTGCTTTCTGAACTAAATGTTGTTAGGAATGCTCTTAATTCAAGTTCTTTTGTCCCTAGTAATGCACATCCTAGTGTGACTTCCTTCGACCATAATTTGTCTTGATCCTGCTTCACACATTACACCTAAGGACCTTATTAGCTTATGCGAGGGCTATAGAGATTATGCAACACCCAAGGACCTAGCCAGTCTAGATGAGGATTGTAGCTTTCACTTGGCCTCTACCAATGATGATTGCACACTCCTGAAATTAGATAACCTCAACCTCAAAGCTGAATTGAATGATTTGACTGATGTCTTTCTTGATAGTTCCAAGTTTATTTGTGTTAGATGTGATGAAGTCGATGGGGAGTTGGCTGAGGTTCATGAGGATTTAGTCAAGAGATGTGAGGGTCAGGTAGCTGCAATCAATGATTTTGAGTGCTTATTGTGACATCCTCTATTTTATGGTATGTCACTTGTATTTTAAAAAACCCTAAAATTAAATAAAAGGGGATTGTTCTTGTTAGGTTCTTAAGAGAGAGGTAGCTATGTTAATGAGCGGTGTCATAGGGCTACGGGTAAGGAGCTGGTAGATGGTTAGGATTCTTTAGCTTCCTTACCTATTTCTTGTGATTTTTGCTCCTAACTTCATCGGGAGTGTGAGTATATCATGAACACTTTTAAGACGTATGTTGTTTGAAAGAAGAAGCTCAATCTGATTCTTGACAAGAGTAAGATTTCTAGGGGTAGAGGTTAAGGCTTTGTCAGGCCTGAGCACATAAAGAACCATACGACCAGAGTAATCATAATTGGCAAGGATGGTCGGAAGAAAATTGTCTCTAGGAGTTTTAGAGTCCATTGTGTTTAGGTCAGAAGGGGTTGTCCAAAAAACTCCTATTCAGAAGGATGCTACTTCTAAACTTCTGCTCGTATAGTGATGTATACTTGCACCTTCTGCGGTAAGATGGACACTTGGTATATTTTTGCTTTGGGCATACTAAGGTGGCTCGTCGTGAGCATGCTCATGCTCTTAGGGGTAGTCAGGGTCATCCACAGGCTAAGTGCTCCGAAGACATCCATTACTCCTAGATAGATTGTTTCTATAAGTTCTTGATGACCTGATCTTGGTGCCAAGAATCAATCATGCTCAGTTTGAGCGTCGTCCTCATGATATGCCTCCTTTGGTCAATGGAGGTAGATATCCGCGGGGTGAATTTGGTTTCTGTCATCCTTAGGGGGTGCCTCTTTTGTCCATGGAGGTGGAAGATCAGAGCCAGGCGGTTAGAGGTGGTGAATAGACGCCACAAATTTTCGACGCTACCGTTTTCACCAAAATCTAAACAACTTGACAATTATGTGTACCTATATCATGCATGATTAAGAGTCATGAAATATGTGGAAATTTTTTCATTCACAATCATGGTTGTCAAGTGTCCAAAAGAGAGGAATCAATTCAAATCTTGCTATAGGAAAGAAGACCAAGCCAAACGATCAAAACCACTTTCAGAAAAGCAAAAGCAGATTCTTCAGAATTTGTTCTCACTTGGAGTAGAGAGATGGTGGCTTTATGTTGCTCTAAAAATTGTTGGAAATTTTCTTCGAATGAAACCATGAGTCGTGAAGCGCTCCATATGGAAAATATGAAAAATCGAACATAAATTTTCTCCCAAGACTTCTTGCACAGACAATATGAAAAATCGAACACCACAAGCTGTCAAGAACTTCGAACAGAAAGTTTGGGGCTCGGTTTTCACCTCATATCTCCCAAATGGAGAAACCAGTAGACTTAAAATTTTTTCCACAGATGGGTATATAAGTCACGCATCTTTTCCAACTGGAATCATCCCAAAATGATTTTGGATGATTTTTCTAAAAAGCTTTTACTGACTGTTGCGCGGATGAAAGTTTCTGGACATATTAGCAACAAGTCAAGAATTTGATCTCTTGCCTCTCATATAGTTGCAAAGTGTGTATCAAATCATATTAGCAACTTTAAGGCAACATAGACCACCAATAACCAGCAATATATCATCCAAGTTCTTATCAAAACAAGAGCTCCAAAAGAGAAAACGAAAATAAGAAAAACTAGGAGCAAATCAATGCAAGATACTCATGGAGAAGAAAGATTTCATTGCATAGAAGTTGGGAGATTACAAACCACACTCTATGTGGTCACAAGCACTCTAAGTCCCACCCAAAACACACCCAACTCACCCTTCCTATGTCTGAAAGTTTTAGCTCTAAAGGGATGAGGAGGAGGTGCTCCCCTCCCCCTCTATTTATAGCCCAAGGGTGAGATGCCCTAAACCCTAGAGCCCATCTCCACCTTTTATCTGAGGATGAGTGGTGTATAGCTTACACACTACAAGACACACTCCCGAGAGGTAATATGCTCCACATATTTCTTCGAGAAATATCTTTGTAGCTTCCTCGGTCGCTAGCCCAAGCCCGAGCCCACCGGTCAGATCAACTTTGCCACCAGGTTACCGATGCCGCAGCCTCTGGCTGCCTCGGATTCCTTGCCATGGCTAAGCTTCTCGTGTACACCACCTCATGTGCCCGCCAGGTCATCGAACCCGGTCGTCTGCACGCCTCCAGACGCACCAGCCTCCAACTGTCACCGCGAAGCGTCAGCCACGTACCCGCCGATACCTGCATCACTGAGGTGAACACACACGAAACCAACACACCTTAACTCACCTGCAAGGTTAGTCCATCACAAAATTACCAACAAAATAATCCATTCATGACACCACAATTAGCAAGCCCTAACACACCATGTGTCAGCTTAACAAATTCCACCGGACCACGTCCGATCAAAACTATTACCTAGCCAAAGCTCAGAACTATGCTCTGGTTCCAATTCCACAGCAATATCTAGAAATGCACCATTTAACATTCTCCAAAACACTTCAAATTCCATCTTGTCACATATATTCATCATCAAACCGGGGTACCCTCCACATAGGTCTCAACTAGACACCCGCGATGTGAATTTTTGCCCAGTGGTAGGAGGGGTCGTCTTGTCTTTGCTCCATGACGGACTGCTCCACCGCCAACACCAAATCATCCTATTTGTGTTCCTACTACTGTTCAAGTCACTAGGGTTCAATTAGCTGGATCTTCTTTAGTGGCTCAGTATTTGGTTCCTAAGTCTGCTCTTATTAATTTGTCCTAATGCTATGTCACCTCCGTTTGGTCCTCATTGACTTAGAGCTTTTGGGATGGGAAGAGATTGCTTTGTTCAGTGGTTCTACTTGTATCTCTTTCATGGTAGACACCCGCGACATGAATTTTAGCCCAGTGGTAGGAGGGGTCATCTTGTCTTTGCTCCACGACGGACTGCTCCACCGCCAACACCAAAGCATCCTCTTGGTGTTCCTACTGATTTTGTTCAAGTCACTAGGGTTCAATTAGCTGGATCTTGTTCAGTGGCTCAGTATTTGGTTCCTAAGTCTGCTATTATTTTTCATAATGCTAAGTCACCTCCGTTTTGCAGTTGTGAGTATCAGCGGCCTATAGTTAGGGGGAGCTATTTGTTGTGTACTTCCTGCTCTTTACTTGCTGCATGGCAATGCATCTGGATGCATTTGGGTTCTATTTTTTCTATTGGCCTAGTGTTGCAGTGTACCTCACATAGACTTCTAGTGATGCGTAATAACTTCGTATAGCATACATTATACGAAGTTATACGAGAAAAATCGAACACCACAAGCTGTCAAGAACTTCGAACAGAAAGTTTGGGGCTCGGTTTTCACCTCATATCTCCCAAATGGAGAAACCAGTAGACTTAAAATTTTTTCCACAGATGGGTATATAAGTCACGCATCTTTTCCAACTGGAATCATCCCAAAATGATTTTGGATGATTTTTCTAAAAAGCTTTTACTGACTGTTGCGCGGATGAAAGTTTCTGGACATATTAGCAACAAGTCAAGAATTTGATCTCTTGCCTCTCATATAGTTGCAAAGTGTGTATCAAATCATATTAGCAACTTTAAGGCAACATAGACCACCAATAACCAGCAATATATCATCCAAGTTCTTATCAAAACAAGAGCTCCAAAAAGGAAATTGAAAATAAGAAGAAGTAGGAGCAAATCGTAATAACTTCGTATAGCCTACATTATACGAAGTTATCGTCGTATAACTTCGTATAATGTATGCTATACGAAGTTATTACGAAATTTTACTAGAACAATTTTTCTATACTAATGGAACAATTAATTTGACATATTGAAACAATACGCCTAGCCTGATGGAACAACTTGGTATTTGGCTAGCTAGAACAATAGTCTAAAGTCAATTGGAACAATATGTCTAGCCTGATGGAACAACTTGTATACATATTGGAACAATGTGTTTGGCCCGCTGGAACAGTAGGCTAAAACTAATTTGAACAACGTGTCTAGTCTAATAGAACAACTCGTATACCTATTGGAACGATGTATTTGGTCTGCTGGAACAACAGGCTAAACCCAATTGAAACAAAATGTGTCTAGTCTGATGGATCACAACTTGTATAAATTTTACTGGAACAATTTGTTTATACTGATGGAACAATTAATTTGGCCTATTGGAACAAAAATGTGTCTAGTTTGATGGACCACAACTTGTATAAATTTTACTGGAACAATTTGTTTATACTGATGGAACAATTAATTTGGCCTATTGGAACAAAAATGTGTCTAGTTTGATGGACCACAACTTGTATAAATTTTACTGGAACAATTTGTTTATACTGATGGAACAATTAATTTGGCCTATTGGAACAAAAATGTGTCTAGTAAAGTATTCGCACCAGGTTTTATGAATATCATGCAACATCTTTTGGTGCACTTGCCATATGAAGCAGAGGTTGACATTTTATCTTAAGGAGATATCATACTACGTGAGCACATATTTCGCTGATGAGGACAATGTTAATGCCCATGTGCCACGGTATTACACAAGTGATGAAATTTCGGTGAGTGATCTTAAAATATTTCAATGCAATGGAAAAGCCGTATGAGCAAGTATGAATTATGAGTTGTCAACGAAAGACTGGAATCTTGCGTTGCTCTGTATGTTCAACAACATGGACGACATGGACGGCTATTTCGAGTAAGTGTTCACAATAAGTTATATTTAAAAATCAAAATGTATGGTTTATAATTTACCTGTATATTTTTATAGGATCTTCGATCAACAAAATTGGAGATCCAGACAACAACCTACAGAAAATGAACTTGAAAGATTGAGACGTGATGGTATACGGGGTGGTCCTAGTTTTGTCACATGGTTTTAAAAATATGTAAGTTCTATTAAACTTATCAATAAGGCGTTATGTAAAACAATATCTTACATGATACACTACCTTCGCAGTGTATGGTTGATAGTAGCGTCCATGAGGACATAAGGCAACTATCACAAGGAAGTAGTACGGCAAGAAGTTACAGTCGTTTTGATATCAACGGGTTTCGCTTCCGTTCTGCATCATTTGAAGCAAGACATCCACAATTAGCCACGACAAATAGTGGAGTTGTCAATACGGCGTATGGTGCTGATGGTCGGAAGACCGAGTATTATGGCATCATTCAGAAAATAATTGAGTTTACGTTCGAGGGGTCAAAACAATTAAAATTAGTTTTCTTTCATTGTGATTGGTTTGATCCAAAGACAGGAACAAAACGTAACTGTTGAGACCCATGTGGAGGGTACGCCGTCACCCGTGCCGCCCCGGCCACTACCCCTGCCGCCCCCGGTGGCCGTCCACCCCCCGCCGTCCATCCCCAACCGCCTCCGGTGGCCGTCCACCCCCGGCCACCCCCAACCACTACCCCGGCCGTAGTGCGGGGCACTACCCCGGCCGTCGCACGTCGCCCTTCGGCCGTTTTTGTCACGACGTGCTCACGTATCGTGGAGGTATGCACTACCTGTCATGGCTATAGTATTTAATATGATAGCTATGTCGTCGGTATTTCTTTGCCGACGACATTAGTAGTTTTAATTAAATAGGCTCATACTGTAAGTAGTAAGACGTCGATAAGTGATTCTACCTTGTTATTATGTTGTATTCTGAACGCAGCCATATTTAACCCGTTCGGAAGTGCTCTATAATTTCATACAGAACTCGGACGGTGATTCGTTGTGTTCCACTATGAAATTTTTTGTGCTTCCGAGCTGTCCACGTTTTGGACAGTCTACGGTTGTGCGTTTGAGTACGGTGGTCGTGGGCACGAGGTGTACGGGTCGTAATTCCGATAGAATAACCCTGTTGTTCTCCTGGTGCATAACATAAGCGGTACGTCGTACCCGTCGTTGCACTGGGAGGACTGCGGGTTTATTCTGCCGTAATGTCGACCCGTACACCTTCGTGCCCACGACCACCGTACTCAAACGCACATCCTTAGGTGGGTAAGCCCTTCTATTTAGTTAGGCTTAAGCCATTAACCGTTTAAAACTGAACTATTATACATGCATGAACGTTATATAGTAAACGATGGAAGATCGACGGTGGATGTACGATGGATGAAAGAAGTCTGGTCGGCACACTGATGAGTGGTTCGACAAAGTTGAGGCATTCGTGGAAGATTCTTTCGGAAGATTCTCCAACCCTAATGCAGCGCTTGTGCGTTGTCCCTGCGCTGTCTGCTCAAATACTGAAAAGAGGAACAAGAGGGATATTAGCGAGCACCTCTGTAGGCATGGATTTAAACCAAACTATTTTGAATGGTATATCATGGTCAGAGAAAACGTCCGGCGCCGAGCCCTGTGGATTTTGGAGAGGGTTTCGATGAAGTTGAGGTGGACAGATTGGACGAGCTCACGGATGAGGGCTTATGATCTCTTTCCCGAGGAAGAGTCCAAGCCACTTGCCCAACAATTTGAGAATCTTCTTGATTCTACCAAGAAGCTGCTGCATGAGCATACTGATGTGACCGTGCTCTCGGCGGTGTCGCGTCTAATGGCCGTGAAAACCAAATACAACCTCTCCGGCAATGGCTTCAATGACCTTTGCAAATTGGTTGATAGCCTACTTCCGACTGGACACAGAATGACTTCAAATCTGTACGAATCGAAGAAACTTCTTAGTGTGTTAGGTATGCCGTGCGAGAGGATAGATTATTGTTCAAAATTCTACATGCTTTACCGAAAGGATGATTCTGGACTGACTTATTGTAAGTATTGCGGTGAGAGTCGTTATGTGGAAGTTAAAGGAAGAGATGGTGTGATTAGACAGACGTTGGTGGCTCATAAAATCTTTCGTTTCTTTCCGATCTCTCAACGCCTGCAACGGTTGTATATGTCGAAGTCCACAACTAGGCAGATGAGGTGGCACAAAGAGGGAAAACGTAGAAAGGAAGGTATAATGATCCATCCATCATATGTACAAGCCCGAAGGCATCTTGACCATCTACACCCTGAGTTTGCAGCTGAGCCAAGAATTGTTCGCATCGGACTTTCCACTGATGAGTTCACTCCATTCAATATGACTTCACACCCGTACTCGTGTTGGTCGGTATTTGATATCCCTATTCTCTTCTCTACACCTACTTTGAGCATTTTCGAAGTAATCCCCCATATATCTGATTTGTTCGCAGGATATCTATAATGCGGCCATGAGGGAAAAGCACGGTGCCGATTGTGTCCCCGACAGCATGCCAGCCGACCCTATGCTCATATATGACGAGTTTGGTGGGAGAGCTCACGGCAGGTACGGCGTCATGAACGCCGTCGTGTCGCCTGATTCGTACAAGCCCGAGGTTAGGGCAAGTCGACAGTCCGCCTCGGCTTCCACTCGTGCCCAGCTGGACGCCCAGAACAAACTTATCGCGGAGTTGAAACAACAGAGGGAGGCGGACGAGCAGCGGTGGAAGGTGGAGCAAGAGGATAACAACCGGAGGATGCAGGCCATACAAGAACAGAACTTGTATATGATGCAGTACATGCAAAGGGTAATTAAGATCGTATAGCCTGCTAGCTAGGTTGTCATTTCTGGTTTTACAAGCTAAGATATTATATCCGCAGGTGTTCTTGGGGGCGGGGGTTCTCCAGTCAGGCACAGATGCCTTCTACGCCGCCGCTTGTCTTCACGCCGACGTCGGGGGGCCCGACGACACAGACCGGCACACTTCCCCCGTTCGCGCCGCCGCATTGGTTCCCTATGGTACAGTTTCCACCTGCTCCCGCAACTTCACCAGGGGTAATGCATTTAAACCATTTTTGCACAACATATTCATAACAATACAGAAATGCATAAAGTTTTTGAAAATTCACCGTTTTCTCAACTCTTGCAGATGTCCGGTTCGGCTACGCCTGCGCCCGCGATGATTGCACCGCAGGGAGGTGACGACAGTGCCACAAGGTTGACTCCGCTAGAGCAATTCGTGACATATTTGCTTAACCCAGATCCCGACCTAGGTGGTGGTTCACGAAACCCATAGAAGTGCTTTGGTGATTTTGTATTAAATTCTACTTTACCGTTCTTGACTTGTGACATTTTTGTAAACGTTGAGACGAGCTTTGTCGGCATTGGTCGATAATTTGTGAACGTTGAGACGAGCTTTGTCGGTATTTGTTCTGTCTGGTGGATGTGCTTGTGGTAGAAAATATGATATCGTGCACTTAATTATGTTTTAATGTCATCGGGTGGATCGGGGGAATGAATCTATGGGGGTATATTGTTATTTTGTAGGCTGAAGATGAAATTTATTAACAATTACCAGAAATTTTTATTTCTGCAAAACTATCTACGTCGTCGGCCAAGGCCATTGCCGACCACACTGCGTTACATTTTTCTCAGCGGCTCCACAGAAGGCCGCAGACATAGATAGCGGCAAGGCAAAGCAGCGAGGCCGCCTTCATGGCCCTGTGTCGGCGGCTGCTGTATAAACCAACCATATTTATGTGCCACGTGCCAGCCCATCGTTCGAATGTGGGGTCCACTTGCCAAAGCGCTGTCACCCGGTGCGTTCCGTCAGGGGGATCTTGTGTGGTCGGCTAGTTGTGCCGCCGACAAAGAATTAACCCAGGTGGCAAGCCCTGCACGCGTCTTTGTCGGCGGGGCCGCCGACAAGTTTGGCCTGTGTCCTCGACGCAACGTCGGCGGAGTTGTGTCGGCGGCCAGCCACTGACAAATATTTATGTTGGCGGCTTTAGCCTCCAAAACTAGTTTCGATTCCTGTAGTGGCCCCTCCAGTTGATCCTGTCAACTAGCCCAGTTGATCGCATTCATGGGCCTTTATCATTATTGTGTCCAATCCAAAACCAAAAATTAGATCCATAGCGAAACATCGGCTCCTTTTTGTAAATTTAATTAGGAATGTATATACTATAATGTTAAAAAAATGTTGCACCAAATACTGCACAAAAAAAGCATTTTAAACCAAATGATACACTAAATTGAACGTTGTGGCGGTATGTTAAAATAAATGTCAAAGTGTTTTACACTCAAATGTTATAGAATTTGAAACCAATTGTTGCATCAAATTGGACGCCGTTGCAATATGTTAAAACAAATGTTGCGGTACGTTCAATCAAAATGTTGCATAAAAAATATCACAAGACAACATGTACAACAAAAATAGTGTTGTACTGAAACTTTTTCAACAACATGTAAAACAAAAAATATGCTACTAAAACATATTGTAACAATAGGCGAAACAAAAATATTTGGCACAGTATTTTTCGATAAATGTGAAACGGAAAGATTCAATGGTTTCAAAGACCTTAGGCATAAGACGTTTAATGGCCTAGCTATTTCAATGTTGTGGAACCTTTTGAAGAAGAAAAATCTTGTGCTCTTCAAAGTGCACACCTCTTCATAATCCGCTCACAGATTGTATCACAAGCATTACCCTGTTTTTGGCCTAGTGTCCCTATAATTAGCAAGTAGTCCCTTGCTGGTGGCCCTAGACCTTTCCCTTGTACATATTTTTGTCCTTCCTTTAGTTAAATGATAGTGCCCGCGCCCATTTGCTCAAGCGAAAAAACCCCTTACGCATCAAAGCCTACTTCATCAAGTTAAGTTGTACTTGTGGCATATCCAATGATAGACCTATTTGTGAACTATCTCATCACTGTTTATTCATTTTTTCATCATTACCAAACATATTCATATATTTTTCTCTCTTATATTTTAATCTCTATCTTATTGCTGTAGTGTTAGTTGGGTATAAAAAATAAGCACTAAATAAACATAGCATTCGTAGACATGTTACCAAACCGTGCCGCATAAAAAATGAAATAGCGATGTGCAATTTATAGGAAGAAGGTCATGAGCACTTGACACGACGTCTGAACCCCCATACAAATGGATCATCTGAAGCCCCGTACGATGTGCAATTAAGTTGTACTGAAACCAGCTTGCTGACTAATTGTAACGACTTGGCAATTGGCATTTTAATGCGAACGACTGAACGAACCAGTTCTTGGTCAGAACACAGAGCAAGCTGTGAAGAAATGTCGCTGCCGCGCCCGACGGCTATCTTACTTGCCACTTGCCAGTTGCCGCGTCAGAACTCAGAACACAAAGCAAACCGCCAAGCTGTGGAGAACCTCTAGTTTCTCTGCCAACTTTGGCTTAAAGAGTAAAGTAGCCGCATCGGAAAGGATTTAACGGGGCATTCCTTAATTTTACATCTCAAAACATTTTGTTTTAATTTTATCTCGTCTCCTTTACAAACAGCCCATGCCATTTGGAGCAGCTATATGCATGGATAAATTAGGTGTCAATCAGAAGAGCAGAAAGCATGCAGGTTTATTGAAAAGAAACTCAGCAAATCGCACCGGCCTGATGACGTGAAACGAAGAGAGGACACGAACGAAAGGGAGCAATACGCAAGTGCCTGATCAGTTTGATCAGGTCGTGTAGGAACAAGGTTTAAATCGTTCGTTCGTTAGGATACCTCAGCTGCATACATCACTGCACTTCCACTTGACACCTATTTAAACGGCTCGTCTCGCTGCTACCTTATCCTATTTGTCCGCGTAGCTCTGGACCGAGCAGGCCAAGGCCGGGTAGCCACACCTTTTGTACGTCTGATCGTGATCAAACGATCAGAGTTTCTACACGTATCCACAAGTCAGAAATGCACTTTAAATCCAAGTTTCGGTCAGCATTTCAGCATCAACGGCCGTACGTTGAGTCAGCCTGCATATATACACGCATCTGGCCGGTGCTGCGATGCTGTCCAGCCGAGCTAGCTACAGCCAACAATAACATTGTAATATACTCTCTTCATTTCAAAATAGTAGTAGCTTTAGACTTATTCTAAATCATACTTTTAAAACTTTATTCACAAAAGACTTCTAAACTATTTAGATTGAGCACATAATAGCAATATAAATACATTCGTCTCGAAAAGTACTTCGTTAATATCATAGTTTAATTGCATTTTATAAATAAATTGTAAGAGCTTTAAGTGGTCAAAGTTATATTTTAGAGATTGTGTTAATGTTTAAAACAACTACTATTTCAGAATGGAGGTATTAGTATCTATTGCATGGTAAATAGCCCGGTCCAGCCACTAAATCAACTATTAATTTAGGGAGCTAACTATAATTAATCGTCATTATCTGGAAACCAGCCTTAGCTTGATCAGCGACAAATGTATTACTGTTTCGCACTGCATAAAAAGTTGTAGAAAAACAAATCCCTTCAAATTTTAAACATATTATATTCATCCTCTATCGGTCAACGTTCTGGTCATTTTGTTCTGATTCGTCACAAGTTTGCAAGGAAGATCAATAAGAATATTATGTTTGGGCTTGTCCTCGTCAATTAGCTTTGGCGCTCTGGATCGATTAAGCACGCTCGCTTAGTTCTTTCGGTGATACATATCTTTCCATCCATCGAACCAGTCCAGCATAGATATAACAAAACGACGTCAGAAGCTAACGAATCCCAGTGGATGGCTTATTTACTGTCAATGATCTTCATAATGTTTGCAATAAAGGAAAAAAAACTTATGGTATTATATCAATGTGAAGACAAAGAAAACTCCACTATATATATAGTAGATACATACCTATATGAGAAATATATATTAGGCTGGACGATCACCATTATAATTGGATAGGACCTATAGAAAAGTTTAGCCAATCCAACTAAAACTTTGTCTTTGCTATGCGCGCACCTCCTAGTTGTTAGACCTGCTTACGATTTCTTTTTCATATCTCAGTGCTGTATTTTATCTGGTAACGGCATTTGGAGTTCTGAACCCCCATACGATGTGCTTGAACTGAAGTTCTGAACCCCCTCTCAGTGCTAACGGCATTTTATGGTCAATCTTCCGTACCATGTGCTTATCTTAAGTTCCTTGGAAATTAAACGCAAATTGTAATTAACCACTAGGTCTCTACTAACCATAAAATGCCGTTAGTTTTTCTACTTCCTTGTAGACATAGACCATGCATGCAAATGCAAGCAATGCAAGTATGCAAGAGAGGCAAACAAATCAAGCAATTAAATTCCGACATAACCGGTCACGTAACCTTGCTATGTACGTACCTAACACGCTTTAAGAATCTAACTGCAAGGCACACAATACACATCAACTATGAAGAGACCTTATTTGACTTTAAGACATATGTGCTTATCAATCTTCCGTACCATGTGCATTTTGCATTAGTTATGCTTGAAACCAATGGATTACATATAGGGTATGCATGTATACTATATACCTTACCTGCCCTTCGGCTTAACGACGATCAAGCTAGCATCACAGGTCAAATGGCTGAGTTGTACTGCTCAGACAGCCGTGTTCTTCGCCAGCTTGCCTCCCTAACATGCGCTTAATTAAACAATCACTCGTTTCAGAAGCTACCGCTCCATGCAGAAGCAGTCATGTGCAGGTACTAATTAACACTGCTCGTGTTGCACACACTTGGGCGCTATAAATAGACGTGCGCAAGAACAGCACTGGGCACCTCAGCCTCACTAGCTAGCTAGCAGCAGCGACTTTAATTCTTTCTTCCTTATTCACTTGTCATATTCAGTGCTGAGCTCTTGGGTAGCAGCTGATCGGCGAGCATGGCTAAGGCCGGTGTTGTTTTGGTGGTGTCTTGCGCGGCGCTGCTCATGGCGGTGGCGTGCCAAGGAGCTGGATACCACGGCCCTCCCAGTCACAGCCCGGCGACGTGCGGGCTCAGGGTGGGCTACTACCACGACAAGTGCCCGCACGCCGAGGCCATCGTCAAGCACGTCGTCGGCGCCGCCGTCTACCACAACCCCGGCATCGGCGCCGGCCTCATCCGCATGCTCTTCCACGACTGCTTCGTCGAGGTATTTATACGCATGCATGATAGTAAATTAATATCATGAGAATATGTTTCCATAATGTCGAACACGAGTGAACGTACGAGTGGCATCTTGGACAGTGTGCTAACTAACATGATATATTTTTTTTAAAAAAAAGGAAAAACGAAAATATGATCACTACATCACGTATGCATCCTAAATTCCTAACTCTCTCCAACTGATGACAATGTGTATATAGCTAGTTATGATCCATATGCATGACAAAACTAAAGTGGCATTTAGTGGTACGTAGGTGGTTGATTTTTAGAAATTTTGACACAGTCATCTATTTAAGACTAGTTAATATATACTAAAAGATGATAAAAAACTTAAGTACCAAATTCTATTGAGAGTTACAAACTATGTCCATTTAGTTAGACCAAAACCTTCGGAAGAACTTACGAATTCTATTTAGTTAGCCCAAAAAACTTCAAAAATCTACGAAGCAAATTTCTAGCAAAATCAACAACAAACTAATCCATCAATTAAAATTTTATAAAATTAATGCCAACTTAATTATATATGTAAATGTTTTTAATATAAACGAAAAGGCTGATGAGTGCTATTTAGCAAATCTAACCAACCAACATTATGCATGTCAGGTAGGAGTATGTTTCTTTAGGCGAAAAGTTGCTAATTTGAACACTTTCTATACTCATGGATGGGCAACATGCAGGGTTGTGACGCGTCCGTCCTCCTGGACCCGACTCCGACGAACCCGCAGCCAGAGAAGCTGAGCCCGCCCAACAACCCTAGCCTCCGTGGCTTCGAGGTCATCGACGCGGCCAAGGCCGCCGTCGAGAGTGTTTGCCCGGGCGTCGTCTCCTGCGCTGACATCGTCGCCTTCGCCGCCCGTGACGCCTCCTGCATCCTAAGCCACGGCAGGGTGGAATTCGACATGCCATCGGGCCGCCTCGACGGCCGCTACTCCAACGCCTCTCGCGCCCTCGACTTCCTCCCGCCACCGGTCTCCAACCTCTCTGCGCTCATCGCCAGCTTCGCCGCCAAGGGGCTCAGCGTTGAGGACATGGTCGTCCTCTCCGGATCCCACACCGTTGGCCGCTCCCACTGCTCGTCCTTTGTCCCCGACCGCCTCGCCGTCCCCTCCGACATCAACGCCATGCTCGCTGCGACGCTGAGAGGGCAGTGCCCGGCGAACCCCAACTCGAGCGACGACCCCACGGTGGTGCAGGACGTGGTGACGCCCGACATGCTGGACAACCAATACTACAAGAACGTGCTGGAGCACAAGGTGCTCTTCACCTCCGATGCATCGCTCCTAACCTCGTCAGATACGGCCAAGATGGTGCTGGACAATGCCAACATCCCCGGGTGGTGGGAGGACAGGTTCAAGGCAGCCATGGTGAAGATGGGCAGCGTTGAGGTGAAGACAGGGAGCAACGGAGAGGTCAGGAGGTACTGCAGGGTCGTCAACTATTGACTGGCCCCTAAATCCAGTTAATTTTTTTCACCCGATATGTTGCGTCAACAATTGTATCCCGCCTGTTTGCCACTTTGCCCCTGCTTCTCCTTGTCTCATTTTTTATTTCCCCGGCTTCTCTTTGCTTTCCTTTCTTTCGTTTAATTTCATACGTAAATGTGAAGCATTTGTAATTCACCTAGGTTGCAAAGTTGGGAATTTAATAAAGTGATCACACTATGTAATCTCTCCACTATGAGAAGCCATATTATAAAAATCCACTGGGACAACCCAAATCATATTATCCTGGATTAACCTTTTTGAATGAGCAAGGTCAAAAGTCAAAACATAATTGAGATGTTATGTCTGTGTGGGCCAGCTCCTGGGTCATGTACCGAGTGGAATTTTCGAGGCTTTCACGCTATTGAGGACAGAAGCCCACTAATTAAGCGGGGAATTATAACATCCCGTTCTTTAGTACCATATTGCCAGCCAGTTGATATCACATTAATTCCACTAGCTTATAACACCTGACAATTCAAATCATAGCATCCACGGCTTATCCATTTGGGCGAGGTTGCAGCCCAAGTGACATGTTGTGTGTGTGTGTGGGTCAACTCTTAAAGTGGGCCGGCTCTAAGTGAATTTTGGTCTAAAGTGTTACACACATTCCAATAGCAAATATCTTATCTACTTATCTCTTGTTCAAAAAGTAGAACGCTTTAGCTTTTGCAGTTTGTACTTTTTTTAGTCTTGAAACCTCATCTCAAAGCCCTTAGAAAAAGTGAATCAAAGCGAGAATCTAGCAAAGTTTAGTTTATAAAAAAAATAAGCAAATGAGATAAGTCAAAGAACAATCCACTAGGCTCCTATAGAGCATGACATGACAACACTAGTTTCCATGTGATTGAAAAACATAAGTTGGTACCTATGATTTACTCTGGCCCATAATAGTTGACACGCTCGTCGACAAATAGGGAAGAGGAGGTGGCAGTCCGGCAATCTTTCGGCGGCGAAGGTAGTGGATGGCAAGATCATAATATTTTGCCAGAAGTGATAGCCATGTGGCAGATTCAGTATGAACCATTTTCGTTGTGCCGGTGGCATAGCATGAGTTTTCATGCATGGTTTAGGTTATCGTTACCAAACATTTAGCCTGAGTTTCCATGCACGGATCGGGCACGACAACCGGAACCCATTCAGGGCAAACTTTTCTGCTGGTGTGAAGGCTTACCGAAACAATATATCCTCGTGTACATGTAGGAACTTGTATCTAGGGATAATTCTTTTGTTGGGCAACGCATCCAAGGTACATGTCACTTTTCTGAGTTGTTAAAAAAGGGCACAATCCAATCCCTAACAAGTAGAGATACTTTCAAGTAGTTGTTCATTTATTTGGAACTGGCAAGGTGACCTGCGCATTTTCTTGACTAGATTTATTAGCCTATAGTTTAAATTAATATTATCTTTAGATTTTCCAATAGATTCAACGAAAAGCATCTCAGATCTTCACCAATAGATTTTAATAAACACGATTATAATCAACAATGTAAATATTTTTTTCTCAAATTAATATAAAAATTTCTATGTTGGAAATAGGAGGCACAAACACAGGATTTAACGTGGGAAAAACCCCTTCAAGGTGGAGAGGAAAAAAACCACGGGGAAAACAATCACTTTAATGGTGCAAAATGTACAGGGTACAAGGGGGCCTTTATATAGGCATGCCCAAGGGTAATTAGTAAAAACTAATATTTGGAGGCATAACCTAACAAATCTCCCAATGACTCTAAATCCATGAAAATATTCTTCCAAAATCCCCGAAGGGCATTAAGCTCCGCGAATACCAACCAAGTCAAGACAGTGCTTGAACTTAGTATTAGATAATGACTTTGTAAGCATGTCTGCAGGATTCTCATCAGTATGTATCTTTCCCACAATAATTTTACCTTCAGCAACAACATCGCGGATAAAATGGTACTTGATATCAATGTGCTTAGTCTTGTCATAATATATATCATTTTTGGTCAAACAAATAGCACTATGGCTATCACAATAAACAGTGTTGACACGCTGTGGAAAACCAAGTTCAGAAACCAGACCTTGCAACCAAATAGCTTCTTTAACACCTTCAGTAGCTGCAACATACTCTGCTTCAGTAGTAGAAAGAGCAACTATAGATTGTAATGAAGCTTTTCAACTCACTACAGAACCACACAAAGAGAATAGATAGCCAGAAATAGACTTTCTCTTATCGAGATCTCCAGCATAATCAGAATCAACAAACCAAACAACATCATTCGACTTCACCAAACTTTTATCAAACATCAAGCCATAGTCAGAAGTACCTTTAAGATAACGAAGAATCCACTTAACAGCATTCCAGTGTTCCTTACCAGGATTATGCATAAATCTGCTAACCACGCTGACTGCATGAGACAAGTCAGGCCTTGTACAGATCATAGCATACATGAGATTACCAACAGCACTAGAATATGGAACGTGGGACATATAGTCTTTATCATCTTCATTGGTAGGACATTGACTCGAAGATAACTTAAAATGAGAAGCGAACGGTGTAGAGACAGGCTTGCAATTACTGAGATTATACCTTTCAAGTACTTTCTCAATATAACTTTTCTGAGATAGAAATAGAGTACCAGCTTGACGATCACGCTGAATTTCCATCCCCAGAATTTTCTTAGCTGGACCAAGATCTTTCATCTCAAATTCCTGACTAAGTTGAGCCTTCAACTGATCAATCAGAGACTTGTCATGAGAAGCAATAAGCATATCATCAACATAAAGCAGTAGATACACAAAAGATCCATTGGAGAACTGCTTGAAATAAATACAATGATCATAATTGCTTCGAGAATAACCATGAGAAATCATGAATGAGTCAAACCTTTTATACCACTGCCTTGGAGCTTGTTTCAAACCATAAAGAGATTTCTTCAAATGACAAACTAAATGCTCTTTTCCAGGAGCAACAAAACCCTCAGGTTGAGTCATAAAAATCTCCTCATCCAAATCTCCATGAAGAAAAGCAGTTTTAACATCAAGTTGCTCTAATTCAAGATCAAATAAAGCAACAATAGCAAGCATAACCCGAATTGATGAATGACGAACAACAGGAGAGAACACCTCATTAAAGTCAATACCTTCCCTTTGTTCAAAACCTTTCACCACTAGACGGGCTTTCCACCTTGCAGGTTCAACTCCAGAAAGTCCATCCTTCTTCTTATAAAGCCATTTACACTTCAGAGGTCTTGTACCTTTTGGAAGCTCAACCAAATCCCATGTATGATTTTTATAAAGGCTCTCAATTTCTTCATTCATAGCAGTTAACCATTTAGAAGAATTATCACATGAGATAGCTTCAGAATAAGAAGACGGCTCAAAAATTTCATCACTAGCAGTAATGAAAGCATAATTGGCAACATTATCAGTGTCACGATATCTAGCTGGCAATTGAATATCACGTCTAGGTCTATCACGTGCAATGCAATGATCATCAGAAACAGGAGGCTGAGAAACTGACAGTGTAGAAGAACAAGCAGTAGAATCAACAGGTAAGTCTACCTCAAAAGTTGGATTGCTTGTAGGAACAACAGTTTCAGATGCATCAGTGGATAAGGTACCACTAGTAGAAACACCTCCAGAGGAACATAATGAACTTTCATCAAAAGTAACATGACAACTAACAATTACTTTCATAGAATCATCACACCATAAACGATACCCTTTGACACCGGAACCATAGCCAAGAAAAGTGCATTTTTTAGCTCTAGGCACTAGCTTTCCATCATTACTATGAGCATAAGCAGGACACCCAAAAATTCTAAGATTAGAATAATCAACTGGTTTTCCTGACCATACCTCTTCTGGAATTTGAAAATTAATCGCCGAATTGGGAGAGCGATTAACCAAATATGCAGCTGTATTAATAGTCTCCGCCCAAAAGCCATGCTTTTCCCATAAGCCAGCATTGGATAGCATGCAACGGGCCCTCTCCAGAAGAGTGCGATTCATGCGCTCTGCACGACCATTCTGCTGAGGTGAACCTGGGACAGTCAAATGTCTAGCAATACCATGATTAGCACAATATTTATCAAACTCACCACTGCAAAATTCCAATCCATTGTCAGTTCTCAATTTCTTAATTTTCTTCCCAGTTTGATTTTCTACCAAAGCTTTCCAAGTCTGGAAAGTAGGAAAAGCATCACTCTTATGCTTTAAAAAGTAGACCCAAACCTTACGAGAGAAGTCATCAATAAAAGAAATAAAGTACTCACAGCCTCCAATGGAGGGGTGAGGAGAACGACCCCAAAGATTAGAATGAATATAATCAAGAACTCCTTTACTCTGGTGAGTAGAAATAGCAAAGCTAACTCTCTTCTGCTTGCCAAAAACACAATGTTCACAGAATTCCAAATTGCCAATATCTTCTAGACGACCTTTCTTGTGCAAGAGATGCATACCTTTTTCACTCATATGACCCAAGCGCATATGCCAAAGCTTGGTATTAGAGGTGTTGGATGCAATAGCAACAGCTGCAGTGCCTGTAACTGTAGAACCTTGCAAGTAATAAAGGTTATTCATACGATTGGCCTTTAAAACAACACGGTTGCCAAGAGAAACCTTAAGAACACCATTTTCACCGGTATACTTGTATCCCATACCTTCTAAGGTGCCCAAAGAAATAAGATTCCTCCTCATTTTTGGAACATGACGAACATTTGTAAGATTCTTGAAAGTGCCATCATGAGTTTTAATTTGAATTGAACCAATACCGATAATTTCTAGTGGAGACTCATCACCAATAGTAACATCATCATTTGTAACAGCAGTATACTCAGAAAACCACTCTCTATGGGAGCAAATATGAAAAGTACACGCTGAATCAAGAACCCAAGAAACACGTTTCTCTAAATCAGTGGTGACCAAAAGTGCTTCTTCACCCTCACTATCAGGATTTTCAACAATTCTAGCCTCAGCAGATTTTTCCAATTCTTTTTTCTTTCTCTCTTCTTTATTTTTCAGTTTGACACACTGAGAAATAATATGATCATTGGCTTTACAATAACGGCAAAAATTATTGGAATTATGACCTCTTGATTTAGACCGAGACTTTGATCTATTAGAATTGCCAGTTTGCTGAGATCTACCTCTAACAATTAAACCCTCGCACTTTTCACCGGAATGAGAATCAACATCAAACTTCTCCTTAGACTACAAATTTGACTTAACATTCTCAAAACTGAGTGTAACATGATTACCATAAAGCATAATTTCTTTAAAATGTTTAAATGTAGCAGGCAATGAGACAACCAACAAAATAGTTTTATCTTCATCATCAATTTTCACCTCTAGATTTTCTAGGTCCACAATGATGGAATTAAATTCACTGAGATGAGACTGAATAGAAGTACCTTCTGCCATGCGAATAGTGTACAGTCGTTCTTTCAGACGCAATTTATTGGTAAGACTTTTGGTCATGTACAACATTTCCAACTTCGCCCATAGGGAGGCGGCAGTCGCCTCCTTAATAACTTCGCGCAGAACATCTGTAGACAAACTGAGCTGTATGGCAGACAAAGCCTTCGATCTTGTTCTTCCCATTCACTTTCATCAACTTTTTTCAGTTTCTTTAAAAGAGCTTTCCGGACACCGAGCTGTGTAAGAACAGGCTTCATCTGAACCTGCCAAATAGAAAAACTGATCTTGCCATCAAATTTTGCAATGTCAAGCTTTGCAGACATAATGGCAAAAACAAACATCAGGAACTAATTGAAGAAAAATAATCCCTGAAGAATTAATCTGGACTCGATCCGATGAAAAACAATTAGAATGGCAGATTTCCTGGTGCAAGAAATAGTGTGCGCGTAGCAAAAATAGATGAATGTGAGTATTGGGCTTCCTGGATGAACACGAACGCACAGTGCAGCTCCCTGTGCACGGAAATCAAGACCAAAAGAAAGTGATCCTTTGATTATTTTTTCCTTTTGAGGTGATTAGGAAAAAAAAATGATTAGACAATCTCTGTAGCCGAAGAACCGCCTGGCAAAGCACGGCGGCTGGCAAACTGATTAGCTTGAAGCAGAACACCAGCGGCCACGCGTACGGAGACGCGGCAGATGGCAGAGGCCGACGCCGCGGTGAGCGCTGCCACGGGCGGCGCAGGACTGGAAGAGTGCGGCCGACGGCAGCTTCGAGGGGACGACGCCGTCGTCGAGGGGAACAGAGCGCCCGACGGCTGCAGATCGGAACACAGCGGCGGCGGCCCTTGGGAATTTTGTGGGTAGCTAGGGTTTTCACCCGCGAGGAACTCAGGCCGTAGGATCTGAGGATCGGAGAGCTCTGATACCACTTATTGGGAATATGAGGCACAAACACAGGATTTAACTGGAAAAAACTCCTTCAAGGTGGAGAGGAAAAAAACCACGGAAAAAACAATCACTATAATTGTGCAAAATGTACAGGGTACAAGGGGGCCTTTATATAGGTATGCCCAAGGATAAATTAGTAAAAACTAATTTTTGAAGGCATAACCTAACATTCTATTATTCTAAATCAATACGGTGGCTGTGTTAATCTCTGCTTCAGTCAATATGGATTATTTATTTTAATTTACTCATGGTGATTATTTTTTTTCTCTGGTTAATGTTATAATTTGTAGTATTTTAGATTAGCATGATAATTTCTAATACTTGGAATTAATGGGGAGATTTTATCGGATCCAAATAGAAATGTATACCTGCCTAGTATAATCGTGATCCAGCTAACGAGAACTCTATATATCCGCAAGTCAAAATACATTTTCGGTGAGCTTTTCAACATCGACACCTCAACGGTCGTTGAGTCATTCATACGGAGTACTGTAAAATATGCAGGGCGTAGGGCTGCATTTCGGTTGCTCTCCGGCCAGCCGAGCTACAGACTACAGTAAATGTAATACAGCTATATACATTTGTGGCGTGGAGCTAGGTCAAGCTTCGCAAAGTTACGAAATCAACTAGTTTTTAATAAGCTATTTGATAGCCATTAGGGATGCCAGATTGATCGGTGACACATATTTACGATTTAATACCGCACAGAAATTGACCAACCCTAAAAATACAGATTCATTGTCTATAATTAGTCAACTGATCATTTTGTCCTGATTTGTCAGCCACTATCATATTCTGTTTTGGATAGCTTGTCGTCGCTTGCAAGCTAGCTTAGTTTTGGAGTAAACGCACTCTCTTCTTTCGATCGGTGATATATATTACACCTACAATATATAATACGTAGCTCATGAATCCCAGTGGAACGTTTATGAAATTAACAATGCGAAGACAAAAAAGATACATACATGTCGTCCTTTTGAACCAAGATACATACATTTATATATCAAACGGGTCGAACACCATTATTGGACTGAACGTGTAGAAAAGTTAACAAATCGAACTAAAACTTTGTCCTTGCTAGCTATGCACCTGCGAGTTGTTAGACCTACTCGGCCATATTGTTATCTTTCCGTATCTCAAATTGTCGGTCTCTTCTTAATCTTTTTGGGAACGCAAGTTGTTAATTGCTACTCGCTCCATTCTAAAATAATAGTCGTTTTATATTTGTTCTAAGTCAAACCTTTTATCCATAAAAATCTTTTAAAATATTTAGAGATTGAGCATTTGATAATCACGTAGATAGATTCGTTTTGAAAAAACTTTCTTAATATTATCACTTAAACATTTTATAAATAAATTGTAATAATTTTTAGTGATCAAAGTTACATTTTGAAGACCATGTCAATGTTCAAAACGACTACTATTTTAGAATGGGGTGAGTAGTTCTATGCTATAATTTAGAAAAATATTAATTCTTCTACTCCCGTAGGAACATATATAGCATGCAAATATATACAATGCATACAGATCTTGATGGTTCTCGGACAGGGTCACGCCTCAACCCAACCTGACTTGGCCTTCATCAAGGATTTCATGAACCAACCCCGCTGATGCCCTGGCCCACCCTAACCGAAGGGGAGGAGGAGAAGAATTAGCGGATTGTTGTTGACCATGATGAAGAGGAAGAGTCGACTCGCCCACCGCTAATGCAATCGTGGGTAGGAGAAGAGCATGTCGATGCAATCAGACCCATCAATCCACCGCATGGGGAACAACCGCTATTGTGACACTATGTTAGGGAGGATCCTTGCCATAAAAAGGACCTAGATCTAGTCATTGTCACTTCGGTTAGGAGGGTCGCCTCTATGAAGGTATAGAACCCGAAGGGGGCACAAGGCATAGCCAGCGAAGGCGACAGCCAGCACAACTATCGGAGAGATCGCCATGGGAGCAGAGACAGGAGGAGGTTATGAAGACGGCGACACGTGCTCACATTGCTGCTCGCTGAGAGAGTGAGAGGCAATGAGTGGTCGAGACCCGATGGGTTGGGTGATTAAGTGGATTGAGTATATATGTAGTTTATATTTGAACTTTTCACAATGTGTGTATAAACTAATGAACCTTGTACGATACAATGGCTATATAATAAGGTAGGAGTTGAATTTGAATATAACTATTTATCTAGGTGGTGTCGACCTCTATATATTACCATAGCATAAATAGTACCTTTGCTAATGTACAAAATTTAGAGAAAAAAACAATACAACCAATTCTATTGAGGGAATATACAGTTCATTTCATTTTATATATCGTAGCTTTAAATTTCTCTAAAATAGTAGATATTGAGGTATAGGGAATTAAATCCATTGAATAGATTTCACCCGTACCCTTGACATCCGCGATGAGCCGTTGGAAGGAATCCGTTCCGCTAAATCCTAATTCGTATGCTTCGTTGGATAGGTGCAAACAAATCGATCAAGCGATGCCCTTTGGACCGGGCAGGAAACCTTGCTGTCAACCCGTTTAAAGATTGTAGCTGCAATGCACAATCATTACGTTACGATGAGACCTTGTTTGACTTTAGACTTTAGTCCCTTGCAAGCTTAAGACATATATGCTCCAATCATATATGTTTACGTAAGCAAGTGGTTAAGCATGCTTGAATATACTAGTTAAGCTTGAAACCCTTGGACTAATTAGGGTATACTCGACGATACCTGCCCGGGTTAAGGGCACGCGCTCAATGGTCACTCCATTATTGGGCTTCCCATGACTGTAGCGGGTAGAATTTGAGAATTGTTGCTGCAGTATGAATAGTGAATATATATAGGAGGTGATGTTTGAGAAACTAGTGATTATAGAGAGCGGGAATGCAGGACATGGAGAATGTAAATAGGGTCGTTGTTGGGAGGAGAATAGTACATAGGAAGCTGAATATTGTTGAGAAAACAAGAGATGGATATTGATAGCGGGATTAATATATAGGGTGGTTTTGGTTATGCCTAATGGCGAGCAATGGATCACTAGGAATGGCATCAAACAGCTCAAACCGCTGAATTGTGCTACTCAGACAGCCGCGTTCTGCGCCAACCTGCCTCTCCAAACACGCGATGGCTCCTTAAACAAACATTCAGAACGGCTCCGTCCAGAGGCACAGGCCAGCCGCCCAGCCCAATCGATGGAGTACATCTAGCCGCTATAAATAGAAGTGCACAAGAACAGCACTGGCCACCTCGATCACAATCGCAGCCAGCTCCTAGTGCTTGCTAGCTACCTCCCTTCACTTTGTCGTTCAGTTCAGGTCAGTGCGAGCTATCTGAGCTTGGCTGGAGGCGACAGGAGAGAGAGCATGGCCAAGGCCGGTGCTGTTTTGGTGATGTCTTGCGCCGCTCTGCTCATGGCGGTGGCGTGCCAGGGAGCTGGATACTACGGCCCTCCCAGTCCCAGCCCAGCGACGTGCGGGCTCAGGGTGGGCTACTACCACGACAAGTGCCCGCACGCCGAGGCCATCGTCAAGCACGTCGTCGGCGCCGCCGTCCACGACAACCCCGGCATCGGCGCCGGCCTCATCCGCATGCTGTTTCATGACTGCTTCGTCGAGGTATCTCAAAGTGCCATCCATGGCCAACGCATATGCCTCATTAAATCCGGATTTTTCTCGGCTACGTACACACGGGTACATATACACAAGATTTGCGTCAAGATCCGTGCTATGCTTTAAATGGTATTTTTGCAAAAACGTCTTTAAAACTTTTTTATAAAACGAACAGATCGTTATTCTTACTCCTCTCTCCCCTCCTTCTACGCTCTCCCAAGTCGACCGCCACCACCTTCGCCGGCGACCATTGCCTCCAACATCACGCGACCACGTCGGCACGGCCTGCATGCATGTGGCCTGACGGCCGAGCCCGTGAGGGTGAAGATCGCGCCGCCGGCCGACCAGTGGTTGCTGGTGACGGTGGCAGGGGTGGTGCATGGCCGACCCACTGATGTAGAGGAAAGATATGAGAGTAAGAAAAAAACTGGTTTGCATGAAAATCGAAAATG
Source organism: Raddia distichophylla (assembly GCA_005191435.1). Taxonomy (NCBI): domain Eukaryota; kingdom Viridiplantae; phylum Streptophyta; class Magnoliopsida; order Poales; family Poaceae; genus Raddia; species Raddia distichophylla. The sequence continues at coordinate 1,327,972 of SPJY01030514.1, forward strand.
CATGGAGGCCTTTTAGGAAAAGACATTATGAGTAGTGATTGATCTAAGTGTGAATCTTGAAGCACATCCTACGGTCATAGAGATATATGTGCGCGGTATGTACATGTGGGGATAAATTACTGATATCCTATATATGCACTCGTGCAGGGTTGTGACGCGTCCGTCCTCTTGGACCCGACTTCGGCGAACCCGCAGCCGGAGAAGCTGAGCCCGCCCAACAACCCCAGCCTCCGCGGATTTGAGGTCATCGACGCTGCCAAGGCCGTTGTCGAGAAGGTCTGCCCGGGCATCGTCTCCTGCGCCGACATCATCGCCTTCGCTGCCCGCGATGCCTCCTTCTTCCTCAGCCATCGTAGGGTGGACTTCGACATGCCATCGGGCCGCCTCGACGGCCGTTACTCCAACGCCTCTCGCGTCCTCGACTTCGTCCCGCCGCCAACCTTCAACCTCTCCGGGCTCATCGCCAGCTTCGCCGCCAAGGGGCTCGGTGTCGAGGACATGGTCGTCCTCGCCGGATCCCACACCGTCGGCCGCTCCCACTGCTCGTCCTTCGTCCCCGACCGCATCGCCGTCCCCTCCGACATCAACGCCATGCTCGCTGCGACACTGAGAGGGCAGTGCCCGACGAACCCCAACTCGAGCGATGACCCCACTGCACGGTAGTGCAGGACGTGGTGACGCCCGACGTGCTGGACAACCAATACTACAAGAACGTGCTGGCGCACAAGGTGCTCTTCACCTCCGATGCGTCGCTCCTGACTTCGTCAGATACGGCCAAGATGGTGTCGGACAACGCCAACATCCCCAGGTGGTGGGAGGACAGGTTCAAGGCGGCCATGGTGAAGATGAGCAGCATCGAGGTGAAGACGAGGAGCGACGGAGAGGTCAGGAGGAACTGTAGGGTCATCAACTACTGAATGGCCCCAAATCCAGTTAATTTTTTTTCACCCGACATGTTGCGTCAACAGCTGTATCTCGCATGTTTTCCACTTTGCCCCTTGCTTCTCCTTGTCTCATTTTTTATTTACCCCGCTTCTCTTTGCTTCCTTTCTTTAGTTTAATTTCATCTGTAAATGTGTGGCATTTGTAATTCACCTTGGTTGCAAAGTTGGAAATCTAATAGACTAAGCACACTATTTAATCTCTCCACTATGTGAAGCCATATTGTAACAACTCACTGGGCAGTCTAAATCATAGTGTCTTGGGTTAATCTTTTTGAATGACAAAAGCCATAAGTCAAAACCCAACCGATATGTTATGTCTCTGTGGGCTAGCTCCTGGTCCAGTACTGAGTGGATTTTTTTGGACTTTCATGCAGTTGAGGACATAAGCCCACTAATTAAGAGAAAAACTATAATATCTCGTTCTTTAGTAACATATTGCTAGGCAGTTGATATCACATTCCACTAGCTTATAACACCTGGCAACTCCAATCATAGCATCTACCTCTGCTGGGCGTTGGGCTCCTTTGGTTAGATCCACCACTACCATTACTGCCCCTCCCCTTTTCTCCCCAGATCTGCCGCGCTCTGCACGGCCCGCAGTTATTCCAAGGGATGGCGCTGAGGGAGAGGACGACCCGGCCGTGGATCCAGCTGTGGGGGGGTCTAAGTCGGCTCGCCTTGTTGCGTCCGAGGTTGGTTTTGTCAGTTCTTCCATTCAAGAGGGGAGCATTCAAGACGAGGAAGATGTTGGCTGGACCGTGGTGGCTGGAAGGAGGAAGCGACGATTCAATGCTGCAGTAAAGAACCACTCCGCCAACGGCCACTCCATCGACTTCAAGGCTCTGCTCCAGAAGGAAGCTAAAGGTAAATGCTTCCGTTGCTTCTCTTCCTCTCACTTTGTCGCCCGCTGCTCTGCGCCTTCGCGCTGTCTGCTCTGTAGAAGTCGCGGCCACAGGGCACGCGATTGCCCGCATCGCCCTCAGCGCCTTGTTGGTTTAGTGCACTCTTCGCATTTGCCCCAAGCTAGGGTGGTTGAGAAGATGGACGGCGCCTCGAGACCAGGGAATCCGGCGAACAGGCCCTGTTTTGCCTTTAGGTACTCTACTCTTGCTGCTCGTGGGTCTGCCTTGGAGGAGATTTATGCAGAGCGCGCATTCCTGATCTTTGCTTTAGGTGAAAGTGGAGTGACCACCCAACAGGTGCAGGAATTGATGCAGGTACACTTCAGGTTAACGGAAAACAGAATCTTCGTAGAGAGAGAGTCCACCTCTGCCTTCTTTGTGATGTGCGATAGCCCTGAGCTTCGTACCTACATGCTGCGCAGGCCGCGAATCATCGCAGGAGGGGTTGATTTCAAACTTCACGCTTGGTCTAGGTTCCTGCACGCCGAATCGGTCTCAGCGTGATTCAAGGTTCGAATTTGCATTGAAGGCATCCCGCGACATGCTTGGTCTGTGCCAGCCATTGCTCCCATTCTCGCAACTGCTGGACTGATCATCCCTGAGCTTGATGGCCCGAAGATTGAGAAGGAGCAAGCCTGTCTTTGCGTTTGGCTTTGGACAGATGATGCAAACAGTATACCAAAGGAAGCTACCCTCTTTCTCGAAGAGCCACGCATTGGCGCCAGGAGCTCGGAGTTCCCACCGCGCATGCTTGCGCACAGGCTTATCCTACACATTGATCAGGTTCTTGATTTCGACCTGTCGGTTTTGGAGCCTGTTGGGAGATGCAGCCCTCAAAGTGATACTAGCGGGCTACCTTCTGTTGATGTCTCATCCTCTGATGATGAAGAGTTCCCTGGAGTATTTCCTTTTGCGTGGGAGCTTGGTGTGGTTGACGGGCCACCGGGTCAGAATGCCCCAGTCAGAGCACGCCTAGGACCTCCGCCTTCAGATGATGATGACAGCCCGCCGCCTCCTCCGCCTTCCCGGCAGCGGAACAGGCCTTCGGGATGGGATGTCAAGCCGACATCGGCCGCCAAGCCACCAGGACCTGCACCTTCCTACCCGCGCCAGCAGCGTCGTTTCCTTGGGGGAGGGAGCTTTACAGGGGGGCGCCGTCGGGCGGTCTCCTTCCAGGGCGACGACCACTCTCTCGTGGCTAGAACCACACCTCTGAAAGGAAAGCAGGTTTCGAAACTTTTCTTTCCAGACCAGGTTGAGATGCAGGGCACTGTGGTGGCCGATCCTTTCCCTCCTGCTGCCTCCATGCCAATGCAGGAGCCTTTGGTGCCTAGTTTCCAAGACCCAATGATAGATGAGTACTCTCTCTCCTTGCTGCAGCTCGCTCCGCCTTTCCTGCAGCAAACAACGCAGGGTAACACGGTGCAGCAGCAGCCGCCTTCAGTTGATGACCTCCCTCCTCCACACCCTGAGTTTGGGACCACGCCCGTGCAGGATGTGGACGCTGTGTGCACTGTACAGGATCTGAACTCTGCTTTGCCAGTGCAGCGTAACCAGCAAGCAACGATAGATGATGCGGACATGCAGGTGGCATGTGCTTCGCGGCTGTCTTCAGAACCGCTGTCCTTGCAGGCCAAAGCGCTGGGAGAAGAACAGTTTGAGGGTACTGCAGCCGCTAGACTCCTGTTTGCTGATGTGGTTAAGGGAGTGCCAAAGCCCATTCTCGTTACCCCGGTTGATACACAGACCCAGGAGAGGCGCAGCGCCAGGATAGCTGGAAAAGCTCGTGGAAAACCGCTGTCAGCCACGGAGAAGGCACAACGGCTCCTAGTCAAAAGGTTGGGCATCACTGATGGCGATCGGCCCTGTGTTCAAAAGGACTTTGAGCGCTACCTTGCCCTGTTTAAACAGCCATTATCTGAGGATGACGCCGCAGCAATAGAAGACTTAGCAGGGGTGACTGGAGGAGTGGATTTTGCTGCTGCCCTTGACACCAATACTTGGGCGGTGCAGGCGGCCTGAGCAGCGGCCCCTGTCCATGTGCAGGTGCTGATATCATGGTCCTCATGCGTAGCAAACCCAATGTTTACTGTTGTACTATCCCCTGTCCTTATTGGTGGTCGGCTTGCTTCATCAACCCGACACTAAGGACTATACTTGTGTTATGTCCCTCTAGCTGTGGTGATGTCTGGAACTACTCGTGTCTCGGTTGTACTTGCCTTACTGATGTTTTCGTACAATGGTTGGACTTGTCTGGTGAGGTGTCATCTATTCCAGAATTTTTCTTGTTATGTTTGGTTGCCTTTGTCAACCTTATGAATATCCCTGTCGTTTATCCCCTTTTTTATGGATAAAATTCATGTTCTGAGTTGGAACGTCAGGGGTCTAAACTCTCAGGCACGTCGAGCGGTTGTTCGTCAGCTCGTGCAGGATTGTAGGGCAAACATTGTTTGCATTCAGGAATCAAAACTGCAGCAGGTTGATGATGCTATCATCAGGGATACGTTGGGGCCGGATTTCGTGGGACATTATTGCTACCAAGCCGCGGATGGCACAAGGGGCGGCATTCTTCTTGCAGTTTCAGGGAACCTATTCTCAATGTCGAATTTCAGCCAGCTCGAGTTCTCCATCTCCTGTGAGATTGCTTGTCTTGATGACGGATTGTCTTGGACCTGCACAGCGGTTTACGGACCCCAAGCTGTGCAAGATAAAAGACGCTTCCTACAGGAACTCCCACAGGCCAAGCTTTTGGCTAAGCCTTGCTGGTTGCTACTAGGTGACTTTAATTTGATTAGGAGGCCGTCAGAAAAGAGTTCTGGGGCAAACCTAAATACCTCGCTTATGATGGCCTTCAATCGAGCCCTAGATGACATGGAACTTAAAGAGTTGGAGTTGATTGGCAAAAAATTTACCTGGGCAGGTCATGGGCGCAACAACACTCAGACTCAAACGAGGATTGACAGGGTCTTTGTTTCCGTTGATTGGGATCTTAGCGTTCCACAGAGCGAGTTACTCCCACTACCGTCGCTAATCTCCGATCATACACCGCTTCTCCTCAAGCCAACTTTACCAAGGCGTAGATATTTCGGTTTTCGCTTTGAGAGCTTCTGGCCGAAGCTACCAGGTTTTATAGCGTTAGTGCAGGAAACTTGGGAGCAGGACACTCAAGCCCATGGTCGCCTCTGTTCTCTTGCTATCAAGCTTCGCAGGACAGCAAAGGCACTAAGGGCTTGGAGTTCAAGATTACTAGGTGGGGCAAGAGCACAGCTTGCTGTCTCTTATGAAGTTATCTTGCGTCTTGACATCGCGACGGAGTTGAGAAGTCTATCCCTCAGGGAGCAGGGGTTACATAAAGCTCTCAAAAACAGAATCCTAGGCCTATCTGCTATCACGCGCCTGAGACTTCGGCAGCAGTCGAGGGCGAAGTATATTAGGGAAGGCGACGCGAACACCAAGTTTTTCCACGCAAAAGTGAACTCCAACAAAAGACGTAACAGCATCTCACAGTTACACTCTGAGCAGGGTGTTCTTCTATCCTCAGAGGAGATTGAGGATAGCCTGTTCTCTCACTTCAGGAATCTGCTTGGCGATCACAGGTCCAGAGAATTTACTCTAAACTGGGAAACCCTCAATCTTCCTTCTGTGGACTTGCACGAGCTTGAACTGCCCTTTGAGGAGGACGAAATCCTAGGTGTCATTCGACAGCTGCCGGCTGATAAGGCACCGGGGCCGGATGGTTTCATAGGAGTGTTTTATAGGTCCTGTTGGCAAATTGTAAAGGCAGATCTAGTCGCAGCTTTGCAGGAGCTTTGGGCAGGTAATGCTCAAGGTTTTCAAGAACTAAACGACGCCCACATTGCACTCATCCCAAAGGGGCAAGGCCCCCAATCTGCGGCGTCTTTCAGGCCAATTAGTCTTTCCCACAGCATTGGAAAGATCTTCTCAAAACTGCTGGCGAATAGGCTTTCCCAGCGCCTTCCTGAGGTGGTCTCCCCAAACCAGTCTGCTTTCGTCAAGGGGCGCTCCATCCAGGACAACTTCCTTTGGGTAAAGGAATGCGTGGCAAACCTCCATAGGAAAAGGGTTCCGGCGCTGCTTGGGAAGCTAGATGTCGAGAAAGCTTTTGATTCTGTCAGCTGGCAGTTCCTTCTGGAGGTCCTCCAGCAGCTTGGTTTTGGTCAAAGGTGGAGGGACTGGGTGTCTTTTCTTTTGGGGACTTCCTCCTCAAGGGTCCTCCTTAATGGCTATCCTGGTAGGGCCTTCGTGCACAGACGGGGGTTAAGACAGGGGGATCCTCTCTCCCCCCTCCTGTTCATCCTTGCCATGGAACCGCTTACCAGGCTGGTACAGCTAGCGGAACAAAGGGGCTTGTTTGAGGCAATACCCCATAATGTTTCCAGGTTACGTGCGTCCCTGTATGCGGATGACGTCATGGTGCTTCTAAGGCCGGTCAGGGAAGAAGTGCAGGTCCTCAGGTCGATACTTCACATCTTTCACGAAGCCTCAGGTATGGCAGTCAACTGGGCGAAGAGCGAGATCTACCCCATTCGGTGCACGGATCAATTACAAGTGTGGATACCGCAGGAAATCCCGGCGCAAGTACGAAGCTTCCCATGCACATACCTAGGTCTACCTTTGAGACCTACCAAGGTCACCAAAGTTGACGTGCTACCGCTCATCGATAAAGTTAGGCGCAGGTTGGGGAAGTGGAAGGCCAAACTCCTTTCAAAAGCAGGACGCCTCGTACTCATTAATTCTGTACTCTCTTCCATGCTAGTATACCACCTCATGGTTTTCAAGCTGGAAAAGTGGGCAATTAGAAAAATCGACAGGATCCGACGTGCCTTTCTCTGGAAAGGCGAGCAGGATTGTCATGGGGGGCATTGTTTGGTGAATTGGGCTAAAGTTTGTAGGCCAAAGGAAATAGGGGGGTTAGGAGTGATTGACATGGAACGCTTTGGGAGAGCTCTACGTTTGAGATGGCTTTGGTTTGATTGGGGCACGGAGGCGAAGCCCTGGAGGGGTCTGAACTTACACACCCCGGAAGCGGACCTAGCGTTATTCAGGGCGGCCACTGAACTCAAGATTGGAGATGGGTCTACTGCTGACTTCTGGTCCTCACCCTGGGTGCATGGGCAAACACCTAAGGAACTTGCCCCGCTTTGCAGCAGGTTAGCTAGAAGAGTGAATATTACTGTTGGCGATGCCATTAGGACTGGCTCTTGGATGACCCCTCTCAGAAGGATCTCCAACGCTCCGCAGATCGTTCAGTTCGTCCGCTTGTGGACGGCGGTACAGTCTGTGCTACTAACACCGGACGTTCAGGACAAGGTTCTTTGGAACCTGACAGGTAATAGGATCTACAACGCGAAGTCTGCTTATACAGTTCAGTTCGGGGGCTCCTTTTGGGAACATGACTACAGGAGAATCTGGAGAGCGAAAGTGCAGCCCAAATGCCGTTTTTTCTTCTGGGTTGCTATACAAAGTAAGTTGATGACAGCGGATCGCCTGACGCGTCGAGGGTGGCCTTGCAACCAAATGTGTGTGCTCTGCGATGCTTCCACGGAATGCCATCGTCACTTGCTTTGGGATTGTCCTTTTGTGCGACAGATCTGGCACCTCATGCAGCCACGTTTGTCTAGCACTGTTGTCACGGCCGCCTCCATATCATCACTGGGAGAATGGTGGGACTCTCTCACGGGGGGAAGTGCGGCTAGGCGGGACGAAGACGGCATCATAATCCTCACTTGTTGGCATATTTGGATTGAGAGGAATAATCGAATTTTCAGAAATATTGACAGATGGCCGACTGATGTCGTTGCGGCTATTATGGCTGATGCTATTTAGTGTGTGGCGTTGAGTTCAGATTAGCTTTGTTTATTCTTTGTGTGTTGTCTTCTAGGTGCATTGCCCAAAACTCTGTTCTCCTACCTTCTTTTGGAATGAAATAGGCATCTTGCCTGTTACTTTCAAAAAAAAAAAAACCCAACCGATATGTTATGTCTGTGTGGGCTAGCTCCTGGTCCAGTACTAAGTGGATTTTTTTGGACTTTCATGCTGTTGAGGACAGAAGCCCACTAATTAAGAGAAAAACTATAATATCTCGTTCTTTAGTAACATATTGCTAGGCAGTTGATATCACATTCCACTAGCTTATAACACCTGGCAACTCCAATCATAGCATCTACGGTTTATCCATTTGGGCGAGCAAGGTTGAAGCCCAAGTGACATGTTGTGTTTGTGTGGGCCAGCTCTTAAAATAGGTTAGGTTTAAGTGAATTTTGGCCTAAGGTGTTGCACACATTCCAATAACAAAAAAAACGTATCTTTCTATTTTTATCTATCCTGTTTGAAAAGTAAAACGCTTTAGCTTGTTCAGTTTGTTTTGTTTGTCTATCTTGAAACCTCGTCTCAAAGCCCACAGAAAAAGTGAATTAAAGTGAGAAGCTAGCAGAGTTTAGTTTATAAACAAACAAGAAGACAAGCAAATAAGATTTGTCAAAGAACAATCCACTAGCTTCCTATAGAGCATGATAGAACAACACTAGTTTCCATGTGACTAAAAAACATAATTTGGTACCTACGATTTGCTTTGTTCCACAATCGTTGGCACGCTCATTGATGAATATGGGAATAGGAGGTGACAGTCCGGTGATCTTTTGGCGAAGGTAGTGGATGGCAAGCTTATAGTCTTTTGGCAGAAGTGATAGCCCGATGGTAGATTTAGTACGCGCCGTTTTCATTGTGCCGCTGGCATAGCCTAAGTTTCCATGCATCGTTTAGGTTACTACCCAAGTTACCAAACAATTTATACGGTAGAAGCATCGACATAACGGATTAGAACTCATCATCGACATAAGAGCATTTAAAATACTATAAATACACATTTTATAACACGATTACTGTACACTCTATTCATCTTTAAATTTTTTTCATGTTTTATACCGAGAAATTCCTGGGGACCGGAACCTGTCCGGGCAAGATCCGGACGGGATCGGTCCCCGCGCGCCACGTGGCACCCTGTGCCCAGCAGCCAGCTTCCCCTTCCCCCGCGTGCGCGCTTTGCAGAGGAGGAAGAAGGGAGGAGGAGGAAGGGAGGAGGAAGGAGGAAGAAGAAGGTCTGCCTTGCTGCCGTCGATCTCGCCGCCGGTGTTCGGGTTAGGGTTTCGGCATAGATCTGAGTGGGGTAGGTGGCGGAACGGCGGTGGGTGGGGTTCGTCGGGGCGGCGGCTGAGGGAGGGGGCGAAGGCGGTCGGCAAACGGTGGAGGGGGGACCGCACTTCACCCTCTCAGGTTATGGTGGGTGGCGACGGAGCGGCGGCAGGAGGCTGGGGTGGCGGAGCGGCCGACGGCGGCGGCGCTGCCGGCCGGGGCGAAGGAAGGAGACGGCGGGGGAAGGGAGCGGGCGCGAGTTCGAGAGAGAGCGAGCGAGCGAGTAAGTGGGAACCGAGGCGGAGAGAGCCCGAGCTAGTGAGGGGTGCGGAGGACACGTGGCGCACGGTGGACGATCCCGTCGGCCGACGGGATCCGTCTGCTAGTCCCTCCCTTTATACCACACTCTGAAACATTCCTTTTGTTTCACAGCTTTCTGTGAATGCTCTAGGCGTGAACGTAACGGGTTAGAGCTCCCACTCTCTCCGGGCCGAAGAAGAGGGCCCAGAATGCAAGCCGGAAGCGGAGTCCACCCGCAATGGCGCGCTGCCGCTGCGACGCCGCGCGTTCCCCGCTACCTCCGCACCGCCGGCGCGCTCGCCGCCGCCGTGCAAAGCTTCATCGACGCGTCTCCGCCGCGGCCCGAGTCGCAGACCCTTCACGCGCAGCTGCTCACGTCGGGGCTCCCCACCACCGCCGAACTGTCCGTCAAGATCCTCGTGCTTCACCTCCGATGCGGTTCCCACCGCAACGCCCGCGCGGTGTTCGACGGAATGCCGAGGCCGACCCACGCCGCGCATACCTACCTCGCCGCGGGGTACTTCCGCCTCGGGCTCCCCGAGGAGGCGCTCCGCGTCGTGCGGAGGCTCGCGGAGTCCACGGGGCGGCTCGACGTGTTCTCGCTCTCTATGGCGCTGAAGCTGTCCGCGGCGCTCGCGCTGCCCGGCGCGGCGAGGGAGGTACACGCGCGCGTCATCAAGTCGATCGTCGAGGTCGACGGCATCCTCCTCGCGGCGCTGGTGGACGCGTACGTGAAGAACGCGTCCCTCGGCTACGCGCGGCGGGTGCACGGTATGATGCCGTCGCCGAGCGTGGTGTGCTCGACGGCGCTCATCGTCGGGTGCATGGGCGAAGGCCTGCACGAGGAAGCCGAGGCAATCTTCGCGGGGATGGAGGAGAAGGACGTGGTGGCGTACAATGCCATGGTCGAAGGCTACAGCAAGACGGAGGAGACGGCGGATAGCTCCCTCGAGGTGGTGAGGGCGATGCAGCGAGCGGGCTTCCGGCCGACGGTGTCGACGTTCGTGAGCGTGCTCGGCGCGTGCTCGCTCCTGTCCTCGCCGGAGCTCGGGGAGCAGGTGCACTGCCAGGTGGTGAAGAGCGGCCTCTCCTCCGACATCAGGGCCGGGAGCGCGCTGCTCGACATGTACTCCAAGTGCGGTCGGGTGGAGGACGGCCGGCGGGTGTTCGACCGGATGGCCGACCGGAACGTGATCACCTGGACGTCGATGATCGACGGCTACGGGAAGAACGGCCTCGCCGGCGAGGCCCTCCAGCTTCTCGGCCAGATGAGGCCGCGGCACGGCGTCCGGCCGAACCACGCCACGTTCCTGAGCGCGCTCTCGGCGTGCGCGCACGCCGGGCTGCTCGCGCAGGGGCAGGAGGTGTTCGAGAGCATGGAGCGCGACCACGCGCTGAAGCCGCGGATGGAGCACTACGCGTGCATGGTGGACCTTCTGGGCAGGTTCGGCAGCGTCCGCCGCGCGTACGACTTCGTCAGGGGGATACCGGCGCGGCGGCCGAGCTCCGACGTGTGGGCGGCGCTGCTCGGGGCGGCCACGCTGCACGGGGACGTGGACGTGGCCGACGTCGCGGCGAGGGAGGTGTTCGAGCTGAGCCACGCCGGGAGAGGGAGAGGGAGGCCGGGCGCCTACATGGCCTTCTCCAACACGCTCGCGGCGGCCGGGGAGTGGGACGGCGTGCACCAGGTCAGGCAGATGATGAGACGGCGAGGGGTGCTCAAGGACGCTGCTTGCAGCTGGATTGGGCCTGACAACTCGCCATCCACTGACTGATGTACATCTACCATTACTTGTTATACAATTTCTGAATTGTAGCAAACAATCGTTTCATTTTTTTGCCACAGAAAAGATAGCAGCCGCGTCAAGCATTTCCTGAACAAAGTACATATAGGACTGCTTTTTTTCATTTTAAAGTCGCTGAAAGTTTTAATATGGAAAAATTATGATTCCTCGAGAGATAGATGCTTGGAAGAGTTCAAAAAATTATTAAAAAAACATTTTAGTACTTAAAAAGAATTATTTAAAATCCCACAAAAATAACTGCAAAATACTAAATTGTTTAGCTCATGCAAAAATAATAAATTTTAATTTAATTTAATTTAAGCTGAAAAGAACATGTCGCGTTCTTATTCTCAGGAAGAAGGTAGCTTGTGTTTCTGCCATTTGAGACGCCATGAGATGGCGGAGCTAACCGGAACTTGGGTGCTGCAAATAATGACTTGTGAAAGATCTCATCTCTATTGCTTAATGCATATACACACACCCAAAGGGCTGGATAGTATACAAACACCATACCAAGTGATAATCTATGGATGCAAATCTAGTGGTTAATACAGCAGGAAATAAATATACAAGCACAAAAGAATTGCTATAACGTTATCTCATGGCTCATGGATGGACAGCTACTTTGTGAAACGAGGACCGCACTGCACCAGGATGAACTTCATGCACAATCATCAGAAACCTCTCAAAGCGTGTGCCGACAACAATCTCCTGTTGCCAGTTTGGAAATTTTGAGCAGGTGGAGCCAGTCCTGGGATGTCTCGGATGTTCTTGTTATGTGGGCTGACAATCTGAACAAACAAAACATTGAGAATGATTCTCATTTAAATCTGCTTATTGCAAAGAAAGATCTGTGGATGATAATAAAAAGTTCCAATGAGGAATATTAAACTTAGAATGCCTTGAAGCGGATTCACAAGGGGGAAACAATTTAACAGGCATGCCCTTGATGCCTTGCTTGATTGTTTTCACTCTCTAAAGTGTGGTGACAAATTTGGGGCATCATGTCAAAAAAACTACAATCATAACTAAAAAATTTAGTAGCATGTGTGTACATTAATTAATGGTCTGGTAATCTTTTCTCTCCTAAAAACAGAAGCAAATGCATAGCATAAAAATAACCATCTAGAAATAGCTGACAAAAATACCTTGACAACAATAATGGCAATAACACCACAAACAATCAGAAGGAGCAATGCCATAATACATTTGTCAGTCGCAACCTGCACCGAAGAGTTACCAAATTTCAGGTCACCGTAGAAATATCAAGTGTGCAAAACAAAAATCATGCATGCACACGCACCCACATGCACGCCTGCTATAGAGAGAGGGGGGAAGGGGGAGGGATTGGGATAGAACCTGACGACCAATCTCCTTCACCAGTTGGCTAGCCTTCTTCAACGAAAAGTGAACAGAATCTAGCTCATTGCCAATTCTCTTCATTTGGTCTGTCTGCAAAAACACAAGAGAATCTTAACTGTTGGAAAAATCTTCTAATCTTATATCTTACAGGATATCCGTCCAAAAATGGAAAAATTATGATGGGACAGGTCAAATGGGAAAAAAAATCTTATGTTGCTTGAATTTCAACCAAAGAAAATCCAGATAGGGATATGGCCCAACTTGAAAATAAGTCCATGACAATCCAGTTGAAAACTAGAAAACGGTTATGGAATGGAACATAATGGGAGCAATGTCGAGAGTAAAAGAGAATATAAGATGTCCTGTGTATGAAAAACATGTGGGATATCCCAAAACATCTACATGCACATACATTCTTTCCCATGCAGTGGCATTACGTGTTAAAGCATTCAAATGTGAAAAGGGCATATTCTTCAACACGTTAAACCTCTATAGTAATTAATTCCAACGCATATCGAAAGATACATACTTCAGTACAGATTCCAGTGAGAAAAATAATAAAACAATAGCCCTTGAACGAAAAAAAAAGACTGAGAATAACTACATTCAGTAAATAATAGTCCAGCATTATCCATACCAAATCAACAAAAACTTGGTACAACAAAACAAATTATGTGGCTACTCAGCATACATACATGCCATAAGAAAATGATCATGGGAGTAAAAGAACTTGCTCGTTTACTAGTTCATGATGCAGATCCTGTAAAATCTTACCTGCTGTGTCAAAGTTGCAGCGGTTTGAGATCCAGTTTCAACAGTTTGAGCAACAACCTACCAAAAATAATATATACCCTTTAAAATTTGCCATTGAAAGGCATTCCAAAAGAGTGCATGTATTTTAGAAAGGAACCATTTTTGAACGCTCAATAGCTTGATCTGTTTGATCCATTTGGTTTCTTCCAGCATCCATGAGCTGTTGATTCGACATAGCTGCAGGCTTAGCCAAGTACTTCCATAAGAACCAAATTTAAATATTTAGGCTTCAAAAGCATTCACTATTGTGGTATATGACCAAAACAAAATGAAGCAGTAAAATCATGTCGTAAATGTCTAAGTCTTCAACAACAACAAAATATTCAAGCTTTTAAATAATAAAATGTCCAAGTATCTTGCATCACACTGTTAGAAAAGCATAGCCTGTTTCTATCACAGTGATACCTTTCCAGAAGTATTGTCTAGCTGTTATTATAGTGGAAAAGTTCACAGCTTGATACCATTATAATAATTTATACTCTAATTTTTTTTTAATAAGATTGCAAGATCTGCAACATATGCTCAATGAGCCATATGACAATCTTTACACTTCAGAAGATCTATTTAATATGAGATTGACCACAAAAAATGATTCCAGAAACTAATTTTACCTGATGCCATTTGAATATTGTCCTCAGCGGCAGGCTCACTACTTCCAGCACCCATGTCGAAGAGTTCAACCCGCTTATTATTACCAAGGCTACTTTGATATCTGCAGTAGATTTTTAGTATTAGCACCAGTAAAAGTAATGGGTCACAAGAATATTGCTGTTGGTATAACAGTTAAAAAACATGAGTTTTTTTAAGTTCAACATTCAACAGTCACCCTCTTGGAATTCAATGTTCATCACAAAAAGAAATTGATAGAGATACTGCGGAACATATTTATTACTCAAGAAAACTTGTGTACTTACGTCTTCCTCAACGTGACATAGGAATTCAACTCTTTGATCTGTACAGTGCATAAGAAATAATTACACGTATGAAAAAAATTATGAAACAAAAAGTAACTGAAATAACAAGAAAGGTAACCACCATATACTGCTTTCTGTCATTCAGTTGCTTGTTGACCTCAGGAGGATTCTTTGACTCCTCATCTTTTAGAATACGATCGAACTCTTTGATCAAGCTATCAAGGGTCAAGTTTAATTTTAAAAACTTTAAAATAAAACACCAGTGTGTTAATCAAGTGAGAAATTTTTATGAAAAAAAGATAATATTAGTATATTACATCAAGCAAGCAGTTTTAACTTCCCAAAAAAAAATACAACTAAAAAAGAGGAATATATAAATGAGCGAGCAACATCAGTGTAGAAATTAAAAGGCTGGATTTTGAAATAGCAGACTGAACAATACCGTTCATCCTGACATACCGTTTGCATTCCTTCATTTTCCCTGTGAGATCCTCCAGCTGCTTAGCTTGCCTGTTTGAATCTTTAATCTTATCCATCTTTTGAAATCCATTTCTGCATAAAAATATGTATCATGAGTAAAAACATCCTATCAGAAGAACTTAACAACATAGGTAGCTAGTAACATAAGTGTTTTGGATTAGATAAGTATCTTTTAAAACATTGAATTTATGAGAATTTACATAGGCATTTAAGTTCCAATATTTTCGATATTCAAAACAACCACACTACAACTAATAATCCTAATAAAACAAATACACTGTTTGATGCAACTTTCCACTTAGGATTTGAGTTAAAGAAGACACAATTCGTAATATCGCCTTTATTGAAACCAAATTGGTTCAGAAGAAGGGATTTGCGCATCAATATTCATCATGTACAATCAAATATGATGAAATTGTGCTTTCAAGCCTCAACAAAGGTCGTTCTGGGATTGCAAAAGGATATGTTTGACACGTAATCAAATGTTAAATTGTGCTTTCAAGCTTCAACAACTAGTGCCATTTGGGAAAGCAACTTAGCAAGAAAGATATGCTTGACAGGTACTTAAGTTGTCCACATGCTTTAGGATTTATCTAACTCATGCAAATCAAAATTGAGAGAAACAGTGTTCACGAAGGTGCTAGGCACTGGTCAGGCAACAGACTAGCGCCAAGTTCCTACTTGCTGACTAAGCAACGTAAATCGGGTGGGCAGGCAGTCAGGAGCAGGAGTGACACCTAGTGCAGAGGTGCCAACAAGGAGCGCTAAGCAGTCACCAAGGCGAAGAGTGCAGACAAAGCATGAAAGATAATATCAATCTCAATTCATTCAATTAAATCATCAAAATGTCACGAGAAGGAAGAAATAAACCACTGCTTCCTAATATCATTGAAGAATCATGGATTGTGGTTATAATACTCCTCCATATCAAAAAAAAAAACTTGATGTTTTGAACATCTACATGGTCTTCAAAATGCAACTTTGACCAGTACTTAATATCGTAATTTATTTATAAAATATATTAAAATATGAAATTATGAAAGAGATTTTCAAGACGAATCTATATTATGGTTTTTACATGCTCCAACTAAATAGTTTTTAAAAAACATAGGTAAAATTTAAAAACTTTGGCTAGCATGTATATCAAATGCCAAGTTTTGTGGTATGGAGGGAGAAATTGGAAATTGATAAGCATAACTACTACGATGTCTGAAGCGAAAGATACCACAACCAAATTAGCCATATTTGTTGATAGTGAACAATTGTCATCAATATCTACTTTAAACCAAGTTTGAACGAAACATATTTGACTTCTAATGTGTTAAAGGTAAACAAACGATCTCATATGAGAGTCATCCTATCCAATACTATACCAGCACACTACACACTCGAGCGCAACTGCAATCAGTAACCACAGAAAAAAAAAAACCCCGAAATTACACCATCATGGCTGCTGCAAGGGGCACAGAGCACCAATCCCATCATCGCCAAATCGGGAACGAAATATCTGGTCGCGGCAAAGGGCAACAAAGGCAGCGAGTGACCAGAGCACGGGGAGAAGGATGGGGCTCACTGGAGGGCACGGAAGATGTCCTGGATCTCGCCGTCGACCTGCTCCAGCTCAGGGGTCATGGGCACGTCGCTCGCCATGGCAGGCGCCCCGCCGTCCTCTCTCTATCCCCCGGCCGGGCGAACCCTTCCCTCGCCGCGAGCAGAGCCTCACGAGTCACGCCGCCATTCCTTCCGATGCGGCCAAGGGTTCGAATCCGCAAGCGCAGGGGGGGATGGGGACGGGGAGCAGTTGGGGCCTAGGGCTTGGCTCCGCGCCTCCGCCTCCGCTCACGCCTGGCGTATTAGCTGGGGTTTAGAATGGAATCTGGCAGCCAAGCAACGCGAGCAAGAAAGCGAAAGCCCACAACGCCACGCGGCCGCTTTAATTAACCCAGAAAAAAAAGGTGTTTTTTTTGTTTATTTGCTTTGACACTGCTGCTAGCGAGAGAGTTGGTCGCCAGAAGCCGTCAGGCTTTGACAATCCTTTCAGCCCGTGGAGGACGCCTCGTTCTTTTTTCAGACGAGAGTAGTCGAAAATTTTAATTTTAAAAATTATAACTTATCGAGAGAACTTAAAAAAATCCAAAAAAATTATCTAGAAGGCATGTGTTTTATCTAAATGATTTCAAAAATATGTTTTATCTAAAAGACACGTCAAAAAACTTAAAAAAATTAAACTTCAAGCTGTTTTGAGAAGCTCTCAAAGTTCACTTTATACAATTAGAAAGAGCTTGTTTTGCATAGTTGTTCTATTAAAACACACTAAAAGGGTCACCGTAGGCCGCATAATTTATACAATCTGGAATATTTGAAAAGAACGGAATCGTTTTCTCTTCCAGCAGCAAAACCTCTCGGTTTCGCAGATGGTGGAGAGGATTGCTTCTGACATCGCCCTTTTGGGGGCGTTGCTTCTTTAACCTCTAATGAGTAGTCTCTCTTTCTAGATCTCTTCCTCCCCTTTTCCACTCCTTTATAAAATATATAATCCTCATTTTTAATGAAATGTCAGTGCTCCTGTCTATTTATTAAAAAATATTTGATTATCTTCTAAATTATTTAAATTTTCAATATTATTTTGTCAAAAAAATCAAAGTTACCAAAAAAATTTCAAACGATGGCATGAGCCCTGCCTTTATTTATTAAGAGGAAAGGGAAAAGTAACGGTATTTACAAAAACAACCTATGCAGTGTGATCCGGTGTAAATGGGCCCTTTCGTGCACCTGTGCAATCTGGCAACGTCAACCCCGCGATTTCACTCCAAAGACGCTGCTTCATTTGCGACGTTTTTGCACATTGCCGCCCACTTCGCTCGTGGTTCCAACGGCAATTATGCGAAATCAACCCCTGTGTAAAAGTTTTGTTCCTCCTCCTCCATCCTCCAGGCGAGTAGCAAGAACCGCTTGTCCACTCCCAATCTTCTCGTCTCTTGATCTCCCTCACCGTCACGGGCCCTAGTCAGCGCATCCATCTTATCCCGGCACCCCCACCGCCTCGTCGAAGTCCGTGGCCATCCCCCTCGAAGGCCTCATTACTCCACCTACAATGGGGCTGCAACCTCCATGAGTGAATGGCGCCGCCGCGGCCTTCTCCTTACAACATTGGGCATTTAAGTAGATCACTCGATGAGTTCAAACTATATGAATTTTTCTGAGATTTAAAACAGTTTGGTTTATATGTAAAATGGCTTTCTGTAACATACTCAAAATTAACCCATTTTTACCATGAAATATTTTGCAAAAAACATTTTTAAGCCCTAAGAAACCTTCCCTAATTTTCTGGGAAATTTTGCAAAGCAGCTCCTATTTTATTCTATTAAAGAAATCCCTTCTATTATTTCTTCAAGAATACTCATCCCATAAAATATCAACTTTTATTCGACCATTATCTTCCTCTCATTTTTCTTATTTTTAGAGACCAATCTCATATTTTTCTGAGCTCCCTAAAATTTTCTATGAATTTCCAAAGCCTAAATCTATTTTCTGGAAAATCATTTAAACTCTTTCCTTTTTCGGAAATTCCAAGATCCCGCTTTCTATTTTTGGAAATACGCCTTCGGCGTGTCTCTCTTCCTCTCTGTCCGGTGCATTAACAATGGAAGGTTAGAATCTATTCGTTTTGATCCAATGCTCCAGAATCCGCCACGTCAGCACCCACGTATCCCTTTGGTTAAATCGAATCCAATGGCGCCCATTGTTTCGCCCCTAGATCTAACGGCAAACGTTGTTTCTCCCTCCTCCAGCTGCGCAGCCACCTCAAAACCTCCAGCGGCGCCTCCGCTGCCGTGCCGCTCGCCGGAGTTGCTCGTCGTCGTCAATTCAGATCTTTCCAGACCACATCACCACCCTCTTGGCATCGCCAAGTCGTCACCAACCAAGTACACCTCTTCACAGCCCCCTATCCGCCACCTCTTCTCCGGAATTTCTCGCCGTGGTTTGCTTGACCCCACGGTTTTTTCCCTCCGGTCGCCGACGTGCCCCTTGCGCCTATAAATATACCTTCCCGGCGCCTTCCCGACCCAAGACACCTTCCTCCGTCACCCTCCTCTCCTGTCCTCATCGGAGCATCACCGCCGACGATCTCCTCCGCCGCCGTCGTGCTGTACTCGCCGCACTGCCATCCTCGAACACCCCAAGCACCGCCGCCACCTCGAATAGTTTCCCTTCACCGCCAATTACACATACCGAGAATCATCACTCCGTCTCCGGCCACCCTCGCCACCAGTGAGATCCTCCCCGTCGCTCCTCTCCATTCCCCTCTCTGTCTCACTACCTTGCGGGCCCCCATGTCAGCGCTTGCACTGTGCCCTGGCCGCACAACACCATTCCCTCATGGCCCAGCCCAGCTCCAGTCAGTTGACCCCTTCTTTTTTTTCTTTTTATTTTAATTTCCAGATATAGCTTCCCATTTTGCATAGAATATCAATTTACCTCCAAAAAATTATGTCAAAATTTCCAAAAATCTAGAATTCAGTCTAGTATTTTATAAAAATATAAAATACCCCATTTTTAGTTTTAAATTTTTTAAAATAAATGTTTTCCTTCTCTTTTCCTAGGAAAATGCTTTTAAAATTTATTTCTGTTTTCCAAAAATCCCAAAAATTCCAAATAAAAATATTTCATCTCAATATTTCTGGTCAGCAACAAGCCACGAGGTGCGCCGTGGCCGATCCCCATGCTGTGGAGGTCGTCGACGAGCTCCGCGTGCTCGCCGAGATTCACGATCTCCTCGCGCAGCCTGTCTTCAAACAGACGCCCAGCCTCGTACGGAGTCTGTTTGCGACGATCTCGGACACTACGGACAAGCCCACGACGAGAGCTTTCCAACGCATCAGTCCCATCGCCAAATTCCCTCTGGATCAACAGGAATTTGCGAAACAAGGTCACGACCAGAAACTGGACTCGAACAGATCACGTCATCTTCTTCGGTTCATCTTGCGGTTGATCAAGCCCGCGCCCCAAGTGTTGCGCCTCTACAGGAATACACACATCCGGTGATTGGAATCCGCCCACGACGACGTGCTAGCGCCAGTCGCCAGTCGCAGGCGAGGGAGAGAGGTGACGGTTAGGGTTTTGTGGAGAGGGAAAACTTAATTTCCTCAAGAGGGTTCTCATGCCTCTTCACCACCTCCTTTATATAGTCCACCATGGGCCCTCTATAATAAAGACCCTAACCTGGTCCATGACCCATGTTTCACATGGTCCATGTAGCCCACGTCAAACGTGGTCCCACATATCATTGAGCTCACATCCGATGTGGCTTATGATTATCAATTGGGCATATAATTCCTTCAATTAGCGCATCCATCTTATCCCCGGCACCCCCACCGCCTCGTCGAAGTCCGTGGCCATCCCCCTCGAAGGATTCCTTACAACATTGGGCATTTAAGTAGATCACTCAATGAGTTCAGACTATATGAATTTTTCTAAGATTTAAAACCGTTTGGCTTATATGTAAAATGGCTTTCTCAATATGTTCTGACTAAGTGAGTGTTTATTTTTTTTTATGCCACCTGTTTGAATAAAAATGATGAAATGTATTTTACATGTTTCTGTGTATGAACTGAAGCTTGCGTGCTGTCCACTCTCCAGCTTAGCTGATACTGGTAGACTAATGCATGTGCAAGCAGTAGCAAAACCCTCATCAGAAAGCCGAGGAACCGATACATGTGCAAGCAGTAGCAAAACCGTCATCAATGCTACTTTTTACATTATTAGAAGCAAACTTGAGGCATTCAGTATATGAGATTGCTCCTGCAGTTGAACAAGATATGATAACGTTGTTTGTTCTCAGAAAGCTCATCTAATCAGAGCCTCGATATTTTATGGAATATTCATCTAATCAGAAGATAATGTTGTTTTTTCTAAATAGGAATAAAATACAATTTGTAATAAGCATCTTAAGGTTGACTTCACTTTTTCTGCTACAAGTACAATGACGATGCATCTAAATAGGAATTTTGTGGCGTCCAACCATCAACTGCTGAACTTACTATTCTGCGCCGGAGGTTTTAGCTTCTTTCGCCGGCCAATGATATCCAAATTATCTGAGTAAACGAGCTTTGCACTAAAAGGTGTTCTTATTCAGTTAAGTATCCCGCACAGAGTACACATAACAGAATTTGGTTAACCCCTTGTCCGGAGATTTCGCGCTGTCAGAATTTTATCTTGCAATGCCAACCAGACGAAGGTCTTGCGATGCCAATCAGTATGGGATTTCCATGTACAAGAGTGGTGCTTAACTATTGTTGTTCCACCGAAATGATAATTTGTATGTTGTGCGCGCATTGTAGCGACCATTTGAAGTCCACCGCTATATACATTGATTGTTGGGTTTAGTCCCACATCGGATATTAGTGATGAGAGAGCATAACTTAAAAGGTGGAGGCATCCTCTCCCATCAAGTTAGTCTTTTGGGCTAAATTGGGTCAGAACTTAGGTTGTGCTTCCAGTGGGCCAATAGATGTGAGGATCTAGATCTGAGACTAGGTATTTGATCTCGTGGGCCAATAGATGTGAGGACCTAGGCCCAAGACCAGGTGTTGATTTCGTGGGGAGCCAGATCGCTGGTGGGCTATGAGATGGCATGATCGCGGTGGGTTCTAACAAGTGGTATCAGAACTATGGTCGGTAACCCGGAACATCTCTAGGAGATAGCACGGCACACAAGTGGCATCAAAGCCCTGCTCGGTAACCCGAAACATCTCCAGAAGATCGCACGGTGTAGGAAAGATGGTCCGATGTGTGATGGAGGAGAAAAAATGGTCTGATGTATGATGGAGGAGATGATATCAAAGCCCTACTCGGTAACCCAAAACATCTCCAGGACCAGGTGTTAGTTTCGTAGAGAGCCGGATCGTTGTGGGTCATGACATAGACCGGATGACAGCGGCCCCCAATATTGATCATCCACCTCCGGCCGGGTTGAGCACGACTGTGCTTAGCTTAGTCCAGAGCTTGACGAATTGACTATTAAGGTTTTGGACCGAGCTTTATCTTGGCAAAAGACGTACCCACTTCTCTTGCATGCAAGCTTTCTTCCACCGAGCTTCTTTTCTTTCTTTCTTGTCTTGTTATAGACTAATGACGCTATGTTAGACGGAGCAGCGCCATCAAATCCATCTATCCTCCCAGAAATTAGTGTTTTCGACATTTCCAATTAAGATGGGTTGTGTGCAAGCCTTAAATAAGTCCCAGTCCTTGCGAACACAGGGCACCTCCGTGCCTTGCCAACCCACGGCTTGCATGCATGTTTGCATATATACTAGATGAGACTGCGCGCCCGTGACCACCACGGGAACACCCACCACCGGCCGACAAACCGACGGGAGAGGAGGAGCAGTGGAGTGCACAGAGAAAGAGGGGATGTGAGAGCTCGTGCAAGCACGTACTCAAAAACGAGAAGGCAACCAGCTTAATAGAGAGGGGAATCAACAAACCGCGCGAGAAAGCCGGCGAGCCAGCCCACGTTGCACGCGCCGCGCGCCACCGCGAGCTGCGGAACGGCCGCAGCCGCCGCCGCACGCAGCACGCACGGCTGCTGTGCTAGCTAGGGCAGCACGCTGCCTCTCTCTCCCTCTCTTATTTCACCGAATGGGCCAAGCCCAAGAAGCCCAACAAAAGCCCAACAGGTTTGTGCTTCCAGTGGGCCAATAGATGTGAGGATCTAGGCTCGAGACCAAGTATTTGATCTCGTGGGCCAATAGATATGAGGACTTAGGCCTGAGACCAGGTGTTGATCTCGTGGGGAGCCGGATCGCTGGTGGGCCATGAGATGGCATGATCGCAGTGGGCTCTAACAAGTGGTATCAGAGCCATGATAACAAGTGGTATCAGAGTCATGATCGGTAACCCAGAACATCTCCAGGAGATCGCACGGCACACAAGTGGTATCAAAACCCTGCTTGGTAACCCAAAATCGCACGGCACACAAGTGGTATCAATAACAAGTGGTATCAGAGCCATGATCAGTAACCCAGAACATCTCCAGAAGATCGCACGGCACACAAGTGGTATCAAAACCCAGCTTGGTAACCCGAAATCGCACGGCACACAACTGGTATCAAAACCCTGCTCGGTAACCTGAAACATCTCCAAAAGATCGCACGGTGTAGGAAAGATAGTCCGATGTGTGATGGAGGAGACTGTTGGGTTTAGTCTCACACTGGATATTGGTGATGGGGGAGCACAACTTAAAAGGTGAAAGCACCCCTCTCACATCAGACTAGTCTTTGAGTTGGGTCAGGACCTAGGTTATGCTTCCAATGGATCAATAGATGTGGGGGCTTAGCCCGAGACCAAGTGTTGGTTTCGGGGGAAACCGGATCGTTATGGGTCATGAGATAGACCGGATGACAGCGGGCTCCAACATTGGTCATCCACCTCCGGCCGGGTTGAGCACGACTGTGCTTAGCTTAGTCCAGAGCTTGACGAATTGACTATTAAGGTTTTGGACCGAGCTTTATCTTGGCAAAAGACGTACCCACTTCTCTTGCATGCAAGCTTTCTTCCACCGAGCTTCTTTTCTTTCTTTCTTGTCTTGTTATAGACTAATGACGCTATGTTAGACGGAGCAGCGCCATCAAATCCATCTATCCTCCCAGAAATTAGTGTTTTCGACATTTCCAATTAAGATGGGTTGTGTGCAAGCCTTAAATAAGTCCCAGTCCTTGCGAACACAGGGCACCTCCGTGCGGACCGTGCCTTGCCAACCCACGGCTTGGATGCATGTTTGCATATATGAGTGCCAAATCCATCTGAGGTAGCGCTCTCCCAAAGAGCTCTAGACTTTTCACTCCCAAGTCCCAAGCCGCCATGGTTTCAAGGCATGCACACTTTTCTCCACTTGAAATGTTGAATAAGGCCTTGTTTGTTTCAGATTAATGTAGATTAAGGCATGCACACTTTTCTCCCAAAGGAAGGCACGGCTTCTGATCGAGAGCTCCCCAAGGCCAACGTTTGAACTTGTTCAGCCACGGCAATACAGAACTAGTCGTTAATTAAAATTCAACGTTAACACTGCTTACTAATTTTGCATTCGGTTAGAGTTAACTTCACGGGCCAGCAGGCAAAAAAGGCATCAACTAGCTAGGGAGATCCTCCACTCGACAATTGAACATTTAATTTTTAATTTTTAATTTTTATTTTATTTTTTTTGCAACAGGGGCCCTCACCCCAATTCCATTCAAGAGAACAAAATTACAATGTTTAAGGACCAAAAGATAAAGGTCTCCTCCAGATATAGGGTTCAAACATTTAAATTAAATTAGCAGATCCATACATCAGGGCACAACAACTTCGATGCTATAGTTGACACTTTGGTGGCAATTACCACCCGATGGCTTGTCAAATTTTCTTTTAAGTTTAAAATTGACTAACAAATGGGCGATTGATCGATATTGCTCGGTGTTGTCAACTATCTATGACGCATAAAAGCATTATTAAGAGGAGGATAATTGATTAGTTGCCTTTTGTCACCCTCTGAAAAACTGGTGACGTATGACGTATCTGATATAAATACTTTGACGTTCCACTAGTATGGTTTTATTTTCTTTTTTTTTTATCCCTTCGCACTCTTTTCTTTGATTGGTTTTCCTACGGGCTTCGGAGGAATCGTGGCAAGAGCCGATATTTCGGAAATTCGGACAAGACAAACGCCACCGTCCGACGCCACGTGGCGTGCTGCTACCCTGCAGCTACTAAAAACCACGGCCCAGGGAAACCGCACCCCCACCGGTGCCCCGTCCCCACCTGCCAGAGACACGCGCAAAGGCACCGTTATTACTCCCGCACACCCTCCGGTGACTGACAGTCGGGGCCCACTTCTCGCGGCCTTTTTAGTGGCTGCATCCTCCTCTTCCCCCGGGCGTTGCGTTGCGTCGCGTCTTCTCTTCCTTCTCCCCTCGCCTCCCTTTGCCTCGCCCTCCGCGTTTGCGTACGACGCCGATGCGCCGCTCCGGTGGCGCCGCGCTCGCGCCGCCTTAGGCCGCTGCCATTTTGGTGGCGAGTGGCGACGGTGGAGGCCGGAAGGGGAGGGGAGGGATGGCGTTGGAGGCGGTTTTTACACAAGATCTAACGCTGGCCGTAGAACTGGCCATCGGACGGGGCGCATCCGACGCCCGTTATTACTCCCGCACACCCTCCGGTGGCTGACAGTCGGGGCCCACTTCTCGCGGCCTTTTTCAGTGGCTGCATCCTCTTCTCCCGGGCGGGGCGTTGCGTTGCGTCGCGTCTTCTCTTCCTTCTCCCCTCGCCTCCCTTTGCCTCGCCCTCCGCGTTTGCGTACGACGCCGATGCGCCGCTCCGGTGGCGCCGCGCTAGCGCCACCTTAGGCCGCTGCCATTTTGGTGGCGACGGTTGAGGCCGGAAGGGGAGGGGAGGGATGGCGTTGGAGGCGGTGGCGCGGGCGGTGGCGGAGGAGGTGGCGCGGTGGGGCGGGATGAGGCAGACGGGGGTGGGCCTGCGCTACATGATGGAGTTCGGGGCGCGCCCCACGGAGCGCAACCTGCTGCTCTCCGCGCAGTTCCTGCGCAAGGAGCTCCCCATCCGCATCGCGCGCCGCGCGCTCGACCTCGACTCCCTCCCCTTCGGCCTCTCCACCAAGCTCGCCGTCCTCAAGGTGAAATCCTAGCGCGCGCCGCGCGTCGGCGTCTTGTTAGTACTGATGATTCACCAGGCGAGAGTGTTCGATCGCCGCTTCGCCTAATTTTGGACAGACGGCTACGCGCGCCTCTGCTGGGATTTGTCTTGCGGGCGCGACACAGTTTCTTCTTCGTTCTCGCCTAGGTTGACATTCTTGTCGAAAGTATTTTTTTTGTTCGAGGTTTTGCTGGTATCAGAAATTCAGAATACTCCTATGCCGCTGCGTCGTTTCGCAAATAATATTATAATACTCGGCTGTTTATTCAGAGTATCTCGTAGTAGATGTTTATTCGGTACTGTAGCATTTAATAAATTTTCTTTTAGGATTCAGTGCATGTTCCTGCATTTTTTAATTACAAAATAACTGTCCCGCTTCAAGTTCCAGTTTGTGAGCAATTATTGGGAAGAGGTACTGGAGATGCCACTGTTCAGATGCCCCCGTTTTCTTGGGAATAACAAATGGTTCTGCACTTCTGCCAGTGCTCTGTTAAGCGTTAACACCGTAGGTGCAAATGTAATGTAATTTTTCTACTTTTTTGTCTGGAATAAATATGAAAATCTTATATTCGATCCCAGTCATGTTTGAGAATCGCAAAAATAATGATTTATTCACATGCGATTTTTGTTCTTGGGGAGAGGTGTGGCATAGTTGTATTCTAGGATAAGGAGGAATTTTGATATATTCCTTCCTAACAAGTGCCAACATTCTTAAATTTCCTTGACTTTTTAAATCATGTTGGCTTCTTGAATTCATCGGATCAGGTACATAAACACCTGAATTCACCAATTTGCAGATATTCTAAGCAGCATTTGCAGAATCGAATCAGTACATTCTTGCCCACTAGAGTATTCATTTACATTACCAATTTTGATTGTTCGCCAATGTGAAGGTGAGAGATTGGTACTTGGACTCGTTCCGTGACATCCGGTACTTCCCAGAGGTCAGGAACCGGGATGATGAGCTTGCATTCACCCAGATGATCAAGATGATCAGGGTGCGGCACAACAATGTGGTGCCCACAATGGCACTGGGTGTGCAGCAGCTGAAGAAGGACCTGGGTGGTACAAAGGCTTTCCCCCCTGGAATTGATGAGATCCACCAGTTCCTCGATCGCTTCTACATGTCAAGGATTGGGATCCGCATGTTGATAGGTTAGCAGACGTGGCGCTTGCCCTCTGTTAGGTGCTAGATTTATAATTATTTTACTGGTATCTATTGTCTATTTGTCTACTTCAGTTATTAACATGCAATGAAGTGCTAGCTCCCAATCCTCACTGGTAAAAATTGTTTTTGGTTTGATGATAGAAATGCAATATATCTACTGGCATACTGCCCCAACTAAGCCAACTGATATGAAAGTTCATCTAGTGGTTCTACTTTCTTCCTTGCCTAAATAGTAGGTAAATAAACTCCCAACCTATCATTCTGCCTGACAGCGGGATAAAAGTCTTCATCACAACCAACTTGGAAAGCATATCTTTTGAGACAAAACTGGATATCACATTTGCCTCATTTGGAAAGAGTAGTTCTTACATGCTCTCAAAAAACAATAGATTTCTTGGGTTGGGAGAGTATTTCTTAATTGGAGTAGTGGTCCAGTCCAGTAATGGGTGGATGCATTCCAGGGCCACAATGTGCTTGAAATGTCCACTTTACTTGATAATAGAAGAGGAATTGTTGTAATATTTTAGCAGGATATCTATCCCTTGGAATGTGGTATTTAGTGGCTACCCTTACCTAATCAATAAATATATTCCTGCCTAAAAACTAAAGCGAGAAATATTCTGTTGCCCCTGCTTCAATGTGAAAGTACCAATACAAAAATTGATATATGGTAGTTGTTAACGCACTGTTTTTCCCCTGAATTGTTACCTTGCTTGATTTCAGGGCAGCATGTCGCTTTGCATGATCCTGATCCAGAGCCTGGTGTCATAGGGCTCATAAGCACAAGATTGTCCCCCATGCTGGTGGCTCGACTTGCTAGTGAAGATGCCCGTGCTATTTGCATGAGGGAATATGGATCAGCTCCTGATGTCAACATATATGGAGACCCAGATTTTACCTTCCCGTAAATTCCTATTTTTTTAAAATATCTGTCATGTTTCCAGATTCTGTTGTCATTAAAATGTTCCTTGCCCTTTATGCAACAGTCAGCCTATTTGCTTTACTTACTAGTCTTCATGTACAAATTGCAATTCTTAAACATTATAGTCGATTTCATTAGTAATAATAGTTGAAGTGCAGAAACTTAAAAATGATTTTGCTTAATTTCTTTGACCTCTTAATTTCAGGTATGTTACACCACATCTACATCTCATGATGTTTGAGCTGTTGAAGAACTCTCTTCGTGCAGTACAGGAGCGTTTTATGAACTCTGATAAACACACACCTCCTATTAGGATCATAGTTGCTGATGGAGCAGAGGATGTCACTATCAAGGTATGACTCTCCCCGAGAATATTTGTTTCCTATTATGTCGAGAATTTCATATGCCGAAATATCTGCTTTTGTGCATACAAGAGTTTCCCTTAATATTTTCTATTTGTATTGTTTTTGTTAATTTAACTGCCATATCACTTACCACATATTGTATGAATAAAAAATGTAGATATTAGAGGTTTAGTATGAATGTAAATGTAGAGATTACAGATTTAATTTGTGATACACTTTGTCAATTAGTTCTGCAGAATCACCATTTCTCTACTAATGACTGATGCCATATCCAGATCCAGATCATCATGTTTCTGCATTTTTTTTCAAAGCAGAAACACTAACTCAGGTCTTGTTTCTCATAAAAGAGTGATTCATGTCTGCAAGAACAGTGTTGTAGACTGCAGTAGCATATTAAGTTACAATACAACTGTTTTAAGAGAGATTATTATTTTGTGCCATGCACTGAGTCATTGACAATCTCATATATGTTACATAAAATCAGCTCCACTTTTCTTTGTAAAACACCCAATATTTTCCGTTTAAATCTCAAATGCTTCCTTTCATTAGTTAGTTTCTTACTGCATGATAGCCCTATTGGAATGTATATTCATGCAAATATGTTCCTAACTGAGACCACAAAGGATGGAGTATGTTTTTTCGACAAAGTTTTGTTGGCCTTATTCTTCATAATTAGATCTCATTTTTTCCATTATAACCTTTGTAATGCAGATTAGTGATGAAGGTGGTGGAATACCAAGAAGTGGCCTCCCAAGAATTTTCACTTATCTATACAGTACAGCAGAAAACCCACCTGATCTAGATGGTCATAATGAAGGTGTAACTATGGCTGGGTATGGCTATGGGATCCCGATTAGTCGTCTTTATGCTCGATATTTTGGTGGGGACTTGCAAATCATTTCTATGGAAGGATATGGTATGTCCCTATTTCACTTCTTTTTGTGCATGTGAAGAGTATTAAAAAATATATTGTAGAGCTTATATATGGCTATATGCTCCTCCAGTTGTCAAAATCATCGTTGGAAAGTTGGCTATTCTTTTCTTCTTTGGTAAATAAACTGAGGGTTTAAATCTTTACCCCTTAGTATTTGGGAGTTAAGCAACACTATGGTTCTCGTACTCTATTAAAGTTGCTGTCCAAAACTTGCTATTACTGAAGTTGAAACATGCTTGCTGAGATGATGCATTACTATTGATTATGATCTTGCAGAGATAACTCATAACGTTGTCATTCAATCGCTCATCAATACTTTTTCCTTCTTTTTTATGCAGGCACTGATGCTTACCTCCACCTATCGCGGCTGGGAGATTCAGAGGAACCCTTGCCTTGAAAGATTCAGAGCAAACCCTTGCCTCAATGACCATATGACCATATCCCTGTCCCTGTCCTGATACCATTATTCTAATTATATTTCATTCGCAATTGCCGTGCTGGTATGCAAATATGGTTACTATGGCCAGCCACCTGCATAAATGTTATGTTCTAGTCACTATGTTTAGCTGTCCATGTCTGTGTGTTTATCCCTCTGCTCGCTGTAATGTTGCCATAACTCTGAAGCCTTTGGTTAATGCTTTGTACAACCAATCAGAATTCTTCTTCCTCGTACAATGGTGGTTCTAGAAACTAGAGCATCTGGAGCTGGGACATTGCCTGGGGATTGTAATCTAGAACTTCCCCGTTCATAAGCAGCTGATTTTCATATTCATCAATAACACCTAGATGGAGTCCGTCACGCGGCATGCACGCACACCGCCTCTGGCATCCCACGTGACGACTGCCCCAGGCAGGATCTTCTCTGTTCTCTCCGTTACCCAGGGACACCGCTGTTGCTCCTATCTGCTCGAACTTTACTGCTCTCTTTTCTATACACACTCGCTGAACCAAGGAGGGAGGCACCTTGTGCTTGGCCCGGCTGACCGGCCGGCGCCGTCGCTCGCCGTCCACTCATGCTTCTCTCTTATGACTCCCCGTCTCTCTTCCTTTCTCTTTCTATTCCCCATCTATGCTCTCTCTAACCTCATCTTGATAAGTTTGGTGCCCGAGATTCGGCGAGCAGGTAGGGTTAAGCTCGCCAGATCTATAGAAGAAGAGGGTTAGGACAAGGTCTATCCGCTATTTTTCAATAGAACTTGAGAAGAGGGTTAGGACAAGGTCTATCCGCTATTTTCGCATGGAACTTGAGCAATGTAGATGCGAATTTGGATTTTGTGTTTACACTTTGTTTTTGTTTCTAGAACCTTTCTTATTTGAACTGGGAGGTCCATCCGCATCTTAGCAAGCAACCCTCAACGACGCACGTGTGTAATTTTTTTTGCTTGGTAAAACTTGGGTTTTGCCTAAAAAAAACTTGGATTTTACACTTATTAAACTCCTCGTGCTACCAAATTTCAACAATAGATTTTGCAAATTTCAACATGTACTTTTCACGTTTCAACCGTTGTCTTCCAAAGTCCCCGTGTCACGACGTCTTGTTTGCGCCTGCCGAACTTGGATTTTTGCCAGTTCAAATTTGGATTTTTTTGTTTGCTGAAATTTAGATTTTATATTTGTGAATCTTCTTGTATTGTCAACTTTTAACAATAGGTTTTTCAAGTTTCATAAGGTATTTTTCTAAGTTTCAACGGTTTTTTTTTTGGCCAAGTTTCAGTGATGACATAATGTTGACGTTACACGTTTGATTTATCGGACGTTCGATTTGAGGCGTCCACCTAAAATAACTTGTCTTGGGAGGGCAGAAGAATAGACCTAAGCGGTGACTCAACGGTGACCTTCGCTGACCAAAGCTCGTAGCATCACCGGCCCTCTCGTCCCTGTTAACTCCGGCAACCTCATTAGAGCTGTGATGGGATCTCCTTCTAGCTTAAAAGCTTAATTTTCTTTAGTCACATCTAGTTTTCTACGATTAGGGTTTATTGTTCGTCTGGTCCTCCTTGGCATCGTTGATGGTGGAGCAGTTTGGTACAATAATAAGCCCTCGTAGAGTCGTCTTTGATAGGGTTAGTACATGTGCTACTCGATTTGTTGATGAATTATCATGATTTATCTCTCACTAGAGTTTTGTGATGGGTTATCGTGTGGAGTTTCTCTTCATGACGTCTGGATGCTTTTGCCGATATGTAGATGTATCAGTGAAGGATCAAGGAATGACGATGGAGGGCCTAGATTTGAATTATTGTGTACCACATTTGACAAAGAAACAACATGTCTTTTAGAACGTGCATAAAAATTCTTAGTATACCATTATTGTCGCAAATACGGTTTACAGATAATCCATGGTTGAGAGACGATTGCGAATTGATCTTAAACTGCTTCAAGTGCCGCTTAAATGAGTGCGACTTTTTAGGGGAATTTCATTAGTAGCGCGCACTGAGCAATACCATCAGTACGTAACCGATAGGAAATTAGGGTACTGGGCTTTCCTTTGGACGAAAAAATCAGTGTTATTGGTCAGGCCATTCCTACAAATACAGCGGCTCCACTCCGCCTCGGCCTCCATCTCCTCTTCCTCTGCCGGGGCCGGACAGCGCCGGCGCGGCGTTCCAAATAGGGAGTCTCCTGTCCACCTCGGCCGCCTCCACGGCTTTCCGAGCCTCCGCCGCCGGCGAAGCCCGATACCAGCGCCCTTCTATCCATCGAACCGGCACACTGCTGCTGAGGAGATGGGCGAGTGCGCGGCGGCGGCGGCGAAGGCGAAGACGTCGGTGTGGTGGGACATCGACAGGTGCGAGGTGCCCCGCGGAAGCTGCGACCCCCACCGCATCGCCCACAACATCATCGTCGCGCTCGCCGCGGCGTCATACACTGGCCCCGTGTCGATCTTTGCCTACGGCGATGCCGGCCGCATCGGTTCCGGCGTCACGGAAGCCCTCTCCTCCACTGGCATCTCCCTCAACCACGTCCCCGCCGGTATCGTCCCCCTCCCTCTCTCTCTCTCTCATTGCCGCCTGATCGGAGTATGAGAATATGCCGGTATTGCTCAGTGCGCGCTACTAATGAAATTCCCCTAAAAAATTTGAAATTTTTTCCAATGATTGGCAGGAGCTAAAGATGGAGTTGACAAGAAGATGCTGGTCGACATGTTGTTCTGGGCATTCGACAACCCTCCACCAGGCAACTACTTGCTAATTTCAGGCGATCAGGACTTCTCTGGTCTCCTGCATAAGCTTAGGATGAAGAAATACGGCATTCTACTGGCACAACCTCAAAATGCATCGTCTCCAACACTCTCTAACGCAGCAAAGACTGTTTGGCTCTGGGAAAACCTTGCTGCAGGAAATCCTAAGTTGGCAGAATCCCTGCGCTCAAGTAGCGTGCCACATGGTAGCCGCAATTCGAATAACACAGATGCATCCAAGTGTTCTCAGAGTAAGATTCGTTATGAGTATGGCAATGCTGATGGCAATGTGAAGGCAGGTAATCAATGTCAAGCGAAGCCGCTTCAAAAGTATGTGCAGAAGACAAACATTGCATCTAGTTCTGCAGGCAACCAAGATCGAGTAGAATCAGTTGAGGGAGCTTCTGACGGTGCTATAAGAAGGACAGAGGGTGACTGCTCTTCTATTTCGTCATCGTTGTCATGTTCTGAATCAATGGAGGGATCAAAGATGAATCGATCAAGTCTGTTAGGAACTCCTACCATGTCTCGGTTATCAGCCAAGAAATCTGTGGTATTTAATCATTCCCAACAGGTGGGAACATCACACAGGTTCACTGTTGTTGGCGAGCCAAGCACATCAACTGATGTTGGCATTAGTAACGTCCATCATCATCTATTGTATCGGCAATCACTATCTTCAGCAGCACAGAAAAAGCCTCATTCTGAGTATAATATGGGTTATGCTAATAGAAAAGTGGGTAATGGACGCAACATGAAGCCACTTCAAAGGTATGTAAAGAAGACAACCATAGCATCTCATTCCTCAATCAATCAAGTGGATTCAAACAGAGTTTGTGAGTGTTCTGTACAAAGCACTACAGATGGGCTAGCTAAAAAACTTGTGGTATCTACTAATTTGAATCAAGTGAGATCACCACATAAATTCATGATTGGTAATAAGCCTAACACAACAACTGAGCATGTGCCAAGAGACCAGAGAAGTATGGCTGATGATAATCGGAAGGTGTTCAAGGTGAAACAAGGATATGTCCACAAGACAAGTGTTTCATCTAGTCCTGCATCCAACAAAATAGATTTAGCTAATGGATTTCCTGATAATTCAAGAGGTAGCATTTTCAGCAATCCAAGTCAACCTCCATCATTGTGCTCATGTTCTGAATCACTGGAGAGAGCCAATATGAATCAGTCAAGTCCAGCAAAGAAACCTTCTTTCTCACTGTCATCAGCTCACGAACCTGTTGTGCCTACTCATTTACAACAAGAGGGAGAAGAGTTCATTTTTGTTAAGCCTACCACATCAGTTGAGTGTGTCCCCAAAAATGGAATTTTTTATTTTGGCGCTAGTGGTGGCCATAATGATCCGACATATCAGCAATCCTTGTCTTCTCTGTTGCCGAAACAACATGATTCAGGTCCTCTGCACCCTCATAGTGCATCCATTCATTCTTACTCAAAAAATTCAGATATTGGCAACTCACTCCTACCATCAGCAGGGCATAATAACGTTACTTGCTCAGAAATACAAACATGCCCAAGTGGCTCAACCTTTCAAGGTCTTCCAGATATTTGTGCCGAATTTAGTAAATTGACACTTTCTGAATGCCCTCAAAGAACCGGTGAAACCAAGCTGCCTTTTCAAGCTGCTCCTGCTTTTAGTACTAGTAATCAGAGTGTTGTTCATGAGATCAAATACCCTTTCCATCCTGGTCCCAACGTGAGC
Source organism: Raddia distichophylla (assembly GCA_005191435.1). Lineage (NCBI taxonomy): Eukaryota > Viridiplantae > Streptophyta > Magnoliopsida > Poales > Poaceae > Raddia > Raddia distichophylla. The sequence goes on from SPJY01030514.1 coordinate 1,361,602, forward strand.
GTTAATGTGAACCGCTCTATTGCTCCTCAGAGTGTCCCTCCTTCGTGTGATTATCCTTGCAAACATCCTGAACCACCTAACATATCCTGTGTCATGCAAAATTCTGAAAATCATGATGAGATGCAAGGATCTCCACCAAATTCTTCTGATACTGATGGTGCAACAAGAACTATAGTACGTGCTTTGGACATATTAAGGACAGAGAAGATATTCCCAACAGAATCAAATATTGCAGACTGTATATGCTATGGTGAGATGAACTTATCAGGGTTTGATGTTAAGAAATCCCTTGAACTTGCCCTTCGTCGTCAAGCTGTTGTTATGAAAAAGTTACTAAATGATATGCCATTATTTGTTGCAAAAGATGAAAGCCTTTGGCAATGTGTGGATGTAACAAATAACAATGCGAAGCATCCCATGAAGACGCTAGACACAGTTTGCAAGTACATATCATCCACCGATGGTCATTCAGCAATGAAGAACTCTCGGTCAAGGTGAGACTTTGTACCTTCTGATATGTGTTAACCATGTCATCTTTTATTTTCTGATGTTGAAACATCATTGGCGTTTTCTTTGCTGGTAGGTACCAGGCAGCAACTATCTTAAAGAAATCATGCTTGCAGCATCATTCTCTTGGTGACGTTCTTCAGATTTTGCATATTGTAATTATTAGAAAGTGGCTTGTGCCTCATTCTTCAGGCTGGCAACCATTGTCCTTCAACAGAATAGTGGCTGATGCAACTAGTAATCCTATTAAAGAAACTAGGTCTTGATTCTTTTCCTCTGCACATGTGGGATGGAGATTGTGGTGTGCTGGTGAGTGCAGAGCAAAAAATATCTTAAAACATTCATCTGAAGATTTTTGGATAAAAGGTGTTTTTTTTATTGACATTCTACTGTAAGCAATCAGATGCCACAAGTAGTGGTTTAGATACAGTATTTTTTTCTTCTTTGCCGGTCTGTTAATATCTTGTTTCTGTTTGATGTAACGAGCTAAGCAGGCCATAGTTCTTCATATGCTTTTGAAGATGTTTAACTCCGCAGTTGAGCCATTAGTTGAGTCACTTGAGTGTAGAATTATATACTGTGTTGATATTCTCAGTGAAGTTTCAATGCTTAAAATAGTGAAGCTCCAGTGTTTTGTTCCCTGGAACCCTCTTATATTGTTGGAAGCTGCTGCTCGTCGATGAAGGAAGTAGCTTCTTGAGTCTTACCATTCCGTTTTAAGATAAATTTACAATTCCGTTGTTCCAATGAGGCAGAGGCAGTGACTCCGGCGGGGATGAAGTTTTTGTGTGTCTTTAGGCGGATCATTGAAATGCATCTTGAATTTGCTTCAGAGCTAGATTCGTCAATCGTCGTTCTGTTCGCTGCAGAAAATAGCTTTGCTTCTCTCTCTCTCTCTCTCTCTCTCTGCGCGTCAGCGTGTGTCGTTTCTCACCTCATGCATGTGCACTGTAAAAAGAGTAATGACAATTGTCTAATGTATTGTCAGATATATGTTTGTCTATCGAATTTGGGGTCCTGTCAGTTGGATGCTTTAGATAATTCATTTTCGCTGATTCTGTCCAGATATCTGTATCACTGATGTGGCTGAGGCGCAGATACGTGTTTAGGTATTTGCTACTTCAACAATTGTCCCACGCATATATACGTGTTTAGGCGCGACTCGAAAAGTCCCACGCATCATACACATGGATAGTAAGGTCCCGAAACACGGAACATGTTTACATATATGGATGGATACTAAGGTACAGAATATGAATTTTAAATAGCGTTAAATACTGAATTTTCTCCGTACGAATCATCAACACCTAGCAACTTTTAAGGTACTATTTTTCTTCTCGTATTTCTAGAAAATTAGAGTTTTCCTTTTTTTTGCAAGAATTTAAACGAGGCCTCGCAACAGTTTTGGAAGAAAGCGAGGCGATTTGCATCCATAGTTTAGCACACGTGTCGGTATTTCTTGGCATGCTCAATGCTCGTAAGGGATACCTGTGTTGCCTGCGCCTCACCTCACTCTGCTTATTTGTTGATTTGGAAGACCCAATGTTTATTAATGATCATCATATATATAAATAAATAAAGCAGTACGATGAAAGAAGCAGAGAATCTGATGGGCATGGAGATGTCAGGATGCTAATGCCCAAGGCTAACATTAGCTAAAGCAGTGGAGGGGTAATTCTATCTTATGGACTGTATCTGCAGAACACCTACAAAACTATCGCTAATGGCCAAGAATGCTGAGTGTGAAACAAGATCAACCTCCCCAGTGGCAGTGACAGTGAGCACAGTGCACGCCATCATGTGGCCGGCGTGGATTTGAGCTCCTCCAGCGCCGACTTCACCTGATCCTGAAGCAGATCGATTCGCCGCAGGTAGACCTCCAGCTCGAGGATCCGCTGCTGCCTCCACTTCTCCCCTTCCATCGGAACCCCGAGAATGGCAGAAGGCGGCTCCGCCCCTAGGCCCAGCGGCGCCACGGGGCCGGAGATGCCGAGCATCGTGCGGAACATCTCCTTAAACAGAGGCGTCAGCACGCCGCCCTCCGTGCTCGCAGCCGGATGCGTGGCGGGTTGCCCGGCAGGATTGGCGACGTCCATGGCTGCCTGAGCGAACAGCTGCGGGAGCACGTCCTCCGCCTTGAAAGGCACGGGCGCCGGCTGGTACGGCTGAGGCGCCTCGGCGGCGAAGTCGGCCGTGCGCCTGCGGCGGCCGCGGCGCTGAGCCCTCGAGGAGGAGGGGGACTTGGCTTCCCCGTTGGCGTCGGCAGCGGTGGCGGCGGAGACGGCGAGGTTGCCGTCGTCGTCGGAGTCGGCGGCGGAGGGGTCACGGGCGTGCTTGTCGGAGGCGGGGCGCCAGATGCCACGCGCGATCTCGAAGACGCTCTGCTCGTGCGGGGAGCGGAAGGCGAAGGCGTTGCCGGCGGTGCGGAGGCGGTCGACGCAGTTGCGGTACTTGCGCTTGAGGCGGCGGAGCTTCTCAACGAGCTGGCTCTTGGAGAAGTCGAGCTGGAGGCGGCCGCGCATCTCCTCGTAGAAGGGGTCCGTGTCGTACTGGTGCGACGCGAACGCCGTGCCGCGCTGCGCCGTGAACTCGGAGAAGGCGCGGAGGATCACGATCTCGTCCTCCTCCGTCCACAGCCGCTGGAACAGGGGCCGCCGCTCCCCGGCCGCCGCCGCCGCCGTCATGGGGGCAGGGGCGGCGGCGGCGGCGGATGAGAAGGCCGGGTTGGAGTTGTGGTCGCCCGAGAAGTCGATGTCTTCGGAGTCCCCGTTGCCATAGGCGTCGGCGTCGGGGAAGACCGCGGCGGCGGCGGAGGGCCCGTCGGCCATGGGAAGCATCGGATCGGATCGGAGATGGGGCTCGGCCGACTCGGTGTTTAGGGTTGTTTTTTGTGTGTTTTTTTTTTCCTGAATTGGGCTCGGCCGCTCGGATCTGGGTTTGGTTCGTTCCACTTCCCCCTCCTTCCCGTGAGTTGATCGCACCAGGTCTGAGGGTGGACCATCTTCCAGAGGCTTCTCTTTTTTTTTAAATAAAACAATTTCTCTAATAGTAAAGAAAATTATAACTAAGCAGAATTTTGGATTTTTGAGCATACATAGCAATCACTCTGAATCACTGTAACTTTGGATATAGCGTTTGATGGAGGAAAGTAATATTTTAAAGTGTAATGTAAAATGTGAAGGAAATTTAAATCGAAGGATAGAGGGAATAGTTAATACTCCGTAGTGAAATAGAGTGTGGGATAGAAAGGCTGATGCAGTTGCTCTTACTCCCTCGAGGTCAACGAAAGTGCTATTGCTCGGACGTCCAACCGTGTCACATCACTTCATTTTTATCGCGTTGCATGGTTTTTTTAAATCTTCTCTTCATTTAATTTGTGATACAGGTGAAAGGTTGTGATTGGAGATGTATACTTGAAAAAAACGAAAAAGACCACGTGGGATTCTCAATGCTCGTCTCTCGTTGTCCTTTCATCTAGAATTTCGTTTTGAGACCGTCGCTCGTTTAATATGTTGTTTGGTTGCCTTCTCAGTAGAACCAGGCTGTATGAGCTGAGCCAGGCTGAGATGATGCAAATGGTTGTTGTTTGGTTAGGTGTATGAGATTGTATAGGCTGCATAGAGATGTTGTTTTGGCTGCACTAAGGAGAAAATGACATGGAGAAATTCAAAAGAGGGATGAAACATATTAAAAATAAATTCTAGAAAATCAAAATAACAAAAAATCAAATGCAAAAATAAAAAATTCAAAAGAAAAGTCTCATAAATAAATAAATTCAAAAACGAAAATTTTAAATTTTTGAAATTTATACGGCAAGTGTAGTCTAGTTTTGTTCAAAAAAATATCAATAACCCATTTTTGAAATCAGTTCAGTAATCAAAAATACTAATTAAAAGATATAGCGAAAAAATGAATCAAATGTGTTGCGCATGTGGTTGCGCTGCTGCATCCGTGGAGCCTGGCCCTGGGAAACGCCTAATTTAGTCGTATCTCCAGAGCCTGGCCCTGAGGGGTAATTGAATCTGGAGAGCCTAGTTCAGATGTGTGAGAAGACAACCAAACACTCTAGTTTTGTATCTCTAGATTCAAAACTCCTTGGATGCAGGCAACCAAACAGCCTATAAGAGACTCTCACGACCTCTCTTCCTTTTTTTTTTGAAAAGGGCCACGGCCCCACCTCCATTTCCATTAACTAGAAATGAAAGCAACAGCGTTTAACGAGCGGTAACAAAGAAACATCACCAACAAACAACAAAGAGGAGGCGACGCAGCACCGGACTCTAAGCTGACAGCAAAAACAAAAGATCACCAGAGTTACATCCATCGAAACAGCACACCGAATAGCAGAAATAATAGATAGTAAACAAGGGGAACGGAGAATCCAGCAACCTGAAGAACCACCCAGCCGCTCCAAGTGACTCCACACTCCTACTGCGGCAGGTTGCTAACAGATTTGAAGATCCCTTCAACGCCCAATTTCAACATCTCCTTATCATCAGCTTTAATAAGACCCGCCCAATATTTCAATTATTATCCATGTCATTTTTTCTTCCAAGGCGGCGCTCGAAGGGACAGTGGAAGGGATTGGGAACGCTCTTGCAAAAATTGGGCATGGAAATTGGCCAGACCAGACGACCGGGAAACGCCCCCACATGCGGTTTCGCCAAGGAACGCTGCTTTACGCCCGGCGCTGTGCAATAACACCGGGAATTGCCGGAGAGCAACGTTACTAATTCGCATGCATGTACAGGCAGAGATCGAGGCTTATCTCCCACTTGAGTTGATCCCCCTGCAGATATACTCACCGTCCACCAGTCCACCTCGCCGTTTCCTTCACACAACCCGCAACAAAACCATCACTCGGCATACCACTTCACGTCGCCACGAAGCATCACCCGGAAAGGGAAACGAGAGGTGAGCGTCGGAGCAACGCCGGGCGTGCATGCCTCTGCCTCTGCCTCTGCCTTGAAGCATGCAAAAAGGCCGGAAATATATCCATGTCACCCCAGGGCTTGAGTGCAAGCAAACCAACAACGCCCCGGGCCCCGGCCCTCCCAAACCACAAACCCTTGCAAGCAACCGCTCCGATCACCGCTCGTCGTCCTCCATCTGTCTAATCCTGACGCAGATCCAGCAGCAGCACGTACACCTATAAATGATAAATCCTCGCGGATCGATCACCACGGCATTGATCTGCTCATCCCAGCACAAGCAAGCTATAAGCTAAGCTAATTAAGCTAGTGATCATCAGCGGCGGCGGCGGCAGCAGCAGCAGCAAGAAGCCAGAGGTACGGCGATGGCGGCTCCGGCGAGGAGCTTGAGCGTGGCGGAGAGGGCGCTGCGCGGGGTGGCGGACCTGATCAAGCTGCTGCCGAGCGGGACGGTGTTCATGTTCCAGTTCCTGAGCCCGCTGGTTACAAACAACGGCCACTGCGCCGTCTACAACAAGGCGCTCAGCGGGGCGCTGCTCGCGCTCTGCGGCGGCTTCTGCGCCTTCTCCTCCTTCACCGACAGCTACGTCGGCGCCGACGGGAGGCTCTACTACGGCGTCGTCACGCGCCACGGCATGCGCCCCTTCGCCGCCGACCCGGACACCGCCGCCGCCGACCTCTCCTGCTACCGCCTCCGCGCCGGCGACTTCGTCCACGCGGGCCTGTCGCTGCTGGTGTTCGCCACCATCGCGCTGCTCGACGAGGACACGGTGTCGTGCCTCTACCCGGCCATGGCCGTCAGCGAGAGGACCATGATGGCCGTGCTGCCCCCCGTCGTCGGCGCCGTCGCCAGCTCCACCTTCATGATGTTCCCAAACAACCGCCACGGCATCGGCTACCAGCCCACCCGCGCCACCGAGGACTTCCAGCACAAGCACTAGGCTCACCTAAGATGAAGGTTAATTATCTCGCCCGTCAACTTATCGGATACATGATCGCTTCATATATCATGCATGTGTGCACGGTTGTTTTGGGGTTTCAAGAGTCCAGATCACCCTCAAGTCAAGTACTCGATCCGTACTGTATATGTTGGTTTCTTGTTTGAGTGGCGTGCGTGTCTTGTTGTTGTCCTTAATTAATTTATCATGCTTGTGAATTGTGACAATATATACCTGGGGTTTCTTGCATGGTGATCATTTGGTCATCTCCTTCCCTTAATTAATCATGTAAATTCGTTAAAAATATATCATGTAAATAATTTATTCTTGTCAAACGAGTTCATGTCATTAATTGCTGTTTTCGGATTTCCGTTTTCTCTCGGATTTCCGGCTGACTATGAGTCTATGAATGTACACGGCACGGCAAACCACCGACATGAGTGATGAGTCAAATCAAAAAACTTTTTTTCACGACTTGATGGTACCAAGCGCTACCTAACAGAGCATAGCCATTGTGATTCCTAAAAGTCTTGGAGACTAAACAATTTGTTATTCCCAGAGAAATCAGCCCCAATAATTAGAACGGAGGAGGGTAATTTTACTTCACACGTACAGCGGACTTTGAAATAAACGTCTTATTATCTTTTTCAGAGAGCTGCGTATGTTTAGAGTCTAACTTTCAAGAACGATAGACTGATTTTTCCACCTTTCTGTTCTTTGAGTGAACCTAAAAGCAATAAGAAAAGGGATAATTTGACCTCTCAACTTTCGCGTTTGAGCCAATTTAATCCTTAAGATATATACAAACCGTTCTTAATTGCCCCAAAACTTTCAAAACAAAGCCGAATTAGTCTATTGCTCGTCAAAACCGGGTTTAAAGATGGTTTTGAGTGACTAACACCGACATGACCATTTTTGTATATGTGGACGCTAAGCTGGTCGTCACATCGATGACTGATGTGATGAAGTTGCATGTCACATTGACACTTGTGTGGCACATGTCACCCTCTATTTTCCTTTTCCTATACCTTTTTTCTCTCCTCTCCCTCGTCTATCATACCCCTTCCTCCCCGATGGCCGGAGCGGAAGGAGATCAGAGCCTACTTGATGATCTCGTTGGAGGAGGAAGGGGTGCCTGCTTGTTGAGCTCGTCACTCGCTTGGTGAGCTTGCCAGACAGCACCAGTGGGAGAAGAATGGAGCATCTGTGTCGGTGGGGAGGACCCATATCATTTCTCCCGGCCCATCTCTCTAATCTCCTCCCGTGCCGGCTGTCAGGGACACCACGCCATGATCTTTGGCATTGGCTGCCGCTCCGATCTCCTCTCGTGCTGGCATTTAGGGTCGTTGCCGCTCTGACCTCCTCCGATGTCTTTTTCTCTCCATGTGTGTGTGCACGCGCGCGTCCCATCGAGAATGTCGGATGCACCATCGGTCGGCTCCTCAGCTATGGCGAGTTGGTTGGAGACAGAGAAGAAAACAAGGAGAGAGAGGGGGATGGAAGAGAGAGTGACATGCGGAACCTAGTGAATATGTTCAATTTAAATGAATATTCCACTTGCGTAGTCCACAGGTTCACCCATGTGCCCCTATTTCAGTTCAAATCAACATCCACGTGTGCAAAACTAGCAACATAGGTCTTATATTGGCCAAAACCATCCTTAAACCCACCGATCATAGTATCGAATCGGCACGGTTTCAAAAAGAAGAGGGGAAGGGGCAATCACTAGCGATTTTGCACTTTAAAGATTAAATTGACTCAAAACGTAAAAGTGAAGAAATCGAATTGCCATTTTTTCCAAAGCAATATTACAAGCACACAGCCATTTAACGTGTGGAAGCATCTTTGGATGGTGCATTTATACGGCCGTATGTGTTGCCTGGCATACAGGTACAACCCAGCCGATGTTGCTAGCTATAGCACCGAGGGTTCGATAATTTTGTGCGCCTGACTTTTGTGAGAGGTGTTGAAATGCGCCTGCTATATTTGTTGAACATGCACCATAATTTGTCATATATAAATAGACATACTAAAAACGCTTGCAAATGCGCGCAGGTCGGTATATATATGTACAAGCCACAAGACAATCAGGCCAGGCTACCAAATTGAGTTCACCTATTCGCATGCATTTTATTACTTGATGTTGAGCTAATATATCTTGTGGCAACTGCCTGAGTTGTAGCCAAAAATAACTTGGTGTATGCACCCCAGAGACTATCCAGCCTGAAACTGTGGTGAATTACCCGCCACACACTTCCCCTATCTCCAAGAACTGTTCCTGCCTGTGTGAAACCTTTCCCCTGTAATCTCTATGCTAACACGCAATGCAATCTCTACTCCTTTATGATTGCCCAGACGGCGTAGATGATTCCTGGCAGGTAGCCGAAGAAGGAGAGAACGAGGCAGATCCAGAACTCAACCTGCGGCCAACGACGGCAAAAGCAGAATCGGCAACTGAATTCCGGACGCATGGCGGCTGTTTCTGATGGCAACAAGAGGTGCCCCGAATGGGTGGGGGGTGCGTACCTCGCAGCCGTACTTGAGGAAGACGCCGAGGGGCGGGAGGATGATGGCGAGGATGAGGTCGATGAAGGTCGTCGACGTGCTGTCCGCCATCGATCGATCGCGAAGCAATGGCCGGGGGGCAGCGCCGGCGGCCGGCGCACAATCGATCGATGAGAGATCGAGGTGAATAGAAATGTGTGTGGTTGCGTGCGAAACTGCGAATCAAGGAGATGGATCTCTCGATCGCCGGGGAGCTAGGTGAGCCGCGGAGCTTCTTATATCTCCTGGACGTGGACGTGTGGAAGCGAGGCCACGGCCGGGGACTGATCCCATGCGCGCGCGGCTTTGGCGGGTTGGGCTAGCTCTTTCTTGCCGTCAGTTGTAGCTTAATCTTGTAACGTCAAGCGCATGTGCATGCGCATGAGTGCATGAGTACGTACGTGCATGTATAAGCATGGGTGCACGCGCATGAGCGCACGAGTGCATGGCGTGAGGAAAGACATGCGATTGAATAGTCGTCCAAGTCTTCAGCTATGCATGCCGCGCGCGCGCATGCAAGCAGATCATGGTGGAGTGGCATGGCCATGTGTGAGTAAGCAGTGCTAGTCGAGGCCTGCATACATATGCGTATATATTGCATATCATGTAGGCCTTGTTTGTTTGAGCCGAAAGTTTGCTGAAAACTTTAATCCGAAAAAATTATGATCACTCGAAAGACTAATTAAAAAATTCAAAAAGAAATCAACCACTTTCCCTTCCACTCTATTTCCCCGCGAGGGTGTTGTGCATCTGGATTCGGATGAGGGAGCCGCGTACTTGTATTGTAAACAACGGGGAAAGGAGTCTGAGCAGAATGCTCCATCAACAACCATTGCCTCCTCAGATCATACCGCAGCTTCAGCTTGTCGCACAAGCCATCCACCTCCATTACACCGCCGCTGGCTCCAAACCATGGCACTGCACAAACCTGAGGGCCCTGGGCTGATGAGTCTATGAGCGTCGGCGTACCTAACGTGCTGGTGGCAAACTGGGTTGTGGACATGTTCTGGGATTGGAGCTTTGGTGGCAGGAACTACGGCTCTTGAATGTTTGTCCAACTATTGTTCTGCCTCTTGGCCATGTGTGAAGGGTCATTGTCGAAGTGCAAAGAGGGCTGAAAAGTGATGGCTTCAAAGGGCCAACCAGGAGACATAGGGAGAGAGCCCAGGGCGCCATGCTCCGTAGAGGGTCACCTTGGAGAGGGGTACCATAGCCGAACTTGGGGGAAGGGGAAGAAAGATGCAGAGAAGAGAGGAAGAGAGATGGCTAGAAATGTCTATGGCGACGTAAATATAAGATTTTAGCATTTTGTCGACGGTTGAGATATCGATCCCAAGTCGATTAGGGTTCTTGAAAGATGAGATAGGACACACGCCGAACAAGACGAACAACAGCGAACGGGGAGGCAGGGGTTTTATCCTGGTTCAGGCCTGTCGAGAGAGATAACAGCCCTACGTTCAGCCTTTCTGTATGTCAAAGATGATTACAAGTGGAGTCTCGACGAGACGAACAGGTCTCGGCGAGGTTACGAGTGTACAAGAAGCGGTATGCAAAGATCTCGTCCCCTCTACACGCTGTAGGGCCTCGGTTTATATAGTGTTGAACAACCGACCTACCGGAGGATAATCGGGCCGGGCTAACTATGAATACGTAACGAACTCGTACCATGCCAAATACATCTCACGGTAGATAAGGTAAACTCCAAGTCTTGGGGATCACGACTTCTATTCCAATCCGGGAAACCACGTCCGGGTCTTCACGTAGCCGTGCAGAACTCCTGTTCGAGAAGGACTCAAACACGATTCTTTGGCCGTTACGCATCACGCCAGCCAGGAGGCTGTTCGGCAGGATGCATATGGGCCAGATAGAACCTTCCAGGGAGCTGGGCCCTGGCAGGCTGTTCGATTGGGCTGTCAAGGAGTGGGCCATGGCAATGGGCCGTGATTTTATCCCCGACA